>VWZP01008612.1:109586-154515 GCA_013396995.1 Dicaeum eximium | reverse complement strand
AATGCTTTGTACCCTCAACCGCCCGTAACAGGTAGTAATGAAATATGTCTTCCCTACAAAGCTTCAAATACAATTTTTTACTTTCCATTAAAACAAAAACAGAAACCTCCCTCCTTAAAAGTGTAACAAGGCCTTCTCACTATTTTTTGTCAAAATAATATAAAAATTTATAGTTGTACTTTCAAAATGGGGAAACATTAAGCCTGATTGCTAAAGGACACTCCTTTTGCTCTGATGGCATAATTCTCTGCCATAATGTACATTATCGACAATTATATTTTCATTCAGTAACTCAAAGATTATTAGGAAAGTTGGCCTCTACAGATTTAAGCAGTAACAAAAGTATTTTCGGGCTTACACTGAAAAGCTTGCTAACAGCTGTTTGTCTTGTAGATTTCAAATGGAAAACAAATCACAAAGCAGCCAATATTTAATGTGGAGAGTTGCTAATTTGTCTTTTCCCTATGCTTTTTCCCAAATCTGATACTATTCCAGCGGCAGTGTATAAAACCATAAAGCAGGTGAGGTTGCTAGAAGGCAAACTGCAGGAAAAAAAGTGATTACCAAATCAAATAAGGAGACATTCATTATGAGTTTAATTCCCCTTTCTTTGACATTTCCTCCTCAATTTAATTAGTCTCTCCTGAGGCTTACAGTCTTAGCAGTCTTCCTATGCAAAAGAAAATTTGCTTGCCAAGGAAAATAAGTCCAAAACTGTCCCAACTCTGCATCAGTGAGAATGGATTCTATAAACAGCCCCCACAAAATCTACCACATTCTCAGCCTGCAAAGTCAAATTATTAAACCTGACATCTCCATTACACCCATTTGTGGCATAATTCCTCTCTTCTGTCTGAAACCTACTACTGTACCTTGCAGACAACAGAAGCACTGCAGCTGTGGACAGCTAGTGTTCCCCATGAGAGACTTAAAGGCATGGCTGGTTAATGAGAAGCTCAAAATTAACTGGTAGTGTGCACTCCAGCCCCAGGAAGCCAACCTGGCTTTGGTGGATCCTGGCTGCATGCAGAGAAGTGTGACCAGCAGGTCAAGGGAGGTGATTCCACCTGTGTGCTCTGCCCTCCTGAGATGGCACCTGGAGCACTGCATCCAGCTCTGGGGTCCCCAGCACAGCAAGGACAGGGACCTGCTGAAGAAAGTCCAGAAGAGGGCTTTGAAGATGAGCAGAGGGCTGGAGCACCTCTGCTATGGAAACAGGCTGAGAGAGTTTGAGTGCTCAGCCTGGAGAAGAGAAGACTCCTGGGACAACTTAAAAATCAGGCCTAACAGAAAGCTGAAGAAGTACTTTTTAAAAGGTCATGCAATAACTGGATAAGGGGTAATGGCTTCACACTGAAGAGGAGAGATTTAGACTAGATACTAGGGATAAATGCTCTGCTGGGAGGGTGGTGAGGTACAGGAACAAGCTGCCCAGAGTAGTCGTGGATGTCCCATCCCTGGAAGTGTCCAAGGGCAGGCTGAATGGAGCTTTGAGCAAGCTGGTCTAGTTGAAGGTGTGCCTGCTCAAGGCAGGGGATTGGAACTAGATGACCTTCCAACTTAAACCATTCCGAAAGTCTATCCTATCAGCTCTGTTCCTTGAAGAACAAAGAACTTCTTAAGTCAAAGTTTAATTTTAAATATAATAATAATAATAACATGGCACTTCAGCAGCTTACTGCTTGTCAGTAGATGATGATAAAGAGAAGACTAGTGAAGTTAATCAGAATTGTTAAGGGCCTGATTCTGCAGACCTGCTCCTGAAGAACCTTAAAACAAGTCAAAAAAATTACTGTTAGTCTAATAGTTCCTGACTTTTTAACTCTCGTATCTTAACAGGATACCCTGGAAGTGTCTCATTTTTAGTGTCTCAATTTCTACAGAGATGATAAAAACTTTGAAGAATACTAGTCTCAAACTGATCAAAAAAAAAAATCTGAACACAATCTTTTTTTTTCTCAAGCAAAGTACTGTGATCTCTGAGGGACATAACTCCTGAATTTTGAACTCCGGGCAATTCTTTTGTATGTTGAGCCATGCAGTCATACTGGCTTTCATGAGATCCTTTCATAGTTGATAAAAGGATTTATAAACTCAGCCTTTGATAACATTTCTCTAACACAGAGATAGAGAAATATGAGCCAGTTATTACTGCCCTGAATGTTCTCAGTTTTACGCAAGGCAACCAGATGTAAAATTTTGTTGCTGCTTTTAAAATAAGGATGCTGCTTTGCTTACATTAATATGTTCAGCTGTCCTGTCTGTTCAATTTATCTCCAATATTTTTTTCAATGCAATTTGCGTCCTGTTCAGTAGTTTACAACTGTAGCTGTGTTACCAGTCATTTTTGCAATGCATTCTTCTGTGCTCCACACTTAAAAATACGCTTTTCTTTTTTTTCTGCTTTCCCTCCATGTTGTGTAACAAAACAGTAAGCAGAAACAGCAGTGAACAAATAAGGACTTATCCTAAAACAGAATTATATTCTCTTTTTGTGTTGACCTTAGAAGAACAAGAATACTCAATTTTCTCTTTCCTGACTGAAAAAGAGAAGACTTTTCTGATGACAAACAAAAGAGAAAACATCTGATGACAAACTAGTAATGAAATTGTCTGCAGCAGTAATTGATCTTTCCACTTTGCTTCTACATATGGCTATGTCCTAAGCATCAAAAAGCTTCCAAGTGTTTTGTAACAACTTCTCCAATGAACAGTTCATTAGTACTGTAAGCAAGCAAAAAAACCAGCTAACTCTCCCTTACTCCAGTCTTTTCAAAGTGCACAGAATACTTGCAGTTACAGTTACACATTCCTCTTAATGTGTTTGTCTATCATGGATGCTAACACTGTAGGCATTTACAGCAGTTTACTGAGAAAACAGCCTATGACTTCAGGCATCTCCCTAGAACTCCATTATGTCATGACCCAGTTAGCTATTCTTCTCTGGATCTGCTCTTAAATTGTTCAGAGAACTTTCTATTTCGCTTGAATCCTCACTCATGAAACTTATTTGTATCTCTGCAGGAAAAGTCTACTAGCTCACGAGTCTTATGTCTCACACCAAAGCTTTATGTCTCACACCTAGAGATCACCCAGAACATTAGTACAAAGAAGAGTCTCCTAACAACAATCCTTTTTGATTATTTGGATCCATGACAAATTTAGAACCAGGGACAATGTCCACATCACCTCCCTTCTCCAGCCACAAGGCAGAAGAAGTTCAGTGGTAGACAAGGAATTCTGTATTCCCACCAAGTACTCTCTTTACCCCACAAGCCCCATAATCATTCCGAAAAGAAACATAGGTTCAACATGTTTTTTTGGGTTTTTTTTACTGCTATTTTACTATCCAGATAGAGGCAGAAGGAGAAGCAATCAATCTTTTGCTACTTGCCTCTGTTAATAACTCTGATGTGCAATCTTTTAATTTCATGACCAGAATTTCATGCAATCAGTACTCCCTAGCATTGTTCATCTTGATTTACCTTTTAATGGTTTACAAATGTCAGCAGAAAGAACAAAGCACAGATACAGAAATCACTCTCCTTCCTTGGCATCACCCTTAAAGTAGCTGAGCTGGTCCCAAGTACTTGTAAACAAAAATATTTCTCTTTATGCACAAACTATATAGAGCATAGTTCAATTAATTTATCATTTCAGAACCCTAACTTATTTTAGGAGGAATTCCTTTTTCAGCAGTATATACTGAAAAAATTCCTCTGTATTTCCCTATACTGACAAATGCAAGCACTTTGAGAATATGTTCACCCCAACTGTTACCAGTGTGTACAGGAAAAAAAAAAAAGAAGTGGTTTTAGATACATAATCTTCTATTGAAGGAACAATGACTTGCTTTATAACCTGACCTTGACATACTGTCTGTCTTTCTGTGAACAAAGTAGTCGAAAAAATGATGTTTACATAATTATGCTAGCTTTACACACACAAAAGTAACTGTACTGTTCCACAGCATAAAAAAAGAAGCTTCAGATTTCTTAAATAGTCAGATCCTTTTTGCAGTGAACAGATGCTTTGGGCTGAAATTCAAGTTTAAAACTTTCAAGGTCCTTTAATCTTCCATGGTTTTATTGTCTGTGTTGTTCACCTTCTCCAGGAGGGAGGCTGACCTAGAATCCCAGGTCTGAAAAGGCTTTACTATAGTGTACAGGTCAGCACACATTAGCCAGACACAAAACCACATTTCTGGCCTCTGTGTCAGCAAAAAGGTTTGGAGCTTTCTTCTGTTCTACCAACTGCATCTCTTCTGTTCTTCACTGCTCTACAGACACTGGGCTAAAATGATAATCCTTGCCTCTTTGTTGCTTTTGTCTTCTTTTCTTCTTTGTGCTTTATCCCATCCTACAGAAGAAGCTGGCTGAAGGATATCACAGTGACACGAGGCAGCATGGTCAGCCATGTATCCTTGAAGTGAGAAAATCCAGTTACAGCCAACTGACTGAATTATTTTTTAGTAGAGTTTTCAGCAAAATTTATGTTGCTGTTCAGTCTTCAGAAATATTTGTCTTCATCCTTTTTTTCTAGTTTCGATTTGCATATTGCAAAGTCAGACAGACCTAAAGAGTTTTTTCCAATTTGTCAATCAGTGACATTATTTCTTGACCAGGTTTAGCTAAGAATTACTGCTGTGACGACAAAGGAAATCATCAAGAGTAATACAAAACAGTGAAAATTTTGTCTGATAATGAAATTCACAACTTCAGGAGTATGAATTACAAACCAGACCTTTGAGACACAATCTTCTGTTGCCCTTACCACTCACTTCTCCCTTTTAACAACCAGGATTTTTGTTCAGTTTTGGTATAGATTTCTTCCACTTTCGCTTTTCAACTTCTGTCAGCAACAGCCTCATTTGGCTAACTTCATTGTTAGTAGTGAAGTACTAGGTTTGTTTCAAAATTAGCCAAAATAACTTGTGGAGTGGTTAAGAGGCCTTTGCATTTTTCAAACTTCTTATCAAAGTGGTTACATGACAGCTCATTTTTTGTGTTCTTTGAGATAAAAATAATGTGGTTCACTCTGGATTGAAGAAGTGATCAGGAAATTCCTGATCTTGAAGTATTTGTATTTGAAAAAGTTAAAAAAAGTTTAGACTCTTCAGAATTTTGTTTGGGACAGGAGGAAGACAGTACACAAGAACCCTGAATTCCAAGAGTTGGGGGTCATTACATTAAACAATATAGAAGCCAAAAAATTAAAACCAGACAAACTAAAACCCCAAACAAAAACCAAACTCTCAGGCAAAAGATACCTATCATAGCATGTATACAGCAAATTTCAGCCAAAAGTTATCTGTCATGATACCTCACCAGCACAGATTCAACGTTTTCTAATAGTAACTTGTTTTGGAATGCATTCCAACCATAATTGAAATTAAATATAATTCTGTTATGAAACAGCCTTTTTCATCAAAACATTGAGTGGTTTTATTCTCACTAAAGCACACAAGTAATAGAAAGGGTACACTAGCAACTTTTGACTCCTACAACTCCCTTTAAAGACTATTATTTCACATCAATTAAAGTTTTGGAAATGCTTCTCAATTACCTTCCTGTAAATCACCAAACCAATATCTTAATGCCAGATATCTACTGCACTCAGAAAAGATTCTAGATATGTCATCAAGATTGAGAATCTTGAATGCTAGCTTAAAACATGATTTAAATTGGTCAGCTGGATCAAAAAAATCCATCTTGATCCCCGTTGCTTCAAAGTGTCCTATTTTTGGTAGACTAAAGTAAGGATTTCAACTTGAGTGACAAGGATTATTCCATTTTATTTCTTGAGGGCAGGCATAATTTCTAATTTTGGTATAATGTATCTTTATATTAGCAAACTATGGAAGGATGAGAAGGACAAGAAACTCCATGACACTATGTGACTGCTCTTCCAATGCAGAGCAGGAGAAAGTGCTGTTTTCACCTTCCCTCTTCTGACACGAATACCAAGATGTCTCCTTCACTTTTCTACCTTCTAGAGAAGAAAGCTAAAACTATAGATGATTCACACAAGAATAAAATGGGCAAATATAGGAGGTGATGACGGTGCTTCTCAGTCAGAAAATATTTGAGCTATTTCAGCATCTTTTGTATGTTGATTTCTTATCTTTGAGCTTCTGATTAATCTTGTTTGAGTAAGTTCTTAATCTGTAAATTTATGTTGTCAAATGCTGCTTGTTTAACTTGTCTTTTCAATCTTGAATTATATTCTGACCTCACGGAAATCAAAGTCACTTGCAACATCTGTGAAGCTGTGATTTTATTCTTCATGTTTAGTTGCTACTGCTAAATTAGTAAGTTTGCATGTTAAGCTCCATTAAATCCACTAGGAAGCATGTGTTTCCTTCATGGGACAATTTCCCATCTTCAACAGTAAGCTGATGCTCTTATTTTCACTATTGTAACTAAAAAGGCTGGACTTAAACAAAGCCAGTTGCATGCTTTAGCTGTACATGTCTCAGCTTGACAGGATCAGGGACTTAAATCCTGGCAGTCCCAACTATGGAACATATTATGCTGTCAAAATTTCCTTGTATTATCTAATTTTGACAGATCTCACAAAATAAATCCAAACAAATAACTGGCATTAGGAAGAAGTATGCATATTATTTTTGTAAAAACTCATTATAGTATTGGTAGATGATGGATTTTGACATTGAACTGGCATTTTTTCCAAGCACTGTCTGTTCAAGACGTTTCAATAAATAGTGCTTGAAATGAAAATGCATGTATCAATTGATAAATATTTTTCAATTAATGCCTAGTCATCAAAATCTTTATATGATTATCAAAATCTATATAAATTGCATGTTTAGCAACTGGATTTATGTTAACATTGTGTAAATAAATATAAAAAGTAATTAACAATAGGTAATTTTGTAGCTTCGTGAGATTGAGGGTTTCTGAAGAGTAGCTGAGGAAAAAAGAGGTTGCATCGTGACTCCATCAGTAATTAGCAGAATACCCACTGACTCCAACATGAACAGAAGTCACCTTAGGAATACAAATTTAAATTTGAAGTGAGATGTGCAACAAGGGCATTCAAGTGAGGAGTCAAATGGCAACGCTTTTCAGTTTAGACTGTAACTATCTCACTTAAAAAAACCTTGTGAAAAAACTCACAATGCTTGATCTTAGGTAATTAATTCTATTCTGTCAGCACTTAGGAAGAAATATTCAAGAATTCAACAACCCTACTATGAAGTCTTTATAGAGATTTTTAAACAGAGTGAGTTTTAAGTAAACAGTTGGTCACTACAATTTTTTTTTCCTCATGAGCACGTGTAGGCATATATCCCTAAGACTTTAAAAAAAAATTAAAATTTAAACCAAAAACAATATTTCAAATTAAAAGAAAATGTAGCAATTTCTAATCAAGTTACACTGATAAGCTTTGTAGATGTCAGAAAACAACAATCTTCAAGACTGAATGACAATCTAAAAAGGAATCGAAATTGTTTGATCTTTTTTAGATCATATAAAATCAGTATATGCATGGTATGCTGCAAAAAGCATAAGCAAAAAATTAATGTGCATTCTCAAAATCTTGGGAAGTACAAAAGATAAAAAAGCCAACCTGCTTTTAAAAAGAGAAAAAATGAGACATATTTAGTCTGGGGCAGGGAACAAAAGAGAATAAATAAAGGATGGTCTGGTATCGAAAAACATGGGACAGGTTCACTTAAAGATGCTATTAGGCTGTCTTTGGAAAATAAAGGACAGTGGAAAAAAGGGTATGAATATATGGGATGTAGGGTACCTTTATAACTGCTTTAATTTTATCTCCTATTGAAAATAAACTATTCAATACCTTCTACATTATGGCCCTGAGTATTGTTTCTGTCATATGCTTTCTGCCCTGGCCAAGACATTGATTAAAGAGCAGTCCAGCTTGCCCCCTGGAGTCACCACTGAAAATACAAGGGAAGGAAATAGCATATAAATAGCATATCTAAAGGCAGCTGAATATTAGACACTGGAGCTCCCAGTGCAAATTGAATGATTGTATCAAGATATAATGCATAGTATAAAAACTTCTTCTTTTAGACATGATCCCATCAAAAAACTGTTACATAATATCTGACTCTCTGTCCTAGCTGTGCTGTCTCATTTCCCAAATATATTTGAGGGTCAGCCTAAATGCAGGCTGGATATCTTGTGGTTTTTTTCCCATCAGGATTCTCATACAAAGTTAAATTTCATTAAAGCTTAAATCAGTTTATTTTCCAATTCAGCCTACATGATATTTGATTTTATCTCAAGTAATTTTTCTAGCCATTACGAAATACTATAACTGCTGCAACGCTGCTCATCTCCACTGCACTCCTGAATGACCTTTGATTTATGCTGGACTGCTTGCTAAAATATCCTCAGTTAGGTCTTCCAAATTTGCACTGTCAGTACTGAAAGAGTTCTGAAGCAGTCACATGAGCCCATCCCATCGTACTGAAGAACTGTAGAATTTCCTCAGTGAGGTGAAAGATGCAGGGGTTTTGTGTCACTTAACCTGAAAACTGCTCTCCTCAGTCTTCTGGAAGAACAGTTTTAATAGAATCAGGTATAGCACATTGTACAACGTATGCATAAAATACTGTAACTATTAAAGTATTTTAATTCTTTTGATTTTGAACACAGTTTCTGTTATAAACAAGGGACCACGGAGGAGTTTCTGACAGAACAATCTCAGTTCTGGCTTAATAAGTCATCACTTTTGTCTGCTCCTGCTTTCACTCTCTCAGATGCAGTGATTGACACTTTAATGGTATGTGCAGTAGAAATCCTCTTCAAGTTTACTCTTTAGCAGACACCAGTATATTAAAAAAAATACATTTACCTACTGTAACAACTGTAGAGGAGTTGTGACCTACTGCAATCTTATCTCAATTCTACCACATTTAGATAAGCAGTAAAGACAAAAAATACAATATCCTAGAATATTTTCTTCTAATTTTGAAATAGTTCTAGTTAAGGAAGAGAGCAGTGGTAAAAATTAGCTTTGTTTGTTGACGTGTTTGTTTCTAAAAACAAGGTACATGTACTGCTTTCAGTTCTAAGCAGCATAATATAATACAGATAGACAACCTGATAAAAAATGAAACAAAATTCTCAGTGAGGCAAGTAATTAGGTGAAGCTATCCAAGTATAATCTTTTTCTGTGCCATGTACATGTATACCCATGCTCTGCCAAATCACCTGAGAAGAGAAATTATATTAAAAAGAGAGATCTTTTTTTACAGATACATGAAATACAAATTGTAAATACAAATATATGAAAACAAATAATTTTTCAGCATATTTAAGTATTGGAACTGATGAGCTTAAACCTGTCAGATGATGTAGCACGTAAAGCTTTCAAAAATCAGAGGAGGGTTGCTGCCTTTTACAAAATAGTAATCTCTCCTCAAGCTGGAGAGGGCTGGGGGGCAGGATTTTCAATAACCAACGATATTTTGTGGTTGCAGAATTTTTAAGCTTTTATGGTATCCTTCACAACCAAATAAAAAAACTAAAAAGAAGCCATAACTAGAGGATGTTTCTATTTAAAAGGCAGCTGTACTCATGAAAAAAGTAGCATTTGAACTATAGAGAACCAGGCACTGGCGTATGGCTGAAATACATTTATGAGCACAGCTGTGCTTGCCCACCAAAAAACCCTGAAATTGCATGCTGTTTTCTGTGATAGAGACATGAGATGCCAGCCACAGGAAACAGCAATGGAAAGAAGGGCTGGGAACAAGGCTTTGAAGGCTGCTGGGGAGAAGCTGGCTCTTTGCAGAGACAGGACAGGCAGTTCAGAAGCCTGAAAAGCAGTATTTACCTTGCAACAAACAAACTTGAGAAACATTAATAGGAATGAAAAAACAGTATTTTTAACAGAAACTATGATTCCTAGTGTCAAGGAGGCCCTAAGGGCGATGAGCAAAAGACAAAAACAGAAGATCACAGAGGGCAGCTGGCAAGGATGCAACTAACAAATTAGTGTGGATTTTATAACAAAGTGTTTTAAGTCAGCTCTGATTTCACATATTTCAACATCTGTATCGGATCAGCAAGGATCAGCTACTCTTCCAATCCCATCTTACTTATTTATGATGTATTTTCGAAAGAGGATGCTTTTTAAAGCTTTTTATAAGAAGAGCTTAAATTAATGCTCTATATCGGAAAGAAGCAATTACCAATGGGCTTGAGGTATTTTGTGGCAATATGGGGACAAAAGCTGGTGGAAGGTATTATCCTAACCAAAGACACCTCCATTTCACAGAAATTTGATCTCCTAATTAGCACAAATGTTAGATCATGTACAAATAATAAAGCAGACATAAAAAGGCACTTTAACAGTCGTTCTACTGTTGGCTCATTATTTCCTAATAGCTTTGCCTATCCCCAGTTCAGAATCACTTTGCTTATCATCTTTATTCTTCACTTCAAGCAGCTGTCATAAACATTTTTAAGCTTTTTAAGCTACTTTAGCTTTTTAAGACCCAGATATCCTAAATACAAACCTTTTTCTACTGCCTAACGTAAGAACTGGATCAATTTTGCATCACCTCTGAGGATTTCAACAGCACAATATATTACTGTTACTCATGGCTGGAAAACGATGCACAAGCCTCAAGAAAATGTAACAATTTTCTGCTTTGCAATTCTGGAACAGTTCCAAATGTAAGAGTGATACTCATGAGAGGATAATGAAGAAATTTCATGGCATTTTGGCATATGCTCAGTCCTGCCATAAGCATTCACAAAACAAAGAGTTAGTTAAGCTGAATTACTGTATTTAAAACAAAAACAGTGCTGGACGGGATTAATTGATCCTTAAGAAAAAAAAAAAAGAACCAATCCTCCAATCCTAGTCACCCCCAACTTTGTACAGGGAGACACAGCTCTTCATACTTTTGTGTCAATGATGACATAAAAATCCAGATGCAGTCTCAAAGAACTTGCATACTAATTTTTTATAAATAAAAGCAACAGTTTTGCTATACTATAAATATGTATCCAGTAATGGATACCAGGAACAGAAGTTGTGAAGGTCATTATTTCAGATTTGAATTCCCAAAGCTAAACCAAACAATAACATTAAATCCAACTGAGCACTGGGCAGAATTGGTAACACTGTACTTCATGTCCAATCCTTTGGTCGGCTCAGAGAACACTGTTCTGAGAAGTGACAGTCATCAACAACGTGACCCTCATCAGACCTTAACTAACATCTGCTTGATCTCAGGTGGGATCTCCAGACCCACTAGGCTACTGGTCAAGACTACCAGCAGCAGACTCACATCTATATTCCCTCTGAAAATGCCATTCAATCTGCAAGCTGATTCGCATCCTGTCTCTTGTCCGTAGCCTCAGACTCTGAGAAGGGATCATTCCATACCTCAATTATTCTAATTTCCCAAACTTGTTTATTCTATAGCTCATCTAAACAGAAAAATATTAAAATAAAAAGGAAGTAGTAGGAGCTCTACTGTCAAGACTAACCAACGATTTTCTGCTGTTATTATCCTTCAGCCAACAATACAGTTTGCTTCTGAGTCCATTAAAATCAACTGTTCAGCTTTCATTTTTTGCACAGCGGTTAGGAGACATTTTACACTAAATTTTACTTGAAATGTAAGCTTAGAGATCATAAAATCACCATAAAATTAAGAAATATGTTTGATATTTTTGTACTGTATCTGTGCTATTTTGTCTTTGTTGAATAAATTACATTGGTTATTTCATTTTCAGAATTCAGGTAAACAACATAGTCTAAAACAGAAGTAAGGCAGAATGCAAACCATTAAATAACTATATTGCAAAAATGTACCAATATATATAATAGTATGTATTTGATATTTAAATGGTGATTCTCACATCTTGATGAGATATGCAGATGTTTTAAGATTCTGAAACTATATTTTGGAATCTTAATAGCAGTATGATAATACAATCTAATGCTTCAGGCTTTAGCTCACACACAGTGAAGCCCTTCTTCCTTTGAACAGTATTTTACACAAGCTTTATACTCTGTGATGTGTAGAAGAATTGAGATGCAGGGAAGGGAAAAAAATCATACGAATTTATTGATCCATCCTTCAAGCTGAATAAGCAACAAAAATTGGAAGAACATACAGATCCATGAGTGTTTTGCCCTGTGTAAGAGCCCACCTGGGAACATTCCTGAATATTCAAAGGGCTATTTTGATCTCATACAAACACATTGCCAAGTTGCATCAGCTAACTCTTCATGCTGTCCTGTCTAAGGTACCTCTCAAATGCAGAGGAAAATAATGGGGAGCAAGATATTCTTTAGAAATCTCTAAAGCTGCTACACACCAGAGGCAAGGAGAACAGTTGTGAACAGTTGTGTGCTCCGCTATTTATTCCCTAGGACAGCAGAAAAGGGAAGTGGAATTTCATTATTCTCAAAAATCCTGCTAAAGGCAGATATTCCTATTTGTTATTTGATGTGGCACTAGTCCTTAACCAAACACATAATTTCATATATACCTAAGTGAAGCTGAGCACCCAATCCTATCTCATCCTGATACTCAAAAGGTGAAGCTCATAGCTTGAAAACACAGGTGCTCCTCTTTCCAGGAGCAAATATGAAATTCTGCTCACTTTTTTGGATTCAGTTACTTGCAGGAACATCAGAATTAAAGGAAAGCTCTAAAATCCTTCAAAGCTTAACTCATGTAAGCTAGAACATTTTATTTTCTCATAGCATTGAAACGGAAGGAATAACTGTTTAATAATTAATCTTTTCTCCACAAGACTATCATAATTCTCAACTTCTCAGCACAATTCTTCTATATTTTATGTTTTCATTATGAAATAAACAGAGCTTTTCAGACTCAGAGAAGAAAGTACTGAATGTATTTTAGTGATTATAGTATAGGAGTGTATCTATTACAGGTATGAAAAGAGGATTCTCCAAATGCAGCCCCACCTCAGAACTGCACTGCTTTGATGCTTAGATGCTGCCTTCACCTGTCAGCTGGAACCGTTATTGCAGATTTCTAATAAATTTAATTTGAAATGGTTATTTAAAAGTACTGCCAGGAGTTTTCAAAAAGTTTTTGTACGATAACAAAAAAAAAATAGGGAATTCATTTTAGAAACATGCAATTTATAAATGAAAAATTCTGAAATGGTGAAATGCAATAAAAAACATGAAAGAATACAGCTGAGTATTAATGGAGAAAATGCAATAGACATAAGGTCTCTGAAACAATTAATGCTTATTTATCCTCAAAGCATTATTGTGTGAAGAATGAAAATGAAGTAACATTCAAAATCAATTTTTAAAATCATATTATTCACATTAATCAATCATTAAAATAATATTATCTTGATTAGAGATAATTTTTCATTATTGTATTCTCCAATTTACTACATCAGTAAACCAATCTCTCATAGCTGCTGTCATAATTAAATTTAATTTCTATCTTGTTTAAAATGGTTAGAAATGGTCTTGCAAAATAAAACCTTGTAGAAATACTAAGATAGCTTAAGCATGTCTGTATTTCGCTAGAGAAAACCTAAATTCTGCAGATCTTTCCTTCCCTAAAGCCCCACGTTACCAACAGGTAAGAAATGCTGATCCCTAGGCTGATGCAATGAGGGAATGATGGAATGAGGGTCCCTTTCGCTGATGAGTGTCCTGCTCCAGAAGGGATATGCAGTGGGTACACACTTCCATGCACCCAGTGAACACCCAGCCATTCCTGCTCCTGTGACTTGGGTAAGGCAGGGCAGCACAGAAACAAAGGACAGGGCATGGGAGACAGAGGGCAGACACACTGCCGATAGGGGTGACAGCTGTACATCTGTTTGAGGAGCAGATCTGAACCACAAAGTTGAAATATTATTTTAGAAAAGCATTAGCTCAAAATATACCAAAGGAGCACAAATTGAAGAGCAAAGAAAGACACAAACAGACTGGTTTCCTTTTTCTGCAACCAACCTTGTCCCCTTACATAACAAGATCTGTGGCAGCTGAAATTCAAGTAATATATTGCACAATGGTGGTAAAATATGAATGGTAATATAAGGCAGTCTAATCAGTTCTGGTTTTAGTCAAAAGCATTGCTGTGGTATCACCACAGTAACAAAGTCCCACTTGTGCAAAAGCTGAGCTCAGGGCAGTACAGACTGTTCTGAATACCTATGCTAAATTGCTGTTGTGGAAATATCTTACAAGTATCACTTTACAATGGTTATCTCTTTGCCATAGTTTAAAATGAAATATAATGAAGGCATCCAAGCACTGGATATGCAAAGAAGAACATATCATATGTCATATACCCTTTTCTTTGCTACACATGTTCTGGTCTCAAGTAACTAGTTATTTGTAGTTGTATATCCATTATTGCAACATGAATCTGACACAAATAAATTTTTTATCCTGCTCAGAGAAAGAAAAAAATCTCCTTAATGTACATAACTGCTTATTAATAAACTTTCACCTTAGTTTGAAGCTTGTTTTCTGTCACGATATTACCACCTTCAAATAGAAGTCTGAAAGCTGGAAAAAATAAAATATAGTCAGGTGGTAAAGACCTTTCTTTGCTTATGGACTTGATGCATTTAGAGGGCACTTTTTTTGAAGCCTGTTGAAAAACAAATAGTGCTATAACTATCAATTATCTCAATGAACACTACTTTGTAACATAACAGAACTGAACTTCAAGAAATAAAATTGTTACAACTCTTTTAGACTACTAAAACCAACATTTCTACAACATGATGAACATAAAGAGAAAATGAAAAGTTTATCATTCATTAGACGTGAACAGGTACACGAATGCAGAACTGGTACAACCCTCTCATAAATAGAAGTAAGGAAAATATATTAAAAGCTAAAGATTGAAGTACCCAGAAAAAATGACCAAGAAGATTAAATTTAATAGAAAATCCTGAGATATGAAAAGAATGCTTTGATTTTATATTGCTATTACTCCTTGCATAGAACAACAACAACAACAATAAATATGATGACAACCACAGAAAAGAAAATAAAACCAAACAGAGTAGACAGCCTGGAATATTAACAGTCCAATAATAGGTTATTCAGTTGGTAGGTTGGTTGACAGGTTGGTTCTGAGCTGAACTGGCAAACCAAACTAAGTGTTTAGCATCACCATTCCCTTACAGCTCCACTTAAATATACTTTGGTTTTAATATACTGTCCTTGTCCCATGCTTTCACATATTGAGGACACATTTAATTATCCTAGCTTTATCTGTCTTGGACCTGAAATGACAAGGAAACTAGACTCTGTGCAGCTCAAGAGTCCTACAGGCCAGTAGGTGCTGTAATGGACACTGGGCTGGTCAGCCATTTCAAGCTGCATCCACTTCAAACACTGACTTCTGAAAACTACTGAAACAATTTCTCTCTGAAACTTTAACTGCAGTAGAAACCAGCAAAACGTGAGACATGCAGAAAAATATTTGCCAGTAGCCATTTCTGATCATAATAATGCTTATCATAATTTTAAATTCACTCAGGGAGAGAGGGCAAAAGAAAGCTGTACAGAGACAGAGCTAAAGAGACATTTGAAATACACTGCACTCAGCAAAAAATATAAAATGTGATCAATACACTCCTTTAAAGAGAATGCAAAAGGAATGTGAACATAAAGGACTTTATTATCAGTTAAAAGGTGAACAAGTCCAGCATATTTTTGAAGGACTTGGGGAGAGGAGGTTTGTGATGTGTGGGCAGTGTTCTGATATAAATAACATTTCAAAGAATCCAAAGGAATAAGAGAGAAAATACTCTGGAATCCAATATTGAATTCTATCCAAAACCACACAACTGCATGCACAGTTGTGATGACCAACACAGTATAAAAATTATGTTTATCTCACATGAAAAGATGTAAGAAATGGAACAAATAACATTGCTTTGTGAATTTTCTAGGTAAGGACAAGAAGTTCAGATTTCATCATCTGCCATAATGTTGTCTGTTGCATTAGTGAAGATGGATTGCTATTAGTCTGACAGAAAAAAAAAATAATTGGACAAAGATGCATAAGCAAGTCTCTTGCCAGGACAAACCTAACTGGATTTTAAGACTCTAAATAGGTGAAATTCTAAGAATATTCTAAACGCACATTTATGAAAAACAAAATTCAAAAAATCACACCAGTTGGAAAGTACTTATAGAGGCCTTCTGGTCCAACTCTTTCCTCAAAGAAAGGTCACCTTTTATCAGGTTGCTAAGGTTCACATTCAGTGAAGTTCTGAATATCCCCAGGAAGTGAGATACTGCAAGCCCACAATTTGGAACCCTGTTCCAGTATTTCACCAGACTTATGGTGAAAAGACAGACTTATCTGAGAGAAATCATTCACTTCTGAGAAGTATCTTCATTCTGCCATGAATCTTCTTGATATGAATCTTTCTACAGTGTAAGCATTAGTATTTTGTAGTCGCTGGATTCAAATACAAGGGCACCTCGTTTTCCTTTGTTTTTTTGGTCTCAGGATACCATACTTCCACCACACCACACTTCCACCACACCACTGCAAGCATTTGTCCTGTACCTTCGAAAGCAATGTATTCTCTTTCCCTGAAGAAAACAGAAATTTTTATAAAATTGAGCTTGCACGTAAAGAAAGGTTTATGGTTTAGTGATGGACTTGATCTTTTCTAGCCTAGGGGATACTATGATTTTATTATAGACAATCTAAGCTTGTTACTGCAATTCATTTCCACTAAATGTCCTCTTATTTGGCACCTGAGAAAAGCCTAACTCCATCTTCCCGAAGACTGACAGAAGTTAGGCAGTTGTAGACAGTAATCAGGTCCTGCAAAGCCTTAAATAAGCCTTAAATGGTGCCTCAGCTGCTTCTTCTTCTGCCTCAGACCCTCAAGCATCTTGATGGCCATCCTCTTCTCTTTGCTCCAGTATGATATCTGTCTTGTCTGGTACTGGGGAACCCAAAGTTAGGCACAGCATCCTAGACTGGGTCTCAAAGCACCCTAGATGTGGCATCAAACAGAGGAGAAGGATTACTTCCCTCCATCTCCTAGTTGTGCCTTGCCCCTACAGCAGCAGATGCTGCTGGCTTTCCCTGCTGGCAGCCCCAGGGTGGCTCCTGTGCAGCTCACCTGTGTACCTCACAGCCACAGCCACTGCCACAGAGCTGCTGCCCAAGCAGCAGTGCCCAGCGTGGACTTTTCCTAGCAACAGACAGGAAAAATACTCAGATATCCACCCATGTCTTCTAAATGGCAAGATCAAACAGCTGAGGGAGAAGCTTAAGTACATCTTGCAATGCATAAAGCCTCTGTCAACAGAGGGGCACCACATTTCAAAATTAACAGATTCAGCAGTTGAAAGATCAGAACTGTATCAACATTGGCAATGTTAGTGGTAAAACCATAGCTTATTAACAGACCCAACTTCAAAGGAAGATATTTTTGGAGAGAAGCGAAGCAAAGATCAATAAATTTGGAGAGCAAATATTTACTCCTTTGAGCCGATGAAGCAAGTTCCAAGAGTAAAACAGAGCTAACATTTGTGCTCAATTAACCCCTTTGGCAGACAACACTCTTCTTGAAGCTATGGCTGCCAGCTGAGGTCCTCAGCTGTGGGCTGGGAGCAGAACCTGATGAGCAAGAGGCTCAGCAGGGTTTATTATTTTAATATATTTATTATGGCTAAGGGTTTATTGTTTCCAGGTTGGTTTGCTGCAATGAACACATTGAGATAGTTCATTTTTCATTCCTGGCATCCTTTACTTTTACATTTGTAAAACCCTTGTGTGTTAACTATTCAGAATGTACCAGCTGTTAGGAGGCCCAGCAGGAAGATGACCCTCTGGAGCTTGCTGTGTGTCTCCAAGATTATGTTCAGAGGCAAACTGCCAGAGAGGAATGGTTTGCCACACGTTTACAGTGACACCTTGTACTGGACTGGGTACAAAACTATCTTAGTTTTAAGTTTGAACTGAAAGTATTAAAGCACTACTCTTGACTGTACCTAAAAAACCCACAATCACATCCTCCTTTTACTCAGACAAGACGTTCTGAAAATATTTTTTGAGCAAAGAATGGCAAAATTACTTCAAAATCTGCCTGAAATAATGTTTACTTTCTGCATTTATTTTCTCCATGCTAAAGCAGACAGGTAAGAGTGTACTACATGTTAGGTCAAAAATCTTAAATATTTCTCTGTCAAGCCTGAGTCTAATATCAACTTTTTGCTAAAAAGAATCAATTGTAAAAACCATCCAGAATGTCCTTTAAGTCTAAGCCTGTGGCATCCTTAACATTGCTGAGAAATATATGAGCTCCTAGTTAAGATCTTCCTCATGCTTGTTATTATTGTAAGTAATTTAGCCAAAACAAAAATAATTTCAGTTCCACTCTTGCAGTAATTTTGCTTTTGGTGTCATTTATTTGACAGATTCAGACCAACAATGATTAAAATTTTTATTCATCCGAGTCTCTTTGCATATGCAAAATAAAATATTAACAAAATCTCTAGCCGTGTGATTTGGGCAGGAAGAATTACCTTTTCTTCTTTTTTTTTAATTGACTCCTTTTGAGTCTTTATCTTCTACTTAAATCTGCAGTAAGAAAAAAGTGTGTTTGTGTATACTCTGGGTAACTTTCAGGTTCATGATGACACATTTCACCAGGTGTTTCCAATACTAAAAATGCCCAGGATATCTGCACTAATTATTAGCAATTTTAGCAATTAATATTAATGTGCTTCAAAAATTACCTAGATGTCTTGCTGTGCTGACAGGTTAAAAAAGGTTATTCTGGCTTATCAATATTTCACAATATTGTATTCTATCTCTATGAAATCTAGAGCATCTCCTCAAGCTTCAGATAATGTCATGGTATTATTTTTCATCTTAAAAAAATATTACCAAACAACCCTCCAAAACTGAACTAATAAACACAATTTCTTTAATTTTGGTTTTTTTTAAGTCTTATCTCAGTCTGTCATATGCAATCTCATGTTGAGTTCTTTTTCCCTTTTCACTGGAGGGCTACTTTCCACTCAGCCAGTTTTACAGGAACAGTTTTAACAAAAGAATGGCACTCACACCCAGACAAGCAGCAGTGTGATCGCATTTGCAAGTTTAAAGTTCAGTTCTCATCAGTTTATTTAGTCTTGATGGAGATGTATATTAATGAGACAGTAAAGCAGGAAAATCTCTGGAGCACCTGAGGAACTTCCTGAAGAACAGGAGCATGTGCTGAATCCTTTAAACCCTTTCTGCTACCTGTCCTGTAAAACATACTCTGCTCAAAATACCACAGGAAAATGCTTTGGTCTAATTACTGAAATACTTCTTACAGTTTCACATAAGAAATAAACACACTGATACGTAGAAGGATATATATTTTTAAGGGCATCAAGAACAGCATTGCTTCAAATCAATCAGTTTGGGAAAGTTGACACTGGAACACTTTTAAAAGCAGCAAGAGAGGTGAAGCATTTTCAGTCTTTGAAGAAGGGAAAATAAATGAAAGCATAGAGTTAAGGAGAAAAGCAAGTGTCTTTAAATACTTTGCAATCATACATCTAAATACTAGACCAAGACCTGCTAGTTTGTTAGTATGATGATATAAAAAAAAATTTGACCAGAAAGCCCTTTGGAAATGTCAACCACTTCACATCAAGGTATTCTTGAATTAAAAATGCCGTAAAGAGCTATATGGTTGTAGTAAATAAAAAAGAAGAAATGTCACATGCCTGAGATCACAAATTAAACAACTGCACAATGTTCTCCTTTCACTAGGAGGTTTAAAATTTAATTCTGATACTCAGCTGTTTTAAGCTTATTGCTTTGTAATGGAGCTAATAAGAAGTACAGGAGGGGAAAAGATGTTCCAGATTCAGTCTTAGTTTAAAAAGACTGACTCAGCTCCCTTGATTTCATTTGATTTTAATTCACTTGTCTCCGAATGAAATAATCACAATATTCTCAAAAGAAATTATAATTATATAATTAGTCTTTATCCAGAAAATAATTCAACAGTGACTATTTTTTAGAACATTATTTTTAAGTTTCAGAATCTCCCTCTTTCCAGGAAGGTTAATTACTCTAATATGTTTATCTAGCTCTCTATCAGTAATACCCTATGTCACATGGCAATATCACTTTAAAAATAGGGCAGATTAAATAAATCTCTTTACTTGTCCAGTAAAAATATTGGTTGTGGTTTAAAATGCACTTTCATAAATATGCCATTAATGGCTTGTCTTCTAAAACATTAAGGCATATGTAACTATATTATTATGTTCTTCCTAAACCCTGAGGCAAATGTTGAAAGAAGATAAACAGCAACTTAATTCTAACTGCTATTGGCTAAATCTAAATGTGCCCTGAACAGATAAGATCAAAATTAAGCAATACTTAAGATCTGCCTGTGCAAAACAACATGCACTTGCTAAATACCACCACAGATTACGTCTGCAGATTTCATGTTTAACATTTTTAAACAGGAAACTAAGTGTACACTTACAAAAAAGAAAACTACACCACATTTGAAACATTGAGCTATGTTGTGCAAAGTGCTACATGGTCTTATTGTAACAGAACACAGGTTCTTGCAGGATCGAGCCCAAATCTAACACCTAAATAACCCAGCGCTTAACATGCACGCCCAGCTTTTGCTTCAGTGTCTTTGAAGATGAATTGAAATATTTCCTGTGCATAATTTTAAGCACAGCCCACCACCAGCACCACCACCTTCTCTAGAAACGCTAAATTCTGACAGTGGAGAGAGTCTCTGCTGGCACTCTGATTCTCCCTCATGAACAGTTTGGAAAGGGGGTAAGAATGTTTGCTGATAATCATTAGTTAGGGCAAGGACCTTAGAAGAACTGCAAAAAGACAATGAAATGAGCTAGAAAAGATGAAAATAAAGAGTATCACTTCTATTTCAGTCTAAAGTGACATACAAGGTTAAAAAAATTCCTTACCTTTATATCCAAGATGATGAACACTGAGCTAGCTATTGTACAGGGGCAGGATCTTGGGTGATGGTAGTCACATAGCATCATCAAGGTTTAAAAAAAGGCCTTCAGGACCATCCAGTACAACCATCTACCCAGCACTGCCCCTGTAACCCTAAACCACAAAACCACATCCCCCAGAGCCAGAAGCCTCTCAAACACCTCCAGGGATGGTCACTCCACCACCTCCCTGGGTTATCTATTCCAATGACCAGCCTGACCAGCTGAATGGTGAAAATTTTTTTTTTTTGGAATCTGATCTGAATCTCCCCTGTCTCAGCTTAAGGCCATTTCCTCTTTTCCTCTCACTGCAGGCACAGTAGAAAAGTCCTCCCCCGCCACTACACTCTCCCTCCAGGCAGTTGTTGAGAGTGATGAAGTCCCCCTCAAGACTCCTCCTGAGACTAAACACTCCCAGCTCCCTCAGCCATAAGACATGTTTTCTAGGCCCTTCACCAGTCCTACTGCCCTTCCCTGGCCACAGTCCATCACATCAAACTCCTTCTGGAAGTGAGTAACCCAAAAGTGAGTGCAGGGGCACTCTAGGAGCACCCCACCAGTGCCCAGCACAGGGGGACAATCCCTGCCCTGGCCCTGCTGGCCACACCATTGCTGATCCAGGCCAGGCTGCCATTGGCCTTCTTGGCCACCTGGGCACAGCCCGGCTCATGTTCAGCTGCTGTCACCAGCACCCCCAGGTCACTTTCTGCCAATGAAAAGAACTGCCCAATGCTCAGCTCTGGTCAAAAAAAAAAAAGTCTATAATGTGTTTTATTTAATTAAGAAATAAATAGAGACCAAAACAAAGGTTACTGTTCTGTGGTATAGCCTGAAGCTTTCTTGCATCTTAGGTATTTTTGCCTAAATTGGAGACAGGATGGAGAAAGAATTGGTTTCTAACACTCACTGTCCACTATTATTCATAATCAGAAGAGTTAGTCTTGCAAAACAAAATTATGGACTGCTATTGGCAACACAGGAAAAAAGTAAAAATGAGAGTCTCAATGAAAAAGTTGTTTTGAAAATTAGTATCTTTACCTTAAACACCCAGCGATTACACTAGTTACATTTTTCATTTCATATAGCAACTTTCATTAGTTTTCTTTCAGAAATAACTGAATTAAAATAAATGTTCTTATCAAAAGCAGACAGAAGTTACTCTTACCAAAAAAAAAAACCAAACAAAAACAAAACAAAACCAAACCAACCATCCAAACAAACAAAAAAACCAGTAGATGAACAGTACTGATTTTGACAAGAGACAAACAGCAAAATCTCAAATATTTTACTATGATAATGTTACAGAAGGCTGATGGTTTTCCAGACATCTTCATTTCTTCAGATGAATTTTATTGCACGTGTCCATGCAATTCTGATTTTGTGTTGAGTTTCTAGGCAAATAGAAAACTAATAGAAAACTCTAAGACAAATAGAAAGCAAATAGTAATGACCTTGGAGGTTACAGTGATATCTCAGTGGTTGAGCTATTGGAATGCAGATCAAGTTATTAATAGTAGTTATTAATTATATTATGATAGTCACTGCAAAATCTAGCTGAACTTCACCACTCAACTGTGCTGGCATATTACAAACAAAGAAAACAGTCCCTGTTCTAGAAGAATTCAAGATTGAAAATTTAGGTGAAGCAGAAAAAAAAAGTCAGTCTAGACTTGTTGAATCAGAAGTGAACCAGATGTCAGCGATAAAACATGAAGCTTTGCAGAGTGTGTGCAGACTTGTGTTTCTACCTCCACAAAGAAATTAGAAAGAAGAAAAAACTGTCGGGGTACTGGAGTCAAAACCTAATAAAAGATGGGAATTACCCCGTTCCTGAAAACCTGGGTGCTCTCCAGTAGTGCCAGTAGCCTTCTACACACAGATTGCCTTCATCTTCCCCCAGCTGCCTCAAGAAATTCTTGAAATAGCCTCCTCAACACCACAGCATGTTTTCAGGGCACGATGCTGTAGCGAGACAAGTACGGATTATGATAGAATCCCCAAATATGCTCCTCAAAGGAAAAACGCGGAAGGAGGCATCAATGTAGGGATTTGCAAGCAGTTTTTATGTTTTTATTCATGATTTCAAGCACTGAAGTGATTCTGAAAAGGTTGGTTAAGTGACTACATTAAAGTGGTATCACAGGGACCAAAAAGACAAGTACAGATGAATATCGGCATGAAGAACATTATGCCTTTAAGAAGGTGAATACTGACAAATAATTTCAGGGAGTATTAACCTTGCTTTTCTGTCAAATCCATTGCACTTCTATTCACAGCCATCTCTTTGCATTGCAGGAATAATTTACCAGAACACGGCATTTTAAATTCATACTAGAGAACACTAGAAAACAGAATGGTTATTTATAGCTGGGAGTACTTGTACCAGAAATATGACTGATTTTTTTCTGGCCAGGAAACACAAGAGCACATGACACATTTATTCAGTAAAAATCAGCTGAAATTTGAAGACCAGCTTTACTGTCTGTTCCAGCAGATTAATATTCTTTTTCAAAAATAATCCAGCAAACAGCTGCTAGTCAATAAATTTGGAAAAATGCTACATAAACAGTGAACACAGAAAATTAGTTTTGACTAATTCTGACTGCTTAAAACTAATCTAGAGGAAAAACTGACTAATCTGTGTGTCAGGATCTTTAAGGAAGCAGACATGCTTGCACTGTAACAAGACCAAATAGCAGCAGGTCCCATTTTGTCTAGTTGTGGATCTCGCTAACTCCAAATTTGCACTGCAGTGTAACCAAGCCCAGTCAGCCATTAAATAAGGAAACTAGCATTTCTGGAATCATTTATAGATGGGGAAATTGGTATTTCTAGAAAAAGCTACATTTAGTTGAGGGAGGAATAAAGAACCCATGAATTATTCCACACGAAGAGAGAGCTTCTAATAAAATGCATCTGAGGTAATAACAGTCTACGCTGTAACAACGCAATGGTAGGCATGAAAACTATTGCAGAGTTTTATAGCTTCAAAACCTGTGCTGTTGCTACTAAGACAGTGCAAATCCCTAAGTATGCTGGAAGAGCAGTTTTGGCTTGTCTCAGACAGAGGAAAGCAGATGGACACCCCACAGGGTTCTCTCTACATCTTGTGCAGCTTTCTCCCTTGATATAAACAAGCATATTCCTCATCTTTTTTAATTATAAACTCAGCATTGTTTAGAAAATCACCTATGCCTACTTTCAGAAACATAAAACTGTGTTTCCTTTCTCAGAATAGAACAATGTACATTTCAGTCATGTCTTTGTTCCTCATGTGGTAAGTGCTAAATTTAGAAAAAATACTGTAAGTGCACATGTGATTTGAAATTTTGATTAATAAAAGCATACACAGAAGTGTATACATTAAAAAAAAATTGAAAACATTAAGTAATATTCGAAGATAAAATGTATGTACTGATGCATTCTGGATGGAGCCTATTTGAATAGTTACACAAAATAACAACAGCTTAATTTTGTAAATTCAAATGTTCCATAGACTAGATATGTGTTAGACAGGTTTATTTAACAGAACTTTTGCCTACAGAGTGAAACCTACATTTTCCTTTTCCTCTGCCTTCTAAGAAAATCACAGCAGCTCCTGCCTTAAAAATAAGTCAACAGTTGCAGTCACACTCCTTATGTTTCTTTTACTGTTAGTCAAGAAAAACGGAAGTCTACATTTTTATGACATGGTAGAGTCAGAAATATTGGTACAAAAAAAAAAAAAACAAACTCTGACACAGGGTAAATTGCTAGCACTACTCTTTCAAAGATGTTGCCAGAACCTAACCTTGCTCTTCTTATAACTTATTAGAAATGTGCATACAATTAGTACCTAATTTCCCTATTTTCACTGAGAGGCTGTAAACCTTATCAGTGCCATTCCATTGACTCTACGAGTAAAATTATTAGGAAGCATGTATTTCAGCTGGGGGTACACTGGGATATGTTTTCTGCTAATTGTTCTGTACTGCTTTATAATTATGCTTGGTTTAGATTTGCTTGTAATTAGTAATTTTTATTAGGCCAGATAATTCAGTCTAGCTTGTTATACCATATAAAAATAGAAATAAGTGTATTAGGGAAATACTTTGGGTGTGCCGAAGAACCTCTTTAGAGTGAACTGAACAGATGAGTAAGGTTACCCTTGGTTTGCCTCTCTAGCAGGTAACCCTGGGCAGACTCCTGCTGCACCTGGAACAACGTGACTTGGCCTTATCCCATTAGTGAGACACGCCTCCGCAGGAATTAAGGTGCAAACAAGGCCACATCCCGAAGTAAACAATATGGATTTCATTTAACTATGATTGTGAGGTAGAGACAGAGAATGACATAGAAAGGAAAGAGAAAGGGGGAGAGGGAGCACTTCAACATCAAATAAACTAATTTCAGGCAGGACTGTAGAGCAATTAATGAATACAGAAGACCATTTGATGCAAGACTTCTTAAGAACTTGTCAATGGATTGCGTAAGAAGTGAATATCTTTGTCCTACTTAGTGGAAACAAGGACAGAGATTGCATTATTGTCTATAATACAAAAACTGAAGCAAATATTTATCGCCTGCACTAGCAATGTTAATGCCCTGTTTGTGAAATTGGTTTTTTTTCATCTTGCAGTCTTGTAATACTGTATTTAAAACCATTATTAGACTAGAATTCATCATCTGGATCTTAGATTTTGTTTAACTATTTGAATTAGACAATACTAAACCTAGATTTGATTCTCTCCAATGTCTCTTAATGAGCTAAAGTAAGTTTTTTTGCCACTTCTATGAAAATACTGATGAGTATGTTCAGTTTATTGATATCCATTTCACTTGCTCCTCCACAAAATTTGTTTACTTCATTTTCATTTATTGGAAAACTGATGAATGATGAAGCTCACAACTCAAGTAACAGATGTAACAAAATTTCACCTTGTAATATTAGCTGTCTAAAAAACTGCTTATTGTGAAGAAATCAGGACAACATATTTTACCCAAAGTTTTCATGTTGCTATCTTCATAAAGAGATTTTTTTTTTACTGTGGTTCAGGACTAGTTTTGTAGCTTAACACAGAAAAGTGGATCTCAAAGTTAAATGAAGATGGAACTTTTAAAAAAAATCTTACAACCAGTAACAAACTGGTGCATTTTTGAAAAATTCTTTATAGACGCAGTCAAAAAGGCTTACCCTCTCTCACTGACTCTAAGCAGCTTTAAACAAAATATCATATACTTCCACCCACAGCCTCATGATAAAGGCCAGCCTAAAATGAGCCAGCAGTAGCTCCTATCCTCCAGTGCAATGGACATCACAGTGAAAGTGAATGAGGCAGTAGAGAGAACAAAAGAAAAGAGGAGGAAAAAGCAGCATTGGATAAAACCACTAAAAGTCTTGCTCCTGCAATAATATTGAAACAAAGAAATCTAAAACAATAAGAGCATGAAGAGTCAAAACCAATCTTGCATTAAAAGCAAACAAGCAAAGAGAGTCAAAGAGACAAAAGGAAAGCACAGGTTCAGGACACAATTCTCAGTATGTCCCTGGAAACTGGTCTGGAAGCACTCCAAGAAATCAGACTGTCTGAAGGTAGGATTACCTACACCTACAGCACTTAACTGACCTGGATCTTGTGGAATACCTCTGGTTATTTATCTCTGAAGCCTTATTTATTTCCTAAAGTTTTTTTTCTCTCCCAGACCATCAGTTCCCATACAACCATACTTCACTTACACAATAGTGTGACCTCCATGAAAGCAAAGTGTACTCAAATGCAATCTAAAGGACAACATAAAATAATTCCAAGATGATGATAGCCAGTGTCAAGCAAAGCACAAGAAAGTAAAAATCTATTGCATTTCAAACATGGTGTATTAGTTAAATACATCATTTAGCCTTAATTAAATTACTCTGTTTATTTTTTCAGCTTTATGTCATTTTCAGTGTTAATTGCAATCAAGTCAAAACTAAAAACTGAGTAGAGAGCATGCTCCAACCTGCTCCAGAAATACCACACTATCATCCCCTGGTGGAAGGGACATTGTCACTTCCCATTAAATAAAATTCAGTATGGTTATGAAGATCATATAAAGCCTAAACTGCAGGATTAATTTATAAAGGCTAAGGTCATATTAAAGCTGCTGCCTTTCTCCTTAGCTTCTTTGAAGGTGATAATAAAAAATCAAGATATGTAAGGTTTTGTGACAGGCCATACAGTTTTTTTCTGACTTTCTCCTTGAAACAGTATTTTTTTTAAATGCTATCTGCCTCTTCTCCTGATTCTCTGAAAACTACTCTGGTAGGTCTTCTCAAAGTAGCCTAATGCAAACCACCAGGAATCAGCATCTCACAGGTTTAGAATCACAGATCGTGGAACACCGCGAGCTGGAAACAACCATCAAAACAATCCCAACTCCTGGCTCTGCACAGGACAACCCCAAAATATCACACCATGATTTTAGAAGCCACTATTAGGGGTACTAGCTTTGACAACAACATCACTAGCTTCTATATAATCGTTTAGGAAATCAGGTACTTGATGATGACGGAGGAGGACCCCGGTTTCAAACTGTCCCACAGGACAGTGCCTGAGTCACCACAGTACAGACCATGCTGAGTAGCAAAAGCCTACACTTCTCTGGCCTCTATGCTCTATATTGTCTACCCAACCACATCTGGCTCAAGGTAAATGTATACACTTAGGGGCACAGCATTTAGAATTATTCTGAATCAAGCTGTGAAAAAAAAAAAAATTCCTTGGCACAATTAATAGCATAAATATTATGTATCACAAGTTTTCCCCAAATATTATCATCATGATGATTTTTTATATGATAGCATTTTATTCTTGAAAAGTAGAGAGAAGGTATGAAGACCTTAAGAAGAGAAAAGCTGTTAAATAATGTATGCTGTAATTGAAAAGTAAAAGCCAGACAGCATCAAGAGCGTTCCAGGCAGCGTAATGGCTTTATCTGTTCCTGAAAATGAGTCATTCTATTTCAGCAAATGCATGGTCGCCACTCTTAGTCTGCACAAAAATCTGTTATGAGTTTATGTAACTTTGTAGTAGATGAGATTAAAAAAATACATGTATTTCCGATTGGGAAGTACATTTCTTTCAAAATGAAAGAACACCACTTCTTCTAACATTTTTTGGAGAAGGAGGAGCAAGGAAGAAGTTAAGGATTTGACAGTGTTGAAATATCCTCTCTCTCAATTAAAACTAGAACTGTAAATACTGCATATATAATACTATAAATGAAAAACAAAGGTGAAATCAAATGTTTTGATTTTGTCATGCTAAAATAGTCTATCTTAATTGAAGAATATTCTTTTTGTTTCTTCCTTTTCGGAAACTTGACATTATTGTAGTTTGTTCTTTACTGAAGCAAAGAAAGACTTCAAAATCACAAAATCATTCACAAAACAGAAATGCTGAACAAGAGACTGTCACACAAGCCTAGCTGCCATCTCCTCAAGTTGCATCCTGAATTGTGTTCCTTCCTTCACTGAGATGTTTGTCATCATCCTCTAAATGGTAAAAAAACCCAAAACTTCATTTGGAGTGCACTGAAATAAGAAATAATCATAAATCTTCATTAAGAAAACAATCACTATAAAATGTCATAAATAACTTCTTTCTATATTGTCTTTCCTCATGATTAGATTGAACTCTGAATCTAAAGTGCATACATGTCTTTTACCTGTGGATACATAAATAGATTCCTCTGATTTATTTTTCCAAACTAACTAATTCACCTTTGAGCTTATAAATGACAAAAATTAGCTTTGAGCTAACAAAATAGCCTCTAACATTGCCTCTTACAGGGGATGAGGAGTGGGGGGTAATCAAACCTTCCATGCCAAACATATCAAAAATCATGAGCACTTTACAGAGTTGAATAATAATACACAGAAATAGAATTATTACAGTGTATTGGCATTGACCATTTTCTCAGCAATGCGCAGCTGTTAATAATAACTTTTCCATGAGCTGCCAGCACTGACATTTTAAAAGCAATTCTGTCACCAGTGGCTATAAACACCTTAGAGTAATGTGACAACTGTCAAGGCTCAGGAAGGCAAATAGAGAAAAGTTAATTTTCAATGGCTATAAGATTTAAAAAAAAAAAAAAGGCAGAAGAGTTAATAAACTATTAGTTTCAATTTGATACAGAAATTTTGGAAAAATTTATATGCAGACATACCATCTGCCTATCTTTAGGAATGAGCCAGAAAGTTGTCCTCATCCCAAAAGCCTCTACAGCCTCAAACAAAACACAGACATTCTATGTGCACTGTTAACAGGTCCAAGACATTTCTGCAAAGTAATAAAAAACAAATACAGGGGCATTTCTCCTGTGGAGCCTTGAGGCCACACCACTTATCTGAGATAAGAAATAGATTAATTATTTCCTAAGAACAAAATGGAACCACTCCAATAGATCAAAAAGGGAGTACGTAGTCATCTGATAATTGGGACCACTCAGTAGGGGGTATAGGAGTGTATCCAGGCAGGGACTTTATCTGATTTTTCTGTGCTCAAGATGAGTTATCTCATTTACTGAACATTATTCTTTTTGGCATCTCTATCTCTCTCTCTTTCCCTTTTCCCCCTCACATAGATGAAAAATATTCAGATCTGCGGTTTTTCCACACTAAAGAGCTGTCATTGGTAGCATCACTCTTTCATTTTTTAAGAATTATTATTATTATTTTTGGCAACAGGAATTGGCATTGGCTGTGAAAGCTCACAATTTGCAGAAAATGCCAGCTCTAATTATCCTAGAGCCTTAATTTATCACTGCCAAAATGAAGGCAAGATTGGCATGCCATTTGGGTGTGTTACAACACAAGGTCAGACATTGCTACTGCTGTTACTGGAATTATCTACTGTGCATAAAAATAGCAGAACAAGAAAAGAAAATCCCTACTAATGGATAAGGCATATTTAATCATCTAACAGTGGAATTTTCCCTTTATTGGTTACCCCACTACCACTTTCTTCCAAAGAAAATAAATGTGTGGATACAATAACATACAAGCCTAAGCAAATTACATACATGGAAAAAAAATTTCCAAGAACTGAATCTTGCTGGCCTTGTAACTACCCACCAGATTTGATATAATTATTTTTGATATTTTTATATCAATCATTGAATTGACAAGAAAAACTCTAATCATGAAGCATCTCCAAGGAAATTTACAGCATACAGACCCTCAGGGAGTTCTCCAGTGTCCCCTCCCTTCCCTTATTTGTGGGATTCCATCATAATTGTATCTTGAATAAAGAGAGTCAATTAATTTAAGAAATCATGAAAAAATAAAAAATTACTCAGACCAACAAAACTTAACTTTCTGGAACTCTGAGAAAGCTTTTCATGAAATAGTACATGGCAGGTGATATGCCACTCCAGAAATACAGATTGTTAAAAGCACTTGAAGCCTGTCTTCTATTCAGAATTTGATTTATTCAGATTCAAGCCTTCAAACTACCTTCAAAGTATGCCATGTTTCAGCTTTGAAACCTAGAAGTCTGTAAATTGTCCAAAAGGAAGACTGTAAAATTGTCCAAAAGGAAGACTGTAGAAAGCAACATTTGCCAGCAGAACTGAATACTTCACAATTTCATTAAAACTTGCATTTCTTTAAAAAGTCTTTAACAAATAATAAGAAACCTCATCCATGAATAAAAGAATTCACGTTACATCCTACCGACTCTGAAAGAAAAAAAAATAAAATCAAACAAATCAGTTGTAAGGAGCTTCAGAAATAAGACTTATGAAACACCATTGACTTGGCTGGCATTAGACAGTGCTCACAGAAACATAATAGAAAGATGATCTGAGGCACACAGCAGCTCCCCAACAGCTGCAAGCAAAGGCAACAGGGGACAAATCTACTTGCCTAAGAACTGCAGCAGTCTCAAAGCAATATAAATGTGGGGTAGATTTAACACTGGGCTTCATGTGGGCACAAGGGAGCAAGACCAGCAGAGCATCAAGGGCTTGCCTCTAAGAGCCTATTCAAGTTCTTAAAAACCTGCATCCCAGTAGGTACAGAGGTTGCTGTAGCCCCATTGATCTTACAGAAATAAACAGGATAAAAGGATAAAGACATGTGAATACTGGTGGATCAGGATCTGTGATAGCTAATCTGCACTACAAAGAAAAAGAACATTTTTGTGATCCTTTTTGGTGACTGCTGAGTCTCACAACCTCTTATCAATGGCACACCTAAAAAGGCATAGAACAAAGTGAATTTGTAACACTTTGTTGAGAATGGTGCTAAAGCATCAGGGAAATCACTGACAACAATTAAATGTAAGCACTGGTATATATTTAGTATCATTCTGAATTGCTGTCAACTATGTCAAGGTTATAAGCCAATCTGTGTTATCCTAAGAATGCCAAACTCCAACTGGTTCCCAATTTAAAAAGTGCTGACTGTCTAGAAATTAGCTGAGATGGGACAATATAACCTTGTACCTTACATTGCATTTTTATATGCCAAGGACACCATAGCAAACAAGCAAAAGGAGAATCTTCAGCTGTTTACTAATTTTAGGAATCTCAGATTTGGAATTCCCCAGGTAACTCATACTCTAGTCCTTTAAGGAATGAGGGGAAAATGTGGCAAATCAAGAACTCTGAATAGATGTTACTTAGAGGGAAAAAAACCTTATAAGTTGTTGATGGTTCACGGACCAGGCAAAAACACCCCATGTCACAGGAGAAGTGCACAATCATAATGCTGGCTTTGAAACTGGATTTCAGTCGAAGAAATTGTAAACTTGGAAAGAAACATTAACTTACAACAGATAGAATAGCAGCCTTCATTGATGCTGGTGCACTTAGCAGGAAATAAAGCTAGAGTACAATATCTTTACATGCCAGCAAAGACAGTACTATGAATTACAAAGGTGCTATTCAGGGTAGAAACACAATTTAAGAATAGTATAAAATAAAAGATATGTCATGTCATTTTTCTGAAGGTATGCAGATTTTTTTACTCTAGCCTTTTTTATGCCATGCTCCATTTTCCTGAGCCATTTTGGCTCATTGTTTCTTCTTATACTGATTAGATATAAGGGTAGCAGATCTGTGTCAATGTTAGACCACCTTTTATCATCTTTTTAGCTACCAACAGTTTATCTCATCACACTTTTAATCAGTAAGTAGATTAAGTCACCCAGCTGCTACAGAAACATGCCTTTTTTATGCATTGTAATAAAACTTCACAATGAGCAGTTAAGTATAAAAGGCTCATTAAAATGCCCTTTTTCCATTTGATTATTTTTTCCTGAAAGAGTCATAGTAAGTAGAAGATTAAGAGTATAGTAATAGGCCAAATCATCTGAGGCTTCTACCTGTTTAAGAGTTACTGCAACTGATTTTGTTCTACCTACATAGTGGTTTTCATCAACACTTGTGAGCTCAACACTTCTCCCAGTGCTCAACAAATCTATGAGAGTTCTTTCAAAAAGCGTAACACAGAATATATTTAAATGTTTTTCATGTATAAATACTTGTTCTGCAATGGGAAACGTTGTGAAGAGTTAGAATCAGTCTTTCCCTGCTACTCTAGGAATAGTCTGAGAATATTCCTGCAAAGGTCTGGCACCATCATGGAAACATGTTTCTACACTTAAACTGAACAGCAGCTTTAAAATAAAAATTTTAAAAGGTCAGATTTATTCTTCTGTTCTACATTTAAAAGAGATTTTCAGACCTATCTATTTTTCCACTTGCAAGTGAATGAAATGGGTCCCCAAACCAAGTCCTAAGGAGACTCCAGAGCTTCCACCAGTAAAATAGAAAATTCTCAAATTTTCACTGGTACCACCTCACTGAATTCAGCTGAGCTGAAGTCAGAGACAGGATCCCTGAATTCAAAATATTAAAAGGTAAAACTAAAGGAGCTCCACCTTTCCATTCTCTGCAGTTCATACACCTTATTTCTCCTGTAGACAAGTAACTCCAATGCTATCACCCGCCAGGAACTTGACAGTAGCTCTAATAGCCAAGACTAAGAAAGCCCTGATTTTGAAGTGTTTGCTTTCCAGTGATTAGTGGGTGTTAGTGCTCCCTGCCCAATCTTTGGAAAGAGATGGAACCATCAGATGGTGCTGCTAAGAGACAACAGGGAATGTGCATCTGCTGACAGCTAGTCAATGGGAAATGTCAGGGCTGCCCTTTCTCCACGTCATGGAACAGTCATTCCACAAAACCCACACGCAGCCTCGCTGCCTCTCCGTCAGGATGAGTGCTCCCACCCGCTCCATTAGGTGCTTAGTCTGGCACAAGGAATCAAATCAGGTCAGGTAGGGCAGCGTGCCAGTGCCAATTTCATCCCATGCCAACCCTGCCTGAAGCTCTTCATACCAAGGAAGAAAGGGATTATCTTCTTCAAGACATTAGTAGATGATACAGTGGACTTCCTGTTTCTGTTCATAAATTAAAGCACTGCTACTACAGGGGAAAATTTGTAACAAGGAATAAACTTCAGGAGTGGAAAAATTCAACATCCTGTAGCGTTCATCTTGAATACCCTACATAAACCCTCATTTAACTCAGCAAATACAACAAGTTTAGATTCGAAAACCAGTTTTCTCTCATTTCCAAGTGTAAGAAAAAACCTGGAGCATACATCTTCTTGGTATGCTTGTGTTAAGTAAAAATAGTCACTAAAACCTCTCTCACTAAAACATGTTTTCTGTCTTCAGTTAGACTTGAGGGACACAGAGCTACTAATCCAGTAGCAGGCTCTAATGCTCCAGAGCCACTGCCTGTTAGCACAGAGCACAGGCTCTGTGTCTTCCCAAGACAACCAACATAAAGGAAGAGGTGTGGGACTGAAAAGACACTGTGCAACAAATGTCTGAGGGCATATTTTTCAGCTGGAGGTCACTCAAGTACATCTGTAGCTCAATTTAAAAATAAAACACAGTTGGATACGCTTTATCCACATAAAACATCAGAAATGTGAAAGTTCTGAAAAATGTGTAACAGATTTATATACCACCATTCCTAAATCATATTTTGTGGTATAAGTCATTTAGTGAAAAGTAAAGTGTCAGGCCCCAAAATTTCATCTCCCTACCCTGCTAACCTACTGAATACACATGCCAAATGTTAAATGCATGCAAACTGAGAGGGGGAATGGTGCAAATACAGCACTTGCAACACTTCAGTCCCAAGTGTAGTGATCACAACAGCCCACCCCAGCTGCTGATCACTCCTGCCTGATGGAGTCTGTGTGTACCTGACCCTATTGAAGTCCTCCAGGTAGCTGGAAACCTGCTTCTATAAATGTCCCAAACTGCCCAAAGGAGTTCAGACAACTAAAGACTCATGAGCACTCAGGAATTAGAACAAGACAATTGACCAGGCCTCATAATCAGCGAGAATTATAATTTTTACTAATTATTACTAATATTCAATTATTACATGATAATAATTCTACCAGAAACCTGGAGATGCCTGTCAAAACTGGAATCCCAAAACAGAAACACAGATTAAAAGATGGTGGCTGTTAAGGAAATGGAAAAAAAACCCCAAAACACCAAACAAACTAAAACAAAACAAAAACAAAAAGAAAAACAAAACAAAACAAACAAACAAAACAAACTAAGGCTAGGTGAAGATTACAAAGCCATCAAAAACTCATGGCAGAAAATATCAGACATTGTGATTTCTAGTAAAAATTCTTTTAGTGTACTAAAATGCCCAAACATAACTAAGATTTCTGTAAAAACCTGCCATTCTGTAAAAATCTTTCCATTATAACAAATAAAAAAATACAGTCAAACAAAAATATTTACCCATAACATTGATAAAAAACCTATTCAACAGACTGAGTAGAAATTACACTGAACATACTTTCTCTCAGAAATTCAGAGAGATATTTTCTTGTGAGGTGCCACCAGTCTTGTTTCTTTCTCATCACACTGATTCTGCTGAGTACTTGCAATGACAAGAACAGAGTCAGGAGAGAAACAAAAGGAGTATTCAGTTTCCAGTGACAAAGTGGGTATCAGAGTAGTGGAAGAAATTTGATCAGGTCTGTGATACCACCAGTCATATCACTTGCATATTTTCACATAGCTTAAAATAAAAGATGATAGTCATGGAAGGTATGACAGATGAGCTTTTTGATACTGGTCTAGATAGTAGCAGGTTACAAGAAGGACCAGTTATAAAGGGAAAAATTGACATGAGGTAGTTTGCCCTCTCTTGCCAGTTTTTCTATTTTCCCTGTCCTCCCCCCTAGGTGTAAGACACATAAGGGCCAATACAGTGTTAAAATTTTGAAGTATATTTAGCACTGGAGCACAAAGCTAGAAGTGCATTGTTTCTTCAAGAACCTTAGGTCAAAAGATCAAAAAAGATGAAGTAAAGGAAGACTCCTCAAGTATGTATAACAACCCCGCAATTCCAATTTTAAATATCTCAAGCCATACCTCTGTTATGACTCAGCAAAAAGCTATTGTTTTTTTAACTGGTGGGGAATTATTTTGCACTATTCAGATGAAAATCTACCACTGGGCTAAATTTTCTAATTCTAAACCAGTTGATAATACCTACTTCTAGAGACCATTATGGTATTTATCATGCCAGGAAAAAAACAACAAAGAAAACAACAACAAAAAAGCCCAGCTGTTTAAAGAAAGAAGAAAGAAATCCACAGGACCATGATCTTGACTCACGTGACTCATGTGGACCTTTTAAATGAGGAGAGAAACAGAGTTCTGTACCCAAATAATTCACAAAGAAATGAAGACTTTAACTATATATGCTTCCTTTTGTATTTCAGTGCTGAATTCACAAACCAAATACTGAACTGACCATTTTTCTTTCACTGTCTGTTTGAATCTATGAGAAAGAAACTGATTCACTATTTGAGGCTGAGAACTTAAATAAAAATATTGTGTCTATAACAAATAATGCCCTAATGTACTGTTACAAAGATTTTAAATTCTTTGCTCTAACTAGGTTAATACAGGCACGTGTAGTGTTAAAATTACGATTTAGATGTAGACTTCAGGTCTTCAGTTGTTTTTCAGAACCATGTTCACTTTACACAAAGTGTAAAGGTATCCATAGCCCCCTCCCATAAGAGTAACAATGGGAAAGCAAACTGAAAAGGAAGAAAGCACATGAAGTTCTACTAGAATTTGTTTTGCAATTGTTTTTAAAATAAGATATCCTTTCAAGAATTTACTTCAATGAAAAAGGTTACAGGTTTGTATTCTAGTAATACAAACCTCTGACACCCTCATTTCTTGTGCCTTGCAATTACTATACCCATCAAGAATGCCCCAAAAAGACTGATTTTTACAAACTATTTTTAAAATACCAAGAAATACATGTATTTGTGATATGCAAGTGTTATCAGAAACATAAAGAGATATCCAAAGTGGGCTAAACTATGTATTAAGTTACCAAAATTGACACACAGGAAAAAGGAAAAAAACACCTTTGAGGCAGAAGTTGATTTTGCCCTGGGCAAAATGAGTAAGTGACAGGAAAAAAAGTGTTCACATAACTGACACTGGAGATAAAACAATGTTTTGCTTAATTCATCTGAAAGTCCCTGCAAGAAAAATTCAAGTTACTTGTTTGGGTTCAGTATTTTAAAACTTCTTGGTAATCAGAACAAGGTAGAGTTCTAGAAGTTACCTCTTGCCTGTTGAAACAGGTACATTTCAGATGCATTTTTTTTCCATTTCCTTTTTTAAAAATATCTGACATTCTATTTCCCCAGCTGGGAAACAATTCTCATGTGGGATGCCTAGCTATTTTGAGACAGATGAAGACATAATTCATGTCTTTGGTTAAGGGAAAACTCTAAAATTCCGATGAGAACTACTATATGGTTTTCAATAATGTGCTTTGGAAATCCCACAGGAAGGTACTCTTGAAAAGACATTCATTTTAAATTATGCACAGTGATATTTGCTTTCCAGGTTCAAATTTTGGCCATAAATTTTGTATGCCACTATCTTTACTGTATGAACAGATGTATCAACTCAACAGTGAAACTTACATTTTTTAGCTGAGAAAAAGGACTGTCTGTTTGTCATGAATCTTTGAATACTGGCAGTCACTTCAGGTAAACTGAGTACATGGTGCATGGAGAATTAATCCAGAGAGATAAAAATTGTAGACAGGTTCATTTTCTTTCCAGAGGTACAGAGTGAAGTGTTTCTATTAAAGGTGCAGTGAAGGTTAGGAACCTTCACCCTTGAAGACATATTCACAGAAATATGTTCATACACATTTGTCTGAACTACCATTGTTCTCTCATGTTTTGGATTTGTGTTGTTTCTTGGGGTTTTCTCTATTTTGTTTTTGCTTGGTGTGGGGGTTTGGTTGGTTTTTGGTTGGGTTTGGGTTTTTTGGATTTTTTTTGCAGGGTGGGGAGGGTTGATAGTCACATCTTTCCTCTGTTCTACAGGCAGTTCAATTGAACAAAGTCCATGGTTCTGGCAAAGATTACAGAAGTTACAGCATAATTATCCTTCAGACACTTCCATTTTTTAGAGATGGGTTGCTCTCATGCATATACAGGGCTCCACTCCCACAGCTGCTCACCTGGGATGATCCACCTGGATTCAAAGCAGGATCTCACGTATTGCATACCATTCTGTCATACACCCCAAGACTGAAACGACACTAAATGCACCTCATGGCAGCAGCTTCTGCCAGGTCAATAACAGGATAGAACATTCACTGGAAAGAAAGGAAGTGCAACTACAAGACACCCTATTAAATTAAGCAGATGTATAGTTAAGCCCATTGGTTCTGAATGAGAGGATGGGGAAAAAAGATATGTTTTAAGAAGATAAAAAAGTAACAAAGAAAATGCTATGAGATTAAATACATGGAAAGATCACAGCAAAACACTCGCCTGGGTTAAGAAAGGAGAAAATGTGAGAAATAGGGCATCTTTCCAGTGCAGTGTAGTGAGGAGAGATTAACAGCTCAACCACAGCATTCATTTCTGCTTGGAAGCAAGGAGCTCTGACAATCTCTGAATTAAGTGATCTCCCTGTTTCTTCCAACAGGTCACAACTACATTTCAATCACATACATGTGGGATAATACCTCTTATTTGGAATAAACTCCAAGAGATTCAGGTTAGAAATAACTCACTTAATATAATGTGCAAATGGTAGAGCCATTTCTGCAGTGCTATCTCAGCTCCTCAACTCTCTCTAAATAGGTTTATACATTTCAAACTTACTCGCTAAATGCTAAATTCAGGCCATTTTACTGTTTCAGAACAGACCCTTCTTCCTAATTAACTCTTAAAATACATTCCATTGTCCTCAATGGCATCCATATCAACAGAAACCTACTCAAAAGAGTAATGCCACAGGTATTTTACTGTATTAGAAGATTGTCAACTGTGATCAAAATCAGAAGATGATCCTTGACCAATTGACATGCAGGGAATTCTGTATCATTTCAGTCCTGATTTATTCAATAGAATGCCCATATGAGCTCAGGGGCATGACTCACTGGGAGAATAAATAAATAAAAGCAACAGTGTATGGATGGTCTAACCAGCACAGCCCAGCACAAGTTCTCCAGATACCTCCATTTCCTACCTCTCACACCTTTCTGAGATAACCAGACTTCTCATACAAAATCCCACAAAATTTCACCTGCACAATGCTCTGCACATAAGAGAACCAGGAGAATACAATGGTAGACTTGTGATTTTTTTTTAAAAAGCTGTTCGCTTTTAAAACTGACAATTTTCTTCTCAAAGTAGAATATATTAAATAGAATATATACATAGAATTATATTAAATTGAAATCTAATTAATTATCTTTTCACCCTTTAATAAATGATTACTTAATTTAAAAATTAAAATGCCCCTTTGTAGCCAAATGTTAGGAAAATGGTAAAATTTTTCATATCCACTTTCTATGCATACAGTTTTCTAATTAATTTTTTACTGTATAATTTATTTTTCAGCTTTCAAATAGTAATCATGCACTGTCAGGACATCTTGTTGCTTGCTTTAATAGACATATCAATATATACTGTATTAAGAATTATTACAGTGGATTATAAGTCTCCCATTTCAGCTGTTAGCTGGCCATATTTACCACATGGACTAGCAACCTAGCTTCAAATGTGAGTTTCAAAAATTTATTTTAATATTAAGTATTTTTAAGGCAGCATAAAATTACCATAGAATATCCCTAACTATTTCTTCCCTAGCAGATGTATAAAGAGAATGACTGACTTCTTTACTCACAAAGATCTGTAGGTGTTATGGAAAAAAAAAAAAAAAAAACAAAAAAAAAACAAAGAAGGAAAGGATTCTACATGGCATTAGTGGCAAGGTGGGAATACCTTTTAGTTCAATTAATGCTGCTGAATAATTTAACAGCAATTCTGTACTGGTCACTATTAATACAAATTGAAAATGCAGAGATACCTTAACAAATTGTGTTTAGCCTGCAAGGAACAAAACTACAACTGTCATTCTTGTGAAATTGGTACAATTTTTAGTTTTCTAAAAATACATTGGAAAAGAACTGAAAAATCCTATTCACACGTTCCCTTTCTGTCTCATCACTGCAGGAATGAAGGGAGCTTGTAATCCATGCACTCCCTGTGGGAAGGACCCTGCAGTATTGCCGTGTCTGAATGGTGAACCATGATCCAGACCGTGTGCTGCCCAAAAAGCTCTTTGGCTGTCATCACCTCCTCCGACAGCTCTTCAGCTCCAGGGAGGGAGCAGGACGCCGTGGGGAGCAGCCAGCAGCTCTGTCTTGCAAGAGGGCTGAACATTCCTGACCTTCCCCCTTGCCTGAAATGGGGTGTATCCAGCAGGCCATTACCCTGTAAAGCTGAGTGGGTTTTCTGCTTCAGCTAAAAGCTTAAGATGGAAGAACAAGGCTTTTTTTTTTACAAATCTGCAGCCACAGACAGTGTGTACAAGCTCTAGAAAGTGCAAGCTCTAGCAGGTGCGAAAAAAAAGCATTATTGCCAGAATGGCTTAAAAATAGTGAACAATTAATCAGACTTTAAAAAAAAAAATCTGCTAAAAACCTGTCTTATACTTAAGTGTCAAAGACATGCTGACACAGCTCTGATAATTTTCAAAATGGATTGACTGGCATTATCTATAAATGTTACTGCAAGAGTGAACCCACCTTCTTGGGTCTACAGCCAAGTCCCCCAGGAACATTACCATAGAAGCCAGGCAAACACTTACATAAATAAGAAAATATTATCATCCAGTTCAGGGAAATTTATCTCAGGCTATGTTCTGCATTTCCCTGGTTTATCTCCCAGGGAAAGCATCATCACCACACAATTACTCTCCTGGCGTAGGCACAGAAGAAAGGCAGCTCAGTTTGCACAGTCTTAAAAAGGGGGTAGAATGATGAAGCAAGAAACTTTACACTCATTACACTTCCTATTTACTCTCTAGGGGAATGGATTATTCTTTCTATGAAAGTGATTATGCCTAGACCATAAAGTAGGAAATTAAAAACCAGAATACTCAGTGTCTTGCTTGCATTTCAGTAATTGCCTTCTCTACAAATGTGCTGTTCTTTTTCAACAGTTAGTATTCTATTATTAGGACACCATGGATAATAATGACTTTTAATTGTCTCTATCCATTATTTGTATTTCCCTACAGTTGCACAGAATTCAAAAGAGTGAAAAAGAAAAACCTTGAGTTTTTGTCAGTGATGTTTATGGATGTATGCTTTATCTGCAGTGATACATATATATCTCAAACAAATAATTTAACTTGAAATTTTTCCTTACAAAATGTTGCTCAAGTGAACACAATTTATCCACCTAATGTTAAAATATGCATGATTTCATGTAAACAAAAAGGTTGATATGAAATGAGATCCATCATAATTTCCAGTTTGGAACACTACCTCTTTTGCAAAGATTGTATTAGGTGCTCTGTTCAGCAAAACACAAACAATGGCCTTGTAAGTTACATGCCAAAGAAGAAAAAAATTAACAGCACTGTGACTTACATATATGTATGAGACTGATGAAAATTTTTTTTATTCACATGTTCATTTATATAACACTTTACATCAGAATGTAGGTATCTTACCTTTTTATTTATGTAACTTACCTTCAGTTTATCCACATATGCAAATTCTGTATAGCAAACCAGAGCTACATTATCAAGACATCATCAGCCTCAACAGTCTCAAAGAAACTGCCTTTACACTCTCTAATTTTAAGTGGGAAAAAAAGAGCTAGTAGTCCAGGCTCTGGCTCTGTGCAGATAAAACACCTCACTGTCACAGAGACTATCCATGAGCCAACATCCCAATTCAACTAGGGAAGAATACCAGCACTGCAAGTCTCACCCAGGAACTGACAGCTAGCACAACAGATTCCCTCAGTGGAACCTGGCTGAGCAGCCCCCTGCTCTGATAAAGCTGGAGAGCTCTCCTACTACAGCAATGCTGAGCAAGGAGCACTCCTAGATTCTTCAATTCAAAATGCAACCAAACTGCGTGTTTGGGGCTTTTTTCCGCTGTAGATTAAATATGGATGGTGCTGGTCAGCACATGCCAAGCACTTACTGACCACAGCTGGGCATCATGATCTGATAGGGAACACTGCACAACAAAGAGGAACCCTCAAGCAAACCTGGGTGTGATCCCAGCCATGGGCTTCATGTGGGAGGACACAAATTCACTAATTTATACATGAGGCATTTTCCAAGCATAACATTCCAAAAAGGAAAAAAAAAAGAGGCAATACTTGTGTTTCTCTTTCCTTTCCTCTAGAACTGGGGATTTTCTCCTACCTCCTAATTCCATTTTCTTAATGGTAGGAAGGCTGAAGACATCAATACAGAGGCTTCATTTCAGAACTCACAGACTTTGTGCCAGTAAAAGAAGGTGGACTTTTCTTTGTCATCTTTCCCCTCAAGTCACTTAACAAATATTTTCCCCTCACTCCTTAAGAGACAGGCAATATGTATTTGGTTCATGTATCTCTAAAAGGCAATAAAAAAGTGTCCTACTTTCAGTTAATGTACTTCAAAATTGCCACTCAACCTGTACTGGTGTGCTTATTTGCAGTAACTAATTAATTGACACAACTATTTAGGGCCTAGGAAATGTATTTTAAAATACCTCCTTGAATGAAAGGAATTAAAAATGAATAAAAAGAAAGCAAAATATATCACCTCCCATTTCCACAAGGCTATTAATTAAAAAAGTTAAACATCATCGATAGGAAAACCGCATGTCTTGTAGACAGAGTCCTGTTCAAATAAAATAAAGTAAAATTAATAATCCAATCAGTAAATATAAGTGTTTTCAACCAACACTACCAAGTACCCACCTAACTCATCATGTCTCCCTTCCCACATAAGAAGTCAGTGATCAAGAGGAGAGACAAAAGCCTCGAATTCTCATCTGGCTTGAGGTGAAAGAAAAAGTTGTTTGGTTTCCTTGTAGGGGACAAAAGTCATCTGCATACCTACCATAGAAACAGCAGGCTACTGAAGTAGGATTTTTCTTCTGTTGTCCGGGTAAGTCTTCTTTTACAATTATTTTATTTAGGAAATAATAATGATTCAACATGACACGGACACATAATGTGTGGTTTTGTACCGTTGGCAACAAACAGAACAAGGAGAGGACACCTAGTGGTGCTCTCTGACAATCAGGGCTGGCAGCCTGGGAGAACAGATGAAATCTTCAATGCAGGACCTGATTCTGCAAAGCTCTCACACACTTAATTTTTGATCACTTTAGTAAGACTTAGCATTCTGGCAAGCTTTTACTTATGTGCTTTACTGAACCTACCTTACTGTAATTATCAGAAACAAACCAGCAAATTTGGAATATGGTATGTTGGTGTGATACGCTCAGGGGTGTGTTTCATTAAACACCAGAGCTTTATCAACAACTAGAGTGGATATCAATACTCACGTAGGTACATGAAACACAAAAAGGTTTGGCAAATGTAAACCAGGTTTCAGTACAAATTAAAGCAAAATAGGACATGGCTGTAATTCACAGTTTTTTGTACATTTTGCCATGTGATTTTTTCGCAGAATATAACCTTTATTACAAAACTTGAAATAAGCATTGGCTGTCTTTAAAAATGGTTCTAGTTCTACATAATCAGACAGCCCAGAACAAAAAAGACTTAGGGCACATTTTTGGAAGAACCACTTCTACTTACCCATAGATTTCACTAGGTCTTGTCTGTGTTTAGAATAGCTGTAAGCAAAGCTGTTGAAGTCTGGGTTTTCTGCAGCTTTTGGAAAATATTGTTATTTTAAAGAACCAGTAAAGTATCATAGGCAGATGTAAAGCAAAGTGGCATATCATTTGGCATGGAATAATGTATTTATTTTAATTGTTTGTATCTTCTATTTTAATTGTTCACTGATCTATAAGCATATTTAACTAAGAATTATCTACTAGTTGCATGTAAGCCTATGTAAAACATTAAAACACTAAAAAACATTAAAGAGTCAGAAATTTAGGTAGCCTCATAAAACTTAAAGGTAGTAAGAATTAGGTCCAGGACCTCCTTCAGTACTTTTAGAAACATAAATTTTAAAAAAATCTGAAACAAGCCCCCTGTCAAATTACTGCAAAATTATAATTTCTGTAATCACCAATTTAGATATCCTTTTTTTTTTCTTGCATATAATTTACTTTAAGTAAACATATGATTTATTGTCACTATCTGAGTCTAAAGGACTGGAATATTAGAATTTGTAGCTAAAAAGTAGTTCCAGGGAAGTGTGAATTTGCATATTCAGTAAATTATTTCCTGCCCACACATCTCCTGTCCCCTTCTTGAAGTGTTACTTCCCATTTCCACTAAGCCGTTCATTTGGGTAAGTAATTAACATCAGACTGATATGAATATATCAATCAGTTTTCATATATATTCCACCACAGGCTATGGCTGTTCTGTAACACTTAATGAGGAGAAACCTTCTGCAATGCATGCATTATTTACCTCAATATTACTTTAGGTGGCTGCTGGCACCTTGATCTTAATTTAATTGACTTAAATGATGTGGAAATAGATAAAGAAAAGGACCATGTTTCACTATTGTCATGTAAGAATCTTTTAAGTTTTGCCTGCTCATCTTAAGGTTCAGGATACCAACCACCTGAATTCCATATATGTGATATCTAAAAAAGAAAAGCTCAAACAATGTCAACCTGCCTTTTTTATTTGAGGATGTAGAAATACAGGGATAACTGCCTTATCATTCAATTTGCTTTGTTCATACATCAGTTATCCATGAATAACAATTATTCTCTTGGCACATTATGCAGATTGAGTTTGCTGGCTGTCCTTTCAATATTTTTGACATAATGCTTATTATTCTGGAACCAAATACATATATTTCAGATTTACCTGCACCACATTTAAAACCACGTCAGCTCATATGCAGAAACTATTAAATCTTTTCAACCATGCACAAACAGGCTCCAGTTCTGTGCCGTAAAAATTAGTTAAGAGTTGCTCCTAGTTGTCCATGTGCAAACACACACATGCAGAGAACATTAATATAAGCAGTAGTCTCACTGACTACCCCATGGGATGATCCAGTTGTCGTTTCCCAGTAAGTCAGCAAATGTCATCCCTAACCAGTTGTTTTGTCTGTTTGTTTTAAAACATTAAGATATCGTAACACACATTTTCCAGGAAGCCATATATGAAAATCCATTACTTTCTGCATTTCTGGTCTGTAAAAAACGAAGGAAAAATAAAAACAAACACACAAACAAAAACCTACCTTTTCTCTTTCACGCATTTTCATTTTGGGATTTATCAGAGCCTGATTCAGACTATGTATTTCTCTCTGCTCTTGCATGTGAGAATTCTTTTCAAAATCAGCCAATGAAATTTTTGCTGCTTTATTACAGGCTCAAAATAACCACCAGCCCCCCCCCC
>VWZP01008612.1:84670-109536 GCA_013396995.1 Dicaeum eximium | reverse complement strand
ACCTTTAGATCCTCTTTTACCTTCCTCTGAATGTATTTCACAAATTTTACTAGTGGAATTGCAATCAAGCAGCCATGAGCTAAAGATAAATGGACCAAACAGCAGCTACTGCTGATTTGGACCACATACTCTGGTCACTTTTAATCCCACTTAGTGGCCAATTCAACTATTTTTATTTAGAATACCTGATTTCTGTTTGACATCCAACAGAAGGGAGGGGAAAAATAGGAATTTAATTCTCTGCCTCTGCCTAGTAGGCCTTTACAGTGGCAAGCGACTAACTCAAGCTGCCAGAAAATAATGTCATTGAATTCATTTCAGAAGGTTGTCTCTCTGTGAAGCACAGAGGAGACAAAAGCACAGCTTTATGGTAGAACTGTAAAATATGCTTAATCATTTGCCTTAGCTGAATTGAGTGCAAAACTACAGTGCTCTATTTCTGTGCAAAAACATATTTGCAGTGCTTTACAGAGGGGCAAAAAGAAGTAGCTTTACCAAATAGAGTAATAAAAAATAATTACCTATTTCAGGGGCTTTTTAAGAGACTACTATAAATGTTTTAGACTTTTGATATTTAGCATCATCTAGCATCATGCCATTTTAAATTATAATCTGACTTTAATTGAGATGGCTCTGCTTTTAGGTTCCTCTTAAACCAGAAAGTGCATATTATACTAGAGATAACCAACAGAAAAAGTACCAAAAATAGTACCAAATTGTTCCTCAATATTCATTTAATTGAAGAAATCTTTATCAAATAGGTAAGTCAATTTATGCAAATCAATTTTAATACTGCTTCCATGATAATGCTCTACAAAATAATTCTACTTATGCTTACCGCAAGAAAGGTTTAGAAAAGAGCAGTTGTTTTTCCTATGGCTTTAGCACTTCTGTTTAAAACACATTATGATAATTAGAACTACAGAAATAAGGACAGACAAGAAATAAAATGGTGGTATGTGCCAATGCATTGAATATTTCCTAGCCATGAGTATGCCAAAGTGGAGAATGCCATAATTTCCTGGAAAAGTCACTATGCCAAATTGACAGGCAGCATAACATCATGTTTGGAAACAGTGGAGTTGACAGTTTAGAAGGCAGTGATTCAAAATTTGAGCTGCACATTTTTTATAAAGAAGGCCAGTATTTATGATATTCAGTGTACATACAGCCTTCAAACAATGAGCATTCTAGGAAATCTACTCAATGGTAAAAGGTTTCAATTTCTTCTAAAATAAAAAAATACCAACAAGATTAAGTTCTCTTTGACTACAACATTATTAATAAATTTAAGTGCTAGTCATCAAACTCTAGTGCAGGTTTAGGTGCTTGTTAAAATTTCTAGTATTCCTTTCTAGAGTCTTATTCTGATATTTTGGACATTTGGTAACAGCATTAGGAGTCCACCCATGCGAATTGTACCAATGCCAAACATATTTTGGTCTCTGCCATTAGCAGAGAGAAGATGGTTACTCTGTGCTGGTTTTGTCCAGAAAGGCCTTGCCACTAGCACGTGTATGTAATTACACCAGCTGTATTATACTCTTGTTCTGGTGCAGCTCTTCACAGAGATTGACTAGCATTGTGTAGGAATAAGGCCTTAGTGAATGATGTTATAATCATATAAATCTTACCTCTTCCCACTGGTGTATGTATCTAATCAGTCTTGAAAGGCGCAATAAACGTAACAGGCTGAGGATTTTTGTAAATCTCACAATACGAAGCGCTCTTGCTGTCTTGTAAACCTCTGAATCCATTCCTTTTTCTACAATGAGAAAGATATAATCCACTGGTATTGATGAGATGAAGTCAACCACAAACCAGCTTTTTAAGTAATTCATCTTAATGATTTTAGGGTCCAGTATTATCTCAGAGCTGTCTTCATTTACAGTCCCAGTTCTAAAATTCATTATCAAGTCCAATAGAAAAACAGTGTCTGATGCCACATTGAAAATAATCCATGGTGTTGTTGTTTGTTCTGTGAAGAATGTGATTCCGACTGGTATAATGACAAGGTTTCCAACCATCATTATGAGCATGATTAAGTCCCAGTAAAACCTAGGAAAAAAGGAAGAAAGAGAATGGTTGATGTAATATGGTAAAATATTACAAAATTATCTCTATCATTCTACCAACTTGACCACCAGATTTTGTTATTACTAAAGAAATTCTTATTGCTTTAACTCATTCAGCATATTCATGGTCAGTAAAAACAATGTAATTAACACACTTCATTATGTGCCTTCCTTCTAAAAATATGTAGAATAAAGGCAGTACTATGGCTTATCAGTCCATGGTATATCACACACTGAAAGGTGAGCACATGTGGCACTGAGCAGAGTTATCCAGACTCTTTGAGATTTTATATAAATAAAAACGACTTCCTGCGCCAATCAGAACTGCTTTAGCAATGCAACAGTTTTCCTAAGATTTCTGTCCAAATGGAAAGCCAAATACCTAATAGATATATTAAATGTCAGTATCTCTTTTCAAATGCACTGATACCATTACAGTGCTGGAATAAAATTACAGGAAGAGGGAAAAAGTACCATAGCAAAAAATAGAAACAATAATTAGATAATATACAGAACCTTCATCCACTTAATTGAACTTTCATGCATTTTTACAACCTCACAGTCTATATTCTTTCAGCGCTAGGTAAGAAATTTTAGAAAAAACAGCTGCAATTTGCATAGTAATAGAAAGGGGTAATTCATTTCACCATTTTTGCTCTGGAAGGATCTAAAGGCTCCCCTCTACACTGTTAGAATACTAACCATGCTTGATACAATGTGGTAGAGAGACGGACTCATAACTCTAGTATCTGTGATGGAAATGCTGAGTAAATGCACCCATCACACAGAATATCTATCCTGATGGAAGATTTCCAAGGAACAGCAGTATATACCAGATTTTAAGCAAATCATGATAAATCCTAAATGTTAAATACTCAAAGAAAGCTATTCTTATGTAGCAAAAGAACTGAAACGAAACTCAAAAAACCTGAAGCCAATGCATAATCTCATACTCTGTTCAAGAACATGATCTGGTCAACTGAAATTGATTAGGAGAGGTACAGAAACCAACCAACAACAATTGCCCATGAAGTCATTAGTTTGTAGAAGACTGGAGGCAGCAGTGGCTCCACAACTATCCCCCTGCTCTGTCCCTCTGTCACAGTGGGGCCTGGTGCAGGGATGCCATGGACACACCACCAGCACATCACTTCAACGCTGACTTCCAGGCCACTTCCATCACACTAACACCACCTCCTGACAGGCAACATGCCCTCAAAGGTTCATGGCAACCAGCAAAAATAATAGTTTAACTGGCCACAAAACATTTCAGAATCACGAGCATAGTTTTTGCTAGACTTGCACAGAGAATATAGATTATGTTAGATTTCAGACATTGCTTCTTGTATTACCAAATGATCATAAATCATAGATAGGTTTGGGCTGAAAGGGACGTTAAAGGTCATCCACTTCCTGGATGTGCCTGGCCTTAAACACTTCCAGGGATGGGGCATCCACAGCTTCTCTGGGCAACCTGTGCAAGAGTCTCACCAACTTCACAATAAAAATATTTTTGTAATATCTAATCTAAACCTCTTTCAGTTTGAAGCCATTCCACCTTGTCCTGTCACTACATGCCCTCGAAAATAGTCTTTATCCATCTTTCTTGTAGGCTCCCTTCAGGTACTAAAAGGACACAGTTAGGTCACATCAAAACCTTTCCTTCCCCAGGCTGAACAATCACAAAGATCAAGCTCTTATAAATTCCTTTTTTTTCATGTCTACCTTGGAAACAAATACTTCTAAGTTTACAGAGTGCTCATCAGAGAATATCAATTATTATCTGTAACTCTAAAACACACTAAAGGAAAAGCAGCATAGGATTGAGAACTGCATGAGAATTCCCAGTTTCAAAATTGTTTATTCCAAGAGACACCTGGAGATAAGATTTAACTATCATTTGAGAGAAGAGAGCAGTTGGCAATGTACCTCTAACTGGTACTCAGAAACTCCATGAAATAGACTGTAAAAATTATTCCCTGTGTGCCACAATGTGATTTATATCTTACACATTTTCAGTCTTGCAATAAATGTGAACACTAACTGCTAAAAGTGTTCTGTTTTGTTCAGGCTGTATGTATTTTTGTTCAGCACATGATAGTATTCACCATATCCAGCTAAAATTTCCCAATTTCTCCTGTCTTTTTTAATTCTTGTAATACTTTTCACTCTGCTCAATTCCTTTACAGTAATCTGGAATTACCACAAGGAACCACTAAATTCATACATCACTGCCACTGTGATCTACAAGTAAAATTATCACAAACACTTTTAAAATTCTATCAACCAAAGTACTTCAACCAAAAGTGCTCTGGGAGAACATCTTCAAGGAGCCCTTAAAACTAGTGGAAAACAAATAGGGAATAATTACGAGAGGCACCCTTGTATCTGGGCTCACTCCTGAGCAAAGAATTGCTAGCTTCAGATTGACCTTTACATTTCTCTAGCACAGTTATGCAACAAAGGCTACTCAAAGCCACAGAGCAACCAGCCACCCAGCCAGCATAAGAGATAATGCAGAACCAGGTGTTTTTAACCTACGGTAATCCGTGGTTTAAAGGATCATCGCGTACTGAGATTATGCAAAACATGCTGGTGCTCCTGACACTGAATGTCAGCAAAAGTCATAGCATCGGGGCTAAAATAACATTGACTGCTAAGGACTTTTGTATTTTAGCCCACAATATAATGTAAGCTGATCAGTTAGTAAGAAAAACCCTTATTATTTTTCATTTATAAATGACTCGGATATTTTCTTTTAGGAAAATGTTTCCAAATGCTATTCTGTTGGCCATGTTTTATTTTATTTCAGGTGAGAAAAACTAGATGCAACTGCCTGTATTGTCCTTCCTTGACCTCTGCAGAGAAAATAATACAATGAGTTCCTTGCCTACGGTTCAGAACATCCTACTCTTCATGTAACAAAGAGGAGGCTGAAAAGCCTCAAAAAACAGTGCAAGGAGCTGCCACTGACACACTGAGATAGCCCCTTGTTTCAAACTAAGGATTTTAGGATTTTTTTTTCTGCTTCCCCTATCCCAGTGAGGATAGTTATGAATCTACAATTTACAATCTCAAGAGTTCCACATTTATATAATGTAACATAAAATGCTGATGAAGAGCAAGGAAGAGGTTAAGCTTATTACTCAAAATTTTCAAGACTGAGGAAAAAAAGCAGGACTTTGGGGGTAATGAGGTCTTCCAAAGCTCAAAATGAGAAGCAAGAAGTGACCCCACAGTAAAGAGCTTATTGCTCAGCTGAAGCTAACTCAGTGAAGCTACTACTAGATGCCATTAACAGAGGCTGCAGAGGTCATCTCTGCACTGCACTGAACTATTCCTGAAGCTTTTTAAATGCTTCTAAATGTCTCAGAGGTATAATACCTCTAGGCAAAAAAAAAAGTCCTCAAGTATTAAAGTATAAACCCCAATCCTGAGGCACATTTTTTCAAAATTTAAAAAAATTATTTTATACTGAAATATTAAAAAAAAAAAAAAAGCCCATACTAATTACTATTTTAGAATTCACAAAATGGATTCATAGGTCTCTTTCAGTGATCTTTTCACTCATAATTTATTTATTATATTTTTAAAAATTACAGTAATAGCAGTGTTTTTTCAGCTCTGGAATATGGTGCTGAAGTGATGGTGTTTTCTCCACTGCCACAGGCTGTCCTGGATAGGATGAACAGCCTGTTCAAAATGAGTGTCTACCCAAGCAGCAAGAAAGAGTTACTTGGTATTAATTAATCACTGTTTGTATTAGGCTTAATTATGTAAGACGCTATGAATTCTAACAGGCATTTTATTTTCCACCTTATATCCCCAACCCAGAGAAAAACTGAGTCTTAAGGAAGGAAATTTCATCTCTGGATTAATTCACTGCATAATTTGCTGCACGTACAAATTCAGATTTGCTTGCTTTATTATTTCCTTTTTCTGCCCATCAACAGCAGAGCCTCAGTCTCCTGGAATCGGCGTAGTCTGAGATATGAGTGCCCTCACGGTGCACCCAGACTGAGAATGAGACATTTGCTCAGTTTTAAGAAAGATTGTAAAAATTCTGATCTTTTGTTAAAAAGGAGCACATCCTATCAGTAAAACTTCCAGAAACTCATTCTAAACACTGAAAATAAATACTCATCCACATTATAAACCGGAAGGCCATTCAAAAAGATACTAACTCAGGTTACTTGTAAAATACCTCTGAAACAAAACCCGATGCACCAAAAATTAGGTTTTCTGATCTCAGATGCAACATGATTTCACTATACACATTCGGAGAATCACGAACTATAAAAAAATTTCACAAGCTTTCCTAGAAAACTTGCTTCTTCTTTAGCTAAACATTGTGATTGACTAGCAGATGCTCGGTAAAATGAACACTGACTTTCCTTTTTGCTTTGTTTTGTTGGGTTTTTTTAATCTCACCTTCAAACACAGCTTTATTTCCTTTGCTTTCATAGATTACTGGTTCACCTAACAGAGAAATGAATGTCCTATAAAAACAGAACAATCTTAGCAGAAAATAACAGTGATTTTAAATTTCATTGTACTATATGGTAGTGAACACTAAACTTGGTATTATTCATATCAGAATTTCATTGTCATAGGACATGTTATCTTTCTCTGCTTGTGCAACTCTTTCATTCTACTAAGAAGGAACAAAGCTAGATTCCCAAAAACATCTGCAAAACACAGATAATGACTGGGATGTGTTGAGGGACAGGAGAATGAAGAAGGGAGTGTTTTCTTCAGAGGACCCAATTCTTTTAATGATTGCACAGGTTTCTGTGCCTGAAAACTTTCTGAAAAACCATCACTATTTTTTTTTTACAACCTTAAAATAAGGATACCCCCTTCTGCTCGGCTATCAATTTTCATTCTGCCCATCTGTTTCTCTCTTACAAATACACACACCTAGAGAAAAACAAGCTTCTTCTGGGAAAAAGGCATACAAATTAAATACTAAATTCATTCTTTTTTTAGCAAGAAATATTGCATTCAACATCCTCCATAGAGCAAACTCTGTTTAGATATTGCCAATCCATACTTGATTGCTTCAGTGATTTTGGTCAGCAGAAATTTTTTTTATTTTAATATTTAAAAACTTAGAATTTACTGTAATCTATCTCTGTGACAATATTAATACAAAGGCATTAAAATTACTAGTAGAGTGCCACTATTTTATGATGGCCTGTTTCACATGACCAAACAGGTCACTCTTAGGGTTGTGTCGTCCTCCTGCATGGATAAAACTTCCTTCATCTGCCTGTACCTCATTTCTCAAAGCTTTAGGAAGACAGAACTTCAGGGTTGGTATTTCATTTTGCCTAAACTGTTCTCCTGAAATTGTGTCGATATAGATTTTTTATGCTACTCTATTTCCACCCTGACAACTTTAAGCTTATATAAAGTAAACACAACCAAGGAAATGTTGCAAGGCTGAAATAAAATCTCTTTTGTGGCTCACCTCTTCCGATTGCAAAGCACACATTATAGTAGAATTCTAACAGTGTATCCTACACTACCAGTGGTTATGCTGAAGGGCAGAAATATCATTAAGTGACACTTCCTCAGGTGAAAATTTCATCGACGTTTGCTATTCTTCTTCAATTTAAAGCATATCACAAGCTTAATGAACATTCATTGACTTAGCAAAGTAACCTGCTAGAGCAGCAGAAAGGCTTTCTCTACCTGTCTGAGACTGGTCAGTCTGGGATGAGGCAGAGGCTGATGTTCTGAAAACTGTATTTCCCTGGTTGAAGTATGAGCAGTGCTGGACTTGGGAACCTTCCAGCTTAATGGTTTCATTCTGATGGAGACTAAAAGCTATTGAAAAATAACCTAATAATAAAGTTTTCAGACCACCAGAAATCTTAATTTGATTTCAGAATAATACTGGAGTTCATTACTTCAAGGTTAGCCATATATACTTAAGAGATCCAATGTATATCCCTTGCTGGTTTTATTTTTTTTAATTTTGATACAATTTTCCTAACTCAAAAAGATATTATTAAAGTTCATTGATACTGAGTCTTCTTTTTAATATAACCATAGAATATATCTAAAATTACAAACTTCCACAATTTCAAGAAGAATTCTTGATTTTTATCTCTTTAAACCCTCTTAGCAGCGGCAATTTGCAATTTGTTGCTCAGTTGTGAGTCTATGCACAAGGCAGATGATTAGATAAATGCAGCTCCCAGGGGACCTGATCAGAGCCCAGTGAAGCCAATGAACAGCAATTCACTACTTTTAAAAGTCTTTGGTTACATAGTTTGGTTAGGTTTAAAGCTTGAGTGCTTTGAATACTATTAAACAAAATCACAGTACTGACCATAGAAAAGGACTACAAAACTAATTAACTTACACTTATACATATTTATTTATTTATATATAGGTATGTATGTATGTATGTATCTTTTCAGTATATTTTTCAACTAATATTTAACCGGCAGACATCTCATCAAAAGATAATTGGTTCTTGCTATGCATTCAGCAGCTTCCATCTGAAATTTTCATAGTATTTTACATGCATTAACAAATTCAGTCTCAGACTTCTGAGAAACAAAGGTACAGTAAGGAGAAATAAGGTTGCACTTACTGCAGGCAGGACGAAAGGACAGAGAGGACAAAGGGAAATTTATATCATATGGCAACATTATTTAAAAATTAGAGTCTTCGTTTTTAGCCAATAATCTCCTAACACAACTGCTTGAATACCACTGATATTTGCAGTTGCTTTTCCTCCACAGAAACTTATTAAACTACAGTAGAAAGAATTAAAGCCTGACTTCCACTTAACCTTGGGCAAGAACAGCAGACCACTGTCAGTGGAGCTCTGATAATACTTTTGCTCTCTCTCTCGTTTTTTTACATAACTCCTCCTTTCTGAGCAACTTGATCTAGTGGGTTGCATCCCCACCCAAGGCAGGGTGCCTGGAACAACATGAGCTTCAAGGTCCCTTCCAAGCCAGGCCATGCTATGACTCTATCATTCTAACTTTCTTCAGCCCAACTCCTCATTAAAAAAATTTGGCTACTGCCCCTGTCCAGATAGCTACCAGTCGAGAAAAAGGTGCTGATGAAGAGTCAGGGCTCACAAACAAGTTTTTTTCATAGCAAGTGTTGATTCTGTCTTTGCTTATCTGAGCAAATAGTTATATTTCCCATCATCAAGATTGCTTCTGCATCAACACATGTCACAGCACAAGCACTACAGCTTCCTCCAATCCACCCCCTCATACAAGTTATTAGACCACTGCTCTTAGAATAATGCAACATTTTGTGTAGGGGCTGTAACTAATTTGTTTCAGTTCGATATTATCAGCCCTTAAAACAACTGAAAAGTGCCACATATTGGTTATCTAAGTGTCAGCAACTTTCTGTAGTGGATCACTGTAAAATATGCATTCACATTCTCAAATTAGAAATGACCACTTTAAAGGCATGAAAAAAAGTTTGAAAGAGACAGATCTAAAAATATTTCAGCTGCAAAATAATCTTGTATCTCATGTTGGAACACTTGCATTAATTAAGAATTTTGTAGTGACAGTAATTTTAAGAGTGCCATTTAGAAACATGACATTTAGGATGCCTCCATACTAAAAATTCAGAAGCTTAAATTGGAAGAAACCTTCTGTAATTCTCCTCAACAAAGAATCAAGTGAAAAGGAAGGTAACTTCCTAACACCCTTCCAAAATTAGGAAGACAGTCAGTATCACCTAATATTTTCCTTTAATAGATTTTTTCCTAACCAATTCAATCTCTCAATTAACAGTATAATCTTTACGTTTCTTCTGATACGGAAAGTTCTATTTTCTCTACTTCAGAGAAAGAGATGATGGGGAAGACGTCATTCAGTAGCTATTGATAGACCTCAAGCATAGGGTTTTGTGAGGAGACTGGCCATGACCACCAAATGTGGTGGGAGAATTCATTCTTTCAGATTAATACCTCGGATTAAAAAAAAAAAAAAGCTAGGACCATCAACTTAGATTTGACATATACACATATATAACAATTTTATTCTGATAATCAGAGGTAAAACTGCCTTTGTGTGTGGCTGTAAAATGATACAGTACATTCAGAAGAGCAGCTTCAAAGCAGGACTTGGTGTATCATTTCTTGACAAAGTGCATTGAAGGCACAAATGGGCACTATTTTCAAACCGAAGGGAAAAAAGAGCCAGTCTTCAAATTTCATGAAGGGAAAAATTAGAGATGTGAAAAAGTGTGAAAGAACTATAGATAGACATGAAACAAGCTGATGTACTCCCACATCATAAATTAAAACAAATATACTTGACTGAATATTTACAGTCATCCTATGTATCGACACAGATGTGCAAGCTTCTAATGCAAGACCGGGTAATCAAGATTGCATATTTATATATCAAGTTTAATTATTATTCACTTTTACAACTATTTATAGCTGACTTTTGGCTACAAAGCCTATGTTTCCTTGAATATAAAAATAAGTACTGAAATTTCAACCCTTTAAAATCAATGACAGTACACTTAAGAATAAGTTCTTTTATTATAATCCACGAATATCACATTGCGGTAAATAATTTGCTTCAAATGGTAATAAATCTAATTTATATCTGTTAAAAATATAATAATAACTTGTTTGTTCTGAAAATAACATCAGAAAATAACAAATCCAGGTTCAAATCAAATTTAAATTATAATTGTATTAATTTTTACTTATACCTTGATGATAAAGATTCAACTATGTTTCAGACAATTTTTAGAGAAGCAAAGGAAAGATCAGGTTCATGACAGAGCAGCATGGTAAGTAATTAGGGTCATGTCACATGCATCCTCCTTTTAAAAAACAACTGAATACCTAGAGCTTTCATCAACACCTGCGAACATCCATTGGATTTCCTCATCTATCTGTAGGCAGCTGAGCTCAGGATCTCCCACACCTCAGGGAATTCACTTTCCCCAAGCCATAAGGTGCCTCCTGAAGTGAGGTATGCTGCTGACATGTTCTCTTCCCCTAAACAAATATAAACTAGAGCAGGAACAAAATCTTGTTCCCAAGGAAGGTAACGACAAGACAGGAGAGGCGTTCTCAGTTCTTCATTCCACCAAAGCAGAACAAATCTGAGAGGTGATACTGTTATTGGAAGGATCCATACTAGAAGTGCTATGCAAAGTCAATGCACAGGTTCAAATCCTCTCCAGCAGAGGAAGAAAATTATTCTGCAATTTCAACGTCCATGCTGAACAATTTTAATTCCTAAGCAGATAAAGGAGACATTTAGCTATGCACTCATATACACTGAAATCCTAAGACTATAGAATTGTTATTTTAATGATTTTATTAACCGAACTAATCATATCGATTTATCTAAAACATCAACTAATTGAAAGTACAGTGTGCACAACACTGAAAATGAAAGGAGTAATCTTTCACAAGCCTGATTATACCTTTCCCCCTGTATGTTTATTAACACCTTTTTACAGGGGCATGCACCCCACTTTTCTAATTACTCAGCTTGTATTCGTACCTCTCTGCTAGCCATTTGCCTTCCACAGTATTCAAGCAGATACAGTTAATTTTCACATTTCTTTAAATCTTCTCCATTTGCATACAGCACGTCCCAGTGTTACCATCCTTTTGACAGCATAGCGCCCTGCCTGCATTGCCAAAACAAATCAGCGCATTATGCAGCTAGACAGAGCAGTGATCAGATAGACCTGCTATTCACTTGCTTAAAACAAAAAGGAAAACCCAGAAGAGCAGGCAAAGCAAACAAGAAAGAGCATGCATTATGCTCAGAGATGCTCTAGTTACTGGCCTAAGTAACCGAGACCTTGTCAGCTCTGCCTCTGCTCCTCTCCTCGACTTTCCGTGCTGCTCACCCTCTAACGCTCCAGAAAGCTCCACACGAGCTGGGCTGGGCAAAGCCTCGTGTGCTGCTGCTGCTGCTGCTGCGAGCAGCTCAGCCAAGGGTTTGGAACACAAACCAAATTTCTGGGGATGTAAAACACATCTCTGACATTTATGACTACTGGTCAGTGCAATGGAATGCAATTGCTGAATGGCCCTTTTGCAGTTTAATCCAATACAAGGAAACAAACACAGGTTTTTGGGGTTTTTTTCAATTACATTACTTCAGTTATTCTTAAAAAAGAAAACAAACAAATTCCTTCCAAAAAACCTAAACCAGCATATGCGAACCTAATGTTTGAAAGGTTTTGTAATTTGCAAAACAGGAGATAGCCCACACTATCAAGCACCAGGAGATGCCTTTACATGAAATTATGCTTTTTCTCTTTCCAGAACACCTTTTCCAGTAGTACAGGAGGTCATTTCCATTGCCTGGTTGCAATTAAACATGAGGGTTTATTACATTTTATCAGAGGTATATGCAATAATGACACACATGATTGAGATCCTAAAACCAGTATGTATTATATTTACAAGCTATGTGCAGAAAGTGTTTATTGAATTACAACAGATTATTTGCTTGAAATACATTTGTTAAGTATTTTGTTTTAATTTAATATGAAGTTGTTATTGACCCACTGGAAGATACACTTCACGAAGACCTAGATTAACTTAAAATTCTGTTCTATCTTCATTGAGACAGAATCATCTAAAGTGGAGTTGTTATACAAAATACATACACTAGATAAAAGTTTTTTCCTCCACACTGCCTTTATTCATTTTTGTAAGAGAGCAAGTCACTTTACACTCCAGAATAACATGTCAGTTTTCAGACTGAAAAATGAAAGATTGCTAAAGATATTAAGATTTGAAAATTTATTCAAACTTAACTACAGGCTTTGTTATATACCTCACCTATAAATATTTATCAGAAAAGAAATATAAAAGGGAATTATTTAATAATCTGCTTCTCCACTTTTTTTATTTTGGTAGAGTGACTTTGACAAATGACTTTGAAGTCTCTTCATGCAAAAATTCTTTCTCCAGTCTTCAGGTCTTCAAACAAAACAGTCTGTATTCCTTAACCATGCGCTGGTCTTGACAGCAGACACCCACTGCAGGTTAGGGGTTGCAGAGGGAAGTGTTTGCGCCCAAGTAAAGTTGCCTATAATTGTAGCCACTGATAAGCAGCTCTAAAATAAGCTCTCAAAGAAACTTTGGTCAGGAACCCATGACCTGAACTATAAACAACTGCAAAAATCCCAAGGAAGCTCTTCACTTCCATACTGATAAATGACTCTTGCTTTGACACAGCAACACAAAATGAGCTGCCCTTTCTGTGGTGAATAAAACACCAGATGTCCATCCTTATCTTCCATCCATATTCACTCAAAATGCAGTTGCCTAAATACAATAAATAGGTTTCTGCCTTTCAGCAAATGAAAACATTTTACTCTGGAGATCTCATAAGAGGTTTTAGCCACAAGCCAATATTCCTCAGAAAGACAAAATCTAATTTAGCCAAATATTTATGTTTCATTTTTTGGAGGACAGTGAGTTATGAACTAATCAAATGTGTTTAAACTAAAGATGTGTAATAATTAGACTTGCCAAATAGATATTAATAATTTATTGATGGAGAATTTCTCAAGAAACTGAGAGTGCAAAATTAACAGAGCTTTTCCTCATAATCTTAAAATATACATTGATCTGTAAATTGCAAATCAAAATATATAATACAACAAAAATGGAAGCTGAAACATATTTGCATTATTCTGACACACTAGTTCTGCAAAATGCACAGCACTCATGGGCAACATTTTTTAAAAATCAGGTTTACCATTTTGGGCTCCATATGACTGGAATTCTGAAAGATGTTCAGCCCAGATGCTTACAAGTATCTAGGTCCTGAAATCCAAAGATAGATGGGCTCCTGACTTCCATTTCAGATCTTCATCTAACATCCTATAGATTTGCACACTGTGCAGAGCACCGGGTAAAACTGGCACTTTCAAAGCCGTACCAGAAATGGAAAAATTTGTACTGGAAACATGAAACCAAGCTAAATACCATATCCCATTTACTCATTTTGCCAGTGGCACAAAATCAGCATGCACATTCAACGCAGACGAACTGCTATTCAGTGACACTTCACGGAATCACGAGTCAGCAGCCCCAGCAGGAACATCTGCCACCATTTCAGGCAGATTCATGGTACCTGCATTCCCAGGCTACACAGCTAGCTCTCCTTCCCTGAAGCAAATCTGAACTCTCAGAGTGCTATGAGGAACAAGTGTGGGAGTGGAAGTTCACTGCAGCTCTCCCATCCATTCCACAGAAAGATAAATTTGGTCTAGCCTGTGGAGAATGTAAAAGCTGGCTGCAGCTTAGAAATTACAGAAACAACCATAGGCACATCGAGCAGAGCTCATACAGTCCTGGGGAATGAGGGGGATGGTGGCGGAAATCGCTGAATAACACCGACTGATTGTATAATACTGATGGAGTATTCCTCAGTCTTAATGAGAATCATCTCTTGACAAAAGAAAATTAGTCTGCATGGGAATGACAGAGCACAACACACAGGCAGACCACATAAAAATCCAACTTTAGGACGCAAGAATAGAGAATAGTTTAAAGTTAAACAGGAAATTTTAATCTTATAGTTAGTTCCTTTAAATAGCAATGTAAAACCAGAGACATTAATTGGATTCAGTCACAATTTATGTTGTACTTAGTTCACATCTAGCTAAATAATATGTATATTAAATAATAAAATTATTACATACCGGATTTAATTATTTTCAACACAAAACCCTTGAAATTGTTTTTGGACTTCTTTTTCCATTACAGAGAGATGAACCATCATAATAAAGTCATTACTTCAATATATAAACAGTAAGAACATGTACAAATTCGACTGAACTTTTCAACACTCAGCAGTATATCACTGGATTTAATATTCTGTTCCAAATTTCAAAACCACATTTAATTTAGCAAAAACAAGTATTTCATATAATACTGGCAGAACGCATGCAATTAAAAGTCTGTTTGGTCATGTGGGCACCTCATGCTTAGGTTACTCATCTCTCGCTTTTCCCACACATTCAACATCTACTGCTTAATAAGCCATCGGATTTCAGACATTTTCAATTCTGACCCTTTTTAAATGCTCTGATAGATTGCCTACCATCTGGCAGTGCTTACTCCTGGTACCACACTCCCTTTGCATTACAAAACTGTGCTTCTGATAATTATATCTCTAATGCGGTAGATGTATGCAGGACTTGAATTCCCATGCTGGCGATACACAAGCCGAAGGGACAATTTCGGCGCAGTGCCTGTGTAACAGTGTATGGTAACAGTATGTTCAACTGCATCACGCTGCAATTCTCAACAGAAAGCTGCTAACCTGCCCGAGTCAAGGGAAATGGAAAATATACAGGAAGGTTGTTGGTTTTTTTTAATTACTACAAGGCATTTTACAAACGGCAAGAGGCTGTGAAGAGTACCTAAACTAACTTTTCCTGGCTAGTTTGAACAAACAGCTCAGTATCTTCTAGCTAACAGACTGAGTAACAATGGAAAACTACACAGCAGAATGAACAAATTTTAAAAACAAATAAAATCAGTGCATTATTTCCATTTATTTAAAGGAGTGAATTATATCTTCAGAAAAAGATGTAGGAGGACCAAGAGAAGACAGAATGAAGGGGGAAAGGAAGTTGTTTCCAAAAAAAGACTCTTTCAGGGACTACATCCATGTGCTCCAAGGAACTTTTGAATGCAAGCTGCCTATAACATTATTTCACTAATTGAAAATTAGGCCATAAGAAATGCTATAAAAAAAAAGAAAAAGTAAGATTCAGTACTTGGGCAGTCATCTAGATAAGAGTTTCCATGAACACTGGATACACAGCTCTGAAAAACAGCTCTTAAGAACAATTGGTAAAGTGGGTATATGAGAAAGGTACCAAATCAATCCCTGAAGTTTGAGGTATATGCTTGATTTATTTTGCTTATTTTGGTTTTTTTTTTCCAAGTTTCAATCTACCAGACTAATCCTAAGCTGGAAAAGCACTTCTTTTGTTATCACTGGGCTTGTCTGGCACTAAAGACAAGGTGAACCAGAGTGACAGACAAGCTTGGCTCTTACCTTCACTGAAAAATCAAGTGCAAACAAGCCCATAGGTAGCTATCCCAAGGATCCTGTAGCCTGGATGTATTTGGGGAACCCAGAGGCTTGCAAGGATCTACTGCCAGGCAGTAATAAGATGTTTAGGGAGTAGTAGCACCTGCTACAGGTTTCATAGCAATTTCTTTGCCAGACCTAAATAATAAGTCCTCCTGGAACGAACAACTAGACATAACTCATTCAAGAGCCAGATGGAAAACCTCTCACTAGCCGTGTGAAAGCTTGATTGCATCTCTATGGTTTTGCAGACATACTTTTATTCCATCTCCTGGGTAGAGCTGGATAGACCTTACTCTGTGTATCTTACAAAAGTTCTGTCTATTTTCCACAGCTTTTCCCTAGAAAAAGATAGACCAATTATTTATTATTAGAGTCTCATTATATACTACTCTAAATTTACTGCAATCCACGTATTTGCATTAAGGTCAGATCATTTCATCACCACACTGTCTATTGCTGCAGTCATGCCATGAAGAAAGATGCTTCTTGGAGAATATGATAAATTACTGTAAGATGCAACAGAACCAGCTAAAGAAACATCAGTATTTCCATACCTTCGCCTGCTGGTACAAGAGGACAAAAACAAACGGAGGCAACCAGAGCACAAAATGTATAGAATGGGAAGATTTGATACTGTGAGAGCACAATTTACTTATGTGGGGCTCTTTTTATACTGGAGCTTTAGTGCAAATGTAAGATTCAGTGATTTTCAGACAAAATTGGATGAAAAAGAGTAGTATCACTTAAACTTCTCCCTAGTATTAAAAACTATTTTTATGTATATTGGTTATTTTAAAGTAATTTTAAAAAACAAACTCACTCAAAAAAAAAAATTAAGAGAACTAGAATCAACATAGCTTTGACTGTGAGCATAAAGCAACCTCTGCTTTTTCAGTTAAAAACAGAATATTTTAATATGGAATTTTAACAAATATGACATTTTTAGAGATAGAAACTTAATAGCAGTAGCACACTGAATTCCAATAGAATATCAAAATATCTGTTACATTACATGCTTAATTAGATAATATATACACATAAACTACATTGAAGATAATCAAATAAAAAACAAAATCATATTCTTAGCTATATAATGTAACTTAAGTTTTGGGTACTTCACTGACAAAAATGAAAATGGCTTTGGGGTTAATTTGGGGTTTTTTCAAATATGTAATGGAAACAGTATGCAGCATTTTTGTAATTAAATTAACCTTTTCTGAACCTAAGTTTATTCCAGACTTATTCCAGTTGCATCACACTACAAGGCAATAAGATTATTGAAAAATACCATGCAGCTTGCCTGAATCTGACTGTCATCAGATTAAAAGATATTAGAAGAGATTTTATAGAGGCTAAATGACAGTGTCCTTGAGGTAGTACTGACATTGACTCCAGCTGATACAGTTTTTGGTCATTAACATACCTTACTATGTGTCTAGAACAAGCTCTCCAATAATTAGAGCTGAATACACTATGATTTTTAAAATTAAATCATGCCTCTGGGAAAGAATCAGGAAATAGACAGCTAAAGGACTTTCAAGCAATTAACAAGAACTGTACTGTCAGGTTAAAAATTAAACATTGCAAAGTAGGTTAAAAGTTTCCTCTCTCAAAAAAAAAATGTATATTGACATAGAAAACAGTTCTTATGCTGTTGAGTGAAAGCAAAGATGAGAATGGATACTTCTTACCTATCATAAAATTTCTTTCCAATTTTTCATATTCTATACACACTCATCTCTAAAAATAGTTTTTTACCTTCTTATAGCTTTAAGTTGAAACTCTCAAAAAAGCTGACAAAGTTTAATTAAATATTACAGTGCCACTGATCTCAGATAGGTAGAAATGCAGCACTAAAGACTCATACTTTTTAGGTGACCTCTGAATTCATACATCTCTATTTCTGCTACTCCAAGCTGAACAATCAGAAAGTGAGCCACTCAAATTTTGACTTCATTATATAAACCCCACCGTACACACACACACAAGAAAGCCTAAAGCAACTTATCAAATCCTAGGCATCTTTCAATTAGCTGTTGTAGTCCCCGAACACCCAACCAAATAACAAATCTAGACCTTAGTATATTACTTGATGCTTTTACACAGTATTCCAATTCACAGTTCCCTTCATATACTCAAGTCTCAAAACCTAGGACGAAGAAAAAACTTTTACTGACTCAATTACAAGCATCGCTTATTTTGATGTGCTAACCAATGAAGTCACAGAACACATTTAAAAATGTGTAGACGTGCTAAAACAATCAGCTCGAATACCAGAATCAGTATATTTTTCCCACAGGCCCAAACATGATGATGATGTTATGAGACCTAATTTTTGATACGTGTATACCGAGATATGGATATAGATCATATTTATCAAGCACTTTTTTCTCATTGCAGTCAAAAAATCAGAAAACTGAAGAGGAAGTCTCATGATAAGTCTCATGACTGTCCTGGGTTAAATTTTAAAGACTCACATATAACATCCCCAAAATACCACCTTTGACTTACACTAATATTACAGAATTATTAATGAGAATTCTGTAACATTTGGGTTTATTTTATTTTGTTGTGGCTTATTTCTAAACTTATCTCAAAATTATGATGAACATACTTGCCTTTACATAGATTCTGTAGAAAGTGAATATTGTAGAAGTAAGCATCTTGCAGAAAAAAATGTACTTTTGTACTTATTCATAGGTGCTGACAGTGATCTTCAAAATGTCCCAAGTTAAATTAAAAGTAACTCAGAGAACTGAGGAATTGAGTTACACTTGTTCAGCTCTTTCTCTCCCCTAAACTTTATTCAATGTTCAAGTAAGTAACACGACAGGAGTGTGAAAGAAAATGCAGTGAGTAGACTGTTATTCTAGCACTAGAATGAACATAATGAAAACTGGCAAACGTTCAACATATAAGTGAGCTCAAACTACGTGTTGGTATTCTACATATCCAGAGACAGAAGGATGTCTTATTAATAAAATGAATCACTTTGCTTGAACAAACAAGGGCATAAGGCTTCCCACATGCCCTAGAGGTCTGGAAGGCAAGTGGCTGCTGCACCAGCCTCGGGTGGACTCCTCTGCCTTGCTTTAGCTCTTGAAGAAAATCTCAAAGCAGACAAGAGCACACGGCCCTCATGAGTCCAAAAGCACGAAATGCACCTCTCTATCCCTATTTTCTCTCCTCCATTCCTGCTTACAAGTGGTACAAAAGGAAAAGTCAGTAGCTAGCTTTAGTCAACTAGATTTCATAACAAATGAATCTGTGATAAACAACAATGAGACATTATTTCGTACTAAAAATAATAGGAACTAGAGATGAAAAACAGCCTAATGCATTTCTGGCCTTTATTTCACATCAGAACATTTCTAATAGAATATTTTGTTGCTTATTTTTGGTCCTGCCTCCTAAATAACTAATTTAGATATTTGTTGCTGCAATTTCACTCCATTACTTCGATGTAATTTCCTTCCTCTTTGTAACATCCGTTTATGCATTTGAGAAACATTACAGTATTTCTCTTCAGCCTGCCTTTTTGAGAGTTGCATTCTACCTGGGGAACTATTATGAGGATAATACATAAGTTGATGTCAGAAAGAATTTTCAAACATTATAGATGCATTATTTAGATTAATGATACAATTCTGTAATTTTATTTTTTAGGGCATTTACAGAAGTAAAGGGCAAAAATTGTTGGAATGCAGCAAATAAACCCCAAGTACTATTAGTACTCTTTTTAATACTAATGGTTCTCAATGTTTAGTCAAATGTAAGGACTGAACATCTAGCAATAGGAACAGTTTATCTGTACAAAGTTTCTCTTTAGTAGAACTAAAAATTATAGTCACAACAATAGTATTTGAAAATGGTATATGAAAGATGGCCCCAGCAAAATCTGTGTTTCATTCATAAAAAACAGAAATAATTTTTTAAAAAATTGTTTGCACAAGGAATTTACAGTATATAGTACAATTATAAATCCATTATTATGATTTTATTAGTGAATTCAGAAGGGTCAATTCTGCAATAGAATCTCATGAGAAATCCTGAGCAACAAGAAATTACTACCTTGAGAATACAAAACTATGGCCATTTCATATTCCTACACTACCAGTGACATAATGTATCCATTAAAACCCATGCAAATTTGTATCTGAACTATTTAATATAGACCAACATAGACATGATTTATGTATTTCCTTTTGAATACATATACCTCTATAAATTAAAGTCTGATACAATACATTTTGTCTTCACTGCATACAGCATTACCTTCCAACTCTACTACTCTATATAAACCTAAGTATGTAACAGCTCACAAAAACATAAATCTCATTAGCTTCAAGAGAGACATTAAAAACATGTGACAAAAGAGAAGCACAAAGTGCTTACCCTAAGCTTCTTAAGACACAACTTAAGATAGTTATAAGACGTAGAGTGAAGACTGGTCCCAAAAAGCAGGTTCTAAACCAAAGCATGCATGAATTGTAGAAACCTGATTATGAGCTGCACATATAACATGCACAGTCCATCGTGTTAGGGCGACTGCTGTTGGCCCAAAACATAGGTGAAAATTAAAGATAATTGATTTATAATGCAAATATAAGTTCAAATGTTTAAAAAAAAGTATCATTAAAAAAAGCATGAGGCATGCTAAGCCATGGCAATTTTGACTTACAGTTTGGCACACATTTACTTGAAAATTGAAGCTGTACATGTGTATGACAACATGGATGAGTTGCATAAAACTGCACAATATAACACATCGTTTTTTAACAGCAACAGAAGCAAATTCTTCTGTAACTACCCAGACATACACATGCAAATATTGTGTCTTTCACCCTGATTAAACCCCATTGAAACCTGGCATTAAATTACTTACAAGGTATTACAAATAAGGCCTTCAATGATTTATAAAGATTTCCATGATAAACCTCAAACATTCACATGATGCCTTAAACGTGTATACAGAAAGATTTTGAAACTGGAACCACACACAAGCTAAAAAAAAAATCTGGCAAACCTTTACTATTCACTACACTCTTAAATTTTCTATTCAAGTTTTAGAAATAATTCTGCTTTTACTTTACTGTTACCACTAAAATAAGGCTTTGAGTTTCTTGCATAAACGAGAAGTTACCCAGAGAGATAAAATGTCAATTTTTTTTTTCCTACTGTTGCAAATTAGTTTATACTTTGTATTATTTACACAGGGGAAAAAGGCCTTCAGCACTGCCTGCACTGCACCTCTTTACCTGCTACTCTACCACACAATGCCACATCACAGTCTTACTTCATCTTGAAGCCAGTTCAAATTTTCATCCCCACTTCCAGACAAAGGCTGTTCCCAAACATCAAGCTGACTGTAACCATTAGAGTGTGAAGGCTACATTTACGCATAGGCGCATTATTTCCAGTCTGTCTCATACATTGCTATTTCTGCAACTCTGTAGCAACTCTGTTTTCTTTATAGATTGCTGACTACAGATGCCCTAGCCAATGTGGTAATAAATCCAAGATTTCCTTGACAGTGTGAGTTTCTCTGTGGGGAGGGAGGGAGGGAGATGCCACAGGGCTGGATGAGCAGCCCAGGTAGTGCAAGCCAGCCCTCTGAACATTAAAGAAACTCCTTACATACCAAAGAACACGGAGTAATTAATCATCTAAAAATCAGCCACGTACATTTCCATTAATACCAGAAGGCCATAACATAAAGTCATGCAAAGCCCATGTCTACCACAAAGCTCCTATGAAATAAATGACATGTGTGTGGCAGCAGCAGAACCATGTGCAGTTGCTCCCATCTCTTGTCAGCTTTGTCCTGCTCTCCTCCCAGTGGCTGCAAGGCCACAGGGCTGGACCAGTGACGCTCTCCTGAAGGCTCATTCTTCCAAATATGAGAAGGGACAGCTGGAGGCACTCAGTATCTCACAGAACACACACAGGACTTCAGCAAACTCTGACTGATAAATTCACTTTTGTGACTCATGCAATACACAGAATTGCTGTCCAGCTTTAGAGACACAGCAATCACAACTGCAAAGTGATAAACAGAGGCCTTGTGCTGGGTTTGATCTGCATTAGGTGCTCGGTTTACATAACAGCTTCCAAATTACACATTAACCTCAGAAGACTGGGAAAAGACAACCAGGATCAAAATGGTCCCCTTGTGGAAAAATTATGTAATACTTATTGAATTTAATCCTCCGAGGGGGTATCTGCCCAATGAAGAGACAGTTCTTCCCTGAAACACACGCAAGATGGAAACCCATAAAACTAAAGACCAAGCCCCACAAGGCTGCAAGTAACCGATTTACAGAGCACCGAGTTTAGAGACAGCTTCCACGCTCTGTTCATACCAAAACAAGGGGCAGGAGGGCACCGAGATGCTGCCCACTCCTCCAAACGTCACAACAAAATACCATTTGGTGTAAATGAATATACTGTTTTGCAAAAAAACATGAGAATGAAATCAAGAAATATAACCAAATACATCAAACTATCCCAGGAAATGCATACGAGCATGCAGAACTAGGAAAAAAAATAAGAGTCCGCAGAAGCTTATACCAGAATTTTCCCACATTTTACATGGTTAACCCAATATTTTCCTAACTGTGTCTCCATTTAAAGTTTACTGAGATGTCTATTTACATAGATGCCACAAACACCCTGATAAGAGCTGCATTCACAAATGCATTATACATCTTCTCATTTGGATACCATAAAATACTCAGCTTTTTACTTTTTTCCTTATTATTTTGGTAGAAAATTTAGTTCTCTCCTCTGATCGACATCGACACAGAGGCATAGGAATACCCATGTGTTTTTGGATGCTTTAAAGTTTGTCTACATACAAGCATTACGTTGTTACAAATAACATGCAAAAATAAATCAAAGCCACTCCATCCTTACACGTCAATCCATTCTGGTACAGAGACACTGTTAGATGGCACTTAGAAGTGCTGTTGTAATTCCCAAATAAGGTGAATATACTGCATAGTACAACTTCTTCACACATTTTGCACGGCCACCCAAAAAGAGTGATATCACTACACAGCTGCAATTGTTTTGGGAGAAACAACACGCACATCTAATATTTCTCACTGAAACAATCCTACGGGCTAAAAATTTGGGTCTGGAGCACGCCACACCATCCCAATACTAATGAAAGACTATGAACGTTATTTAAAAACTAAAACCTTACTCTAATAAAATAAAAACTTTAAAAAAAAACAAACCTGAAAATACCAGTTAATTTAAGAATATGCAGAAAACAGGCCTGAAAAGGATGCAGTGTTGTTTACTCCTATTGAAAAAAAATGGGAAACATATGCTACGATCTCTAAACCTTCCAACTCAAAGAATTAGGACAGAATTAGAAGATATTTCTGTAATGAAACAGAATAACATGCTTATCACCTATTTCACAGAATAGCTTAAGAAGTTACATGCTGCAAAATACAACAAATGAGCTCCTATTGCCCAAAACATTGCTCGGGTGTGCACTTCACTCAGAAACCAAGCTTACAGCAGAACAAGGAAAATTATTCACAAGAATAACCTCATTCATTTCAACAGAATCCTCACGTGAATAAAGTTACTCATGCACACCCACAGATACGGAAGAGGCTATCAGACCCCCCCAATCCCCTGTGCATGCTACCACAGCACCAGATGTGACTTGCTACGTCCCTCTCTAGCGAGTAGAAAGGGAGCGGGTGGGTGCTTGGCTCTCTCTCCCCGCTTAAGGCACCTGCTAATGCAGCTGAGCTAACACGTAAGGAGCAAAAGGTACTCTAGGAAAAGGACGAGTGCAGTTTATTGAGTTCAGAGAACCAGGAAAACAAGTAGGGATTTGAAGAATGATTTCAAGTCATAACTGAGTGCTGCCACACTCCTCCACTCCTGTAGCTGCACTGCTCTCAGGCTCAGCTGCAAGGTGCTAGCACAGCTCATTGTGAAACACCTCACTCCAGACAGTCCCGCAGAAACTTGGACTTTGAAAGTATTTCCTCCTGTTCTCACTGAAAGAATGTTCTGTTTAACCTAGTTTTTTTATCTTAGAAGATCCATGTAACTATTGAACATTCTGGATTTTCTTTTTTTAAACACAGTCTCCGGTGCAATTCACTTATCATATAGACGCAGGTTGTTCAATTCAAGCTGTTGATTAAATACACTTAATGACATCGAGAGTTGCTCAGAAAATATCACAGAGAATGTTACATTTATAAAGGCATACAGCCGGCTGGCATAGAGTATGGAATGAAATAATCTTACACTTTATTTTTAAAGGGAACTATAACTTCTTGGGCATTTATTTGCACTGCTTTCTGTAGGAATATTCCTACAGAAGATGCAATCCTGCATCCACTCCATTTTACTGTGAAAGCAATGCTAATTTGCCATCACATTTGCCTGTCTCCCTATGAAAACATAGGTTTCCACCTGGATAAACTTATTTTTCCTGTAACTCTGACAGAGACGCGCTTCCTTCTCGCAACCCCTGGAACAAGTGCTTACACCGGGTAAGGAAGGGCAGGCATGTGCAGACACCGGGATTCTACTGATGCTGATGCAGCTGTGTAACCCCGCGGGCGAGCTCGCATCTCGCGGGGGCAGAGTCGTGCCCGACGGCCCACGACCCCGCGGCGCTGACAGACCGGGACGGCGGGATGGAGAGCAG
>VWZP01008612.1:73585-84354 GCA_013396995.1 Dicaeum eximium | reverse complement strand
ACCCCAGCCGCGGGAGAGCGCGGGGAAGCCTCGCCGCCGCCGGTGCCCTTCAGCGGCGCGGCTGGGCTGTGCCGCCCTGAGCTGGGCTGGGCTGGGCAGGGCTGGGCAGGGCTGGGCTGGGCTGAGCTGAGCTCCGCGCCGCCCGGCATCAGCAGCGCCGCCGGCTCGGAGCGCGCTCCGCGCAGGGCGGGCAGCGCCGCCCCTCGCCCGCCCCCTGCCGGCCGCCCCGCGCCGCCTGACGCTGACCCCGGAGTCCTTGAGGGGCCGCGCGCCGGGCGGGCAGCGCCTGAGGGAGGGGCCGGGGGCGAGCGCGGGCGGGCGACACGCGACAGGGGACAGGGGCCCCCCGAGCGCCGGGCCCGCGCCTCCGCGTGAGCACGGGAACACGCGTGGGTGGATGTTTCACCCTGGGCCAAGCAAGGGGTGGTAGCGTGCCTGTGCAGCGCGGGCGAGGAACAGTGGCTGGGAGTGATGCAGTGGGGCGTTTCCACGGGCTCGCCGGTCCCTTGGGAAGCCTCTTGCTCCTCGTGGAGCAGGCGGGCTAGGAGAGAGCATGGAGCGGGGTTCTGCCTGGCCATGGGCTCTAGGGGCGGCACTGGAAGTCGCAGAGGCGTTTTGGACTCGTCCCGCTCCGAGTGCAGCGTGCCTCCGGCACGGTGGAGCAGCGGTGGGCTGTGAGGGAGCAGGGAAGGCCGGCTGTCGAGTGCCATTCGTTTTCCTAGACGGAGCACACCAGCCCGGTTAGGCACTCCCGCCAAGCGGCTCTTCCTTGTCCCTTAGCCTTGCGCGGACTGGAAACGGGGCACGCGACATGAGAGGTGCTGCGAGCACAGCTGGACCACCCCGCGATGCCGTTCCCCTCGGGAGACCTCTGCTGCCATGGGCACCTGCGTGTTCTCCGTGGAAGGCGTAAAATGGCAGGTGCTCCCGGGTGCGTAGACAACCTTTTCACGTATGCCAAGAGGTGATTTGGCCTTTGTTTGCATGTCAGTAGGAAACTGGAGTCCACATTTAGTTTGCTCCACTTGACATTTAAGTACATAAATTACAATTTAGAAGCCTCTAAAAAGCCGAAAAAGCTGTCAGGTGGAAAGAAAACAGTGGGTATTTCTAGCTCCCAGTACTCTACATGCGCTCAAAGGAAATAGGGTGTATATTGCCTTCAGTATCTCTACACACATTGTCCTAGTGATTGCAAGTTGTAATTGGAGAGCTGTGGGGTGAGGTAGGAGTTGAGAGAGCAAATGATAAGAAGCTGTTTACAAACCATGAGTGAGGAGGAGGGCCTTGGTCTCTGCTCTGAGAAATGAAAGATGCTGATACTTATCCCAAAACCTGTGAGTTTTTTTGAGTTACAGAATGATGGAGAATCAATATCTGCAGATATTATTAGAGGAACTCTAGCATTATGTCTACCTGCAAAAACATATATGACAACATATACATGTATGTCCTGGCCTTCCATTTAGAATAGGTTTGACATAGGTTTGTTTTTCACACATTCTTGACATATTTTTCCTTTTGCACATTAAAAGTAGAGTAGGAAAGAATTAGTAAAGCCTCACAAGCTTGACTCTGGTATTTTCAATAGCATTTTCCACTACATCTTTTTACACACTTTGTCCTTTGCACAACAGATGCTTAAACCGAGGAGAGAAACAGATGTGCAAATCTGCACCCCACCATTTGCACAGTGTCAATCTGTGCATTGAGGGGCTGTATTTCAAAGTGGGATCTGAGAGCTTTCCTCAGCCATTGCAGCTCTAACAGAATGTTTATGCCTAGTGCCCTCAAACACACCAAGTTCCAATGATATTAATGTCTTTCATGTGGAAGATATTATCATGCCAGTGTGGAAGAAGATGGCAAGTACAGATGCACCAGGATGGATTGCTGAAGGCTGGGCAGTGACCAGCATAGGAAAGAATGTGCTTGTAGAGTGATTGGTTGAGGGCTGACACACATAAACCTTCCCCATCTGGAGTGATACTTTTCTGTAGGATTTTATCCTAAAACCGTGAAGAGTGTGTGCACAGCTGCTAATGGCTCATGCACAGCTGCTGATAGACAAAAACCTCTTGGTGTTTTATCCTCAAATAATGTCCGCCTCCTTCCCTCATCCAATGTCTGTCACTATATGATAATTAAAAAGTAAGAAATTATTATTGTTTTGCAGCTTTCTTAAAGAATTAACTCACATCATATTTGACAGAAACTTGGAAAGGCAAGGGGTGAAAAGTCTAACTCACACCATTCTTTTCCACACACTCAGACAGTGCACCATATCATGGGCAGTGGAACTGAAGATTTCCATGTCAGTCTAATAAATTTCAACCTTAGAATTTCTGCTACTTCTTCACATCTTATTCCACAGGACTTTTGCTTTCAGTCCTTGACCTGAATGGTCTCTCCCAGCATAACCTAGGAGGGCAACAACTAGTCATGTACAGGATAAAAATAGACTTGTAGTGGAGTAAATCAGAACAGTGAAATGGAGACATTTACAGCTGCAGTAAGCAGATTCTGACGTACATTTTTTTAATTGGAGAAGCAATGAGCACTGGATTAATGGTGATGGTCCATTTATGGATGAAGAAAACTGTGCACAGGAAGAACATTCAATTTATTCTTTCACTAAACTTGCTTTCACTTGTATTTAATGTCTCATTTGCCAGTATTTATCCTTACTTAGCATGGACTGCAGACTTATCAAAATGACCAACCCTGCCTACCTTCCCATCTTTCTACAACAGAAGAATCTGGAAACATTCTATTTCCCTTGGTGGCATTATATAGATATGACAGGGGTTTGTTCCATCAAAATGCCATACAACTTAGGAGAAGTTCTTAATGAAAGAAAATAACCTGCATTACTTGTAACATACGATTTTATGCATGCTTTTCAAACACAGCATCTGTATAAATCACACAGGTACGTATCTCTTGGTAAAATTGAGATTTTGATATTTTCTCATTCCTGTGATCAAATATTAGATTTTTGTATTTTTTTTTTCTGTATAGAAGAAATGTGTACTTATTTGCACAGGTCTGAGTGATATTTATCCTAAGTATGGCCTAATTGGCCTTAACAGCTCAACATCTGGCAAATTTTTAATAGCAATCCTGAGATGTTAGGATGAGAAAGCATTTTCGTAATCTGTAGTTTTTCTTTGGTAGAAAAGATTCTTCTGAATAACTGTATGTTGTTTTCAGCCAGGAAATTGAACTCCCCTGTGGCCTACCATGTTAGCTTAGATGAGAGAATTTTGGTTCACATAAGAAGAAATAATAGAGCATGGTGTGTGTGAATAGTCCTGAAGACTGCACCAGGGCTGAAAATGGTTGAAAGGTCACTTTAGCTGAAAGTATAGCTTGTTCTCTGTCAAGTTTTATTTTGATTTTGTGGCCATATTAGAAGAAACAGGAAGATTAAATTTATACATGAAATTTCCAAGAAATCAGTCCTAGCAGAAAAAAAGGGCAAAAAATTTATTTTCCATCTCTTTGCTACGTCCTAGATTAATCGATCACTACTAAAAATTTAGTAAGCTGTTTTACTTGTCTGTATTAAATTATTTTTATTACTTACTCTACTTCATCTAAGTACTGTGACATCATTAGTTTCAATGCTTTCTATGACTCTGTAATACTAATGTATACTAAGATTAATATAAAGAAAATTAATTTTCTTCTCTCCTCCCAAACATAGTAAATTTTTATACCTGTAGTAAATACATTCCTCCTTCTCTTTATTTTTTCATTTTGATATAACTTGAACATGTGCAGAATTGTTCAGCTGTAGAAATAAAAAAAGAACAGCAGCCGGTGTATAGAGGCATATGTATTTGTTCAGTGAAGAAACTGGGGCACAGACAGGTAACAAGACTTCTGTAAGATGACCCAGTAAGATACACCTGACTGGAGGACAAAGCTGTTGTCTCTCAAGTGAAGGTTTCATGCCCTGTGAGATATTTTTAAGATTATTTCTCAACAGAAGGTCACCATCAAGTCAAATGGCAAACCAGGAAAATAATATTTTTATTTACAATTATATAACTATGTCTGCCAGCTTAATTGAGGATTGATCCAGATTCATAATATGTGCTGTTTTCCATGTCTGTTTGCTTGAAGTTTGCAATAAAATGATTCTGTTTTGATCCTGCCCTACTTATGTTACTTTCCATGCATATTTACTCACACATAGTTATTGGCAACAAATGTTTTTCAATAGCTTTTGTATTAATATTTGCTGTTTATGAATTAGTGTTTATGAAGCAGGAAGAATCTTACTTTTGCAACCATTTTGATCCTCTAAAGAAAGCATATCACAAAGCAATTGGAACTTCAACCATGAATGTTACATGACAGCTGTCCATATAGTTCCTTGTTTCGTTTTTTTTTTACTCTGTGGTACAGTTTGAATATCCCCAGTGAGTACTGGTAAATATGTAAATATGATCTTGGTGATTTCTATTCTGGCTGGTGCTGAGTGTTGTAAGTCCTACTGCAGCATCTCAGTGGAGTTCTTCAGAACTGATACAGTTCTGGAACAGGAAGGCAAAATGAAATCACAGAATATTCCTACAGGTTTTTACCAGCTCTCTGAAGTGTCTTTTATTTATGCAAATCACTTTCTAAATTTAATAGAATATCTGTGTGCTTTGAGTGCCTTATCTTTTTTGAAGAAAAATATTTTAATGGTAATGTTTATTATCTGTTTAATAACCTTCCAGATCTTTATTCAACCCTATTGAGATGCCATTGCCACAAAAGAAAAGTAAAAAGTGAAAAAAAATTTCTAATTTGATTTTTTTAAAGTTATATGTGTACTATTGTTTATTATTTTTTTGCTAATGTCTGCATTGTTTGGTACCTGAAGTGCTTTAAAAATTATTAAGAAATTGCTTTCTCTTATAAATGTTCAGCTGACTAAGTGGCTATGATAAGGCACTTCCAATTTTTGCTATGTTAAAAATATTCTTTTATTTTAGTTTAAGTGCAAATGTACCCCAAATAAATTTTATTTAAAATTATATTCTTAACAATAACTATCTATAACTGTATTGGTTTGAAGAACTATGATTTGACACTAAAGAGATGTAGATATTTCTGAGTAATTTTTTATAAATCACAGTACTTGTTTCATACGATGCCTAATCCTATGAACATTCCTAAAATTAGTGCATACAGGTGTGAAAGGTCACGTTACCATTCATTATATACTATGCTAGGCTCAAGTATTTTCAGGCTCGTATCCCTTCTCTGTAATACGAGAAAAATATAGTTTCTATAAAAATGGAAATACCATTAATTGGTCTGGAGTGTAACTTGACATTAACAATAGCTTTTTTCTCCTGTTGCACACAGTGTTCCTACATAATTGCATAATCAATCCACAAAAACAAGTCCTTGTGATTTAAAGATCTCTCCCTTCTGGAACTTCCAGAGACAAATAAACAAGTGCTTTTTAAAACTTGTATATTTCAATAATATGTGAATATCAGCATTAAATAGAATGACCTAGTTGCCACCTTCGAGTACCTAAAGGGAGTCTACAAGAAAGATGGAAAGAGAGATTTTGCAGAAGCATGTAGTGACAGAATGAGGGAAAATGGCTTCAAGCTGGAAGAAAATAGGTTTAGATTAGATATTAGGAAGAAATTCTTTACTTTGAGAGTGGTGAGGCACTGGAACAGACTGTCCAGGGTTGTTGATGCCCCATCCTTGGGAGTTGCTCAAGGCTGGGTTAGATGGGGCTCTGAACAACCTGATCCAGTGAAAGGTATCCCTAGCCATGGCAGGGGGATTGGAACTTGATCTTTGAGGTCCCTTTCAAACCAAACCATTGTATGATTCTGTGACAGATCCTACACTACCTTTTAAAGTATTGTCTTTCCATGGCCCTGATTTTTCAGAACTCAACCATCTTTTTCATCTTTTCATCATAACTTTGCTCACGTCATCTGTACTGGTAGGATGCTTTTAGAGATAGCTGGAAAACACCATCTTGGTGACTTAGTTCATTAATTAAAGTTTGAATAGTTGTCAGATTTAAGCCTACAAGCTGCTCTCCTGTGTTCCTTGACTTTAGTTTAAGTACTTAAGATCCCTCACTTCACAATCATATTTTAGTGAATATGGATACTAGCAACAAGCAATGTGCCTGAGTTGTGTCATCTATTCAGTTCCTTATACAGAGCCACATCTTGCAAAACTAATATCTGTCTTTGGTATAATATTAATTGAGTATATTGCTTCAGTGTTCCAGTTGCTTCTAAATTATAGGTAGGTCTTCAAGTTATTATCAAGGAATTTCACCTATTAAACCAGCAATGAGGAAGAAAAACTGAAACGGAAGATTTTTGAAACAATTCTTTAAATCTACACTGCTTTTTACAACTTGCCAGAATAGTTTTTTAAAATTCTAAATATGGAAAAGTGTTTGTATTTTAGTAAGTGCTTTTGGAAGAGCAGTGTGAAAGTATAACTTTTTTCAATGTTGATCTAAACATTCTGTTTTACCACTAAATAAAAAGAGATCCATAGGAGTCCAGAGATTGTATAATCAGTAATCCAGAGCTGTATTTCACTTACTGTCTTTAAGGTACTTACAAGTGTTCTGATTGTTCAGAGGTACTTTTTATTACTTCTAGCTAGCTGTGCTGGCAGTAGGCACATTTCAATTACTAGCATGTATAATGAGAAGAACACACAGCACTATTCCCCGTTGACTGCACTGCCTCAGAGATGATGTCTAGATGGTGACATTGAACACACAACTCTGGAAGGATTGCCCCAGTTTTTGCTGTCAGACTTCCGTTCTTCAGTTCACATGGGCAGCTTTCTTGCAGCTAAAGAAATCTCTGTTGCAGGGGAGGGGAATAAGCTATCACAGCTGGCAGAGGCAAACAGGACAACATGCACAGCTGAACAAGTGTTACATCCTGAATTGCCATAAATACTTGGAGGTAAGAGCTGCTACAGATGACAGTACACTAGCTGTTTAAGTTTGAAAGCAGGTTCCCATAGTCTGACTTCTTCTACTTGGAATGTAGATTAATTTGTGATTATAAAGAAGTTCCACCTCTGAGATGATTTTTCCCCTTTCAAGTTGTGCTACCAATACATGAGGAAATGATAACTGCCATACTGGAGACATTCCTGTTATAGGCTTAGTGTCCTTTTATTAAAGAAAAATATGAATAAAATAACAAATCATTGGCAAAAAGAATGGAAAAAAGTGGGTTTTCTCTCTAGGCCACTGCTGGGTGAAAACACACATGACCTTAGATACACCTCATTAAATTAGACATTTGGATTGCTGATGGGAAATGGACTATGGTAGCTGCTGAGAGATGGCTGTGGGGCTGGTAGATGTAGTGGAGGGGGGACATGGATAGTCATTGTGGTGCTCTCTAAATTAATTGTCAGATGTTGTTCCATCTCTATGGCAGCCTTCCAAGCTGTAAGAGACCTTGTGTGTCTGTGGCAAATTCATGTCTTCTGAAAAAGTAAGACTGACTAGAAAAAACCCAACTTTTATTGACTGAAGTTATTCACTCCCTAGGGCTGTCACAGTGGAAGCATTAGGAACATGAAGCATAAGGAGGCCTTAACCAGTAACATCCAAGTCGTCTCAGAGAACTTTGATCTTTAATGCTGGCAATAATTGTCAATGTTCATGAAACTGAAGTATTGCTGAACTACCAGTGGCAACTGTAAAGATTTAAGGGATTGCAAACATTCCCTCTAAGTGATATCAGAAAAAGATATGAAGACTTTGTTATTTTAAAATAAAAGTAAGGGGGAGAAAATGCATACAGGCTTTAACTTTTTTGAAAGTATATGCACAGTAAGTATCCTCAGCAGTAAAGTAAGGTAAGCATACCTAAAACTTCAGTTAACAAAGGCACTTGCAATATTTATTTTCTATAGCCTTTTAATATCTTTTTATTTTATTTAAGAATTAATTTTTAAAATTACTGTATTTGGCTTTCAGTTTCTTTACAATTACTGCTAAAGGCTACTTTGCATAGAATCTGGTTAAACACAAACACTTACAGATGGAATTGCCATGCAACCATTCATGCTTGTACCTATGCATTCACAGAGACAGGAGAAGGTGTTTGACACATAGAACAGTGGAGATTATTTTATGTTTCTAGGGGTTGTTGTTCATTTATGTGACAGATGGAAGGACTGGACTCAATAGGTTAACTAGAAAAAAACCCCAAAAACTGTATATGGTCAGTCTTTCTAAAGCATTTAATTTTAGCAAAACTCAGAGGACAAAGTTGGTTGTTGTTTTTTTGGGTTTTTTTTGGTCTGGTTTTGGTTTGGTTTGGTTTTTGTTTGTTTGTTTGTTTGTTTGTTTTGTTGGTTTGTTTTGTTGTTGTTTTTTTTTTTTTTTAGTGGTTGTAGAGAAATGAGAGGGCAGGGCTTCAGCACCAAACAATCTCTATTTGAAAATAATGTGAGAAGAGAAAGAAAATAAGAAAGAATTTGTATTTGTCTGCAAAACTTACCTGAAATATTCTGGATCTTAATTAGGAATTAAAAAATCAGATCAATTTAAGCATCAGTGGAAGCAATATTATCGAAAGGGTAAAAAATTGTAAATGTCTTCAGAGAAATAAGGATAGCAGTCTGAACAAAATGCAATCTTTCAAAGTGGTTGTAAGAACAAGATACTACTTGATATAAAAGCAGCATAAATTGAAGGCAAAGAATATTCTCAAATACTTTCAAAGCTTGTGTGAAAATACATGTCATGTGGAACAATCACAGATAACCAGAGAAAATTGGTATCTGGCACTTTATTAATGGAGTTCTCCTATCTCACTTGTTTGTGATGGCATTCAAAAGCACAACAGCCTTCTCTGTCAGTAAAGCTCAACAGGTGGTAGATGATGTTGATATTAGGTGTTAGAAAGTTATCACAATTTCTTTTGTAAGAAAGATTGGAATTTCAGAGTGTAATATGGTAAGATGGAAAGTCAAATCTGATAAGCAGAAGATTGTAACACAACCGGAAGCAGGTAGTGGTAGCAATAGAAAAGAGATCAGGAGAGCTCTGTATCTAAAACTTGCTTTTCTGAAACGCTTGAATAACGTTTTTACACACTAGATGGCAAATTGCAAAGGGCATGAATGATTTGTGATGACCTATAGTGTCCTAAACTTGAGAAGATTTTGTCTCACCTTTTTTCTTGTCTTTGAGAAGTACAGCCTCTCTGATCAGAGACTATAGCAGATTCCTCTAATGTTGTTCTTATTTTGTGTACATCAAAGTAAGAGGCTTTAACTCTAGTGTAATTACAAAACTGATGGTGTTAAATATTTCCAAACAAATGACAATCCAACCACTTTTGACATCTTACAAATGATCTTTTAGTAAATTCTCTGAATGTCATTTGTGTGAAGAATCACTTACCAGTTAATGTTCTGTAAGTTAGTGTTTTCATAGATTTTGTTCTTGAATTTTGTATTTACAGCCTGGATAGATTTGTAATCTATCTTCATTCATACTGGCTATTCACTAACTTCACTCATACTGGCCATTCTTTTAGTTCTCTACTGCTAATGCTGCCTGTATTGGAGCACTTCCTATTTAACACAAAAATGTGTGTCCCCAGAGTGCTAGTCCTATCTAAAAATTCTCCATCTAAAAATTATATGTTTGAGATGGATCCCTTCTATGCATTGAAACACTGAAGTTAAAACCATGAGCTAATTTATATTTTATATTTTATATTTTGCATTTGATTCTAAGTATGATAAACCTAATAGAATTTTTTAATCCATGTATTACTGAGATACTTACCCATGCTTGCATGAGAGAGAGGCTTTCTAGAGCATCATACAATTTGCCAGAACTGTGCCTTCTGAAAGTCACAATAAGCAGTTTAAAATGCTTTAAAATATGCTATTCCATGATTTATAATCTTTGTATATTGTGCATTGTGAGATGTGGTTAGTGTAGATGTGAATTTTGCATATATGTATGTTTCAAAAATTGCCTATGATCAAAGTACAAATGAGATAATAACTTAAAACCATGTAAATTTTCTACTAGGCATTTGTCAGTGAGGATTTGTTTGGGAGTGATGGAGTTATGTTCTCTGGACTTTTTCTCTGTATTTTGAAAACTATGGCACACATCCTGCTGAGAAAAATCACAGGATGATGGGAAGCATCAGGCTTTCCTAATTTTAAAATTCATGATTGACAAAGCCATTTGTTTTATAGTCGTGCATATACTTTACTAGTATTTCCCATAAAATATCTTTTCCTTTCTTTACCTCTCAGCTACATATCTCTGTACGTATATCTGTATATATGGTATCTATATCTCTGAAAGAGATATATATCTATATATATCTATATATCTATATCCAGTCCATCATCAATCTCTCCAGCTAACAGAGGGGAGGGAACTCTCACATAGACTTGGAATCATAGAATCATTTAGGCTGGAAAAGGCTTTTAAGATCATTGACCCCAGATGTTAACCTTACGCTGGCAAGTCCCACTAGGGCCATGTTCCCAGCAAGTCTACACAGCTGTTAAATACCTCCAGAGATGGTCACTCCGTCACTTCCCAGGCAGCCTGTTTCCATGCATGATAAATACTTTCTGTGTAGAAATATTTCCTAATGTCCAATCTAAGCCTCCTCATGGCACAACTTTAGGCTGTGTCCTCTTATTCTGTCACTGGTTGCCTGGGAGAAGAGACCAACCCCACCCGGCCACAGCCTCCTTTCAGGCAG
>VWZP01008612.1:43601-73561 GCA_013396995.1 Dicaeum eximium | reverse complement strand
CAGGGCCTGGCCCTGGGCCTTGTTGAACCTCACTCTGTTGGCCTCAGCCTATCGATGCAGCCTGTCCAGATCCTTCCTGCCTTCCAGTAGATCAACACTCCCACCCAAGTTGGTGTCATCTTTAGAATTGGTGCTAGACAGAGAGGACAGGCGTTTTGCTAATGGACTTAATAAATATTTCCTGGCAGCAGAACTAGTGGGTTCCATTCCTGACTCTGGACTTTTTAAGTAAATGATTTTGCATGTGCATTTGGAAGAAAGACCAGGCCTTCTTTTCTGCCAAAGAGCACTTCAGCAAGTGTGATTTTTTTTTTTTTTTAATCTTGGATATTCTGGAAGTTATTAAAAAAATTACCCTTGATATAAGAGAAATATATTTTGTTTTGTCTAACCCTTTTAAAAAAAAACTCTTCTGTTTTGTCCATCTGTTAAAATTCAGCCTAAGGCAGATTCCTGGCACAGGCAAAATACAAAATTTAAAATCTGTGGGTTTGTGCAGCTGGCAAAATTTCTTCCCTGTTTTTCAGCAATTCAAATGGATTTAACTGTTAGACTATCTTATTAAAAGAAAGGGGTGTTAATCCCATTTGCAACATGATTATGTTGTCACTACTGTTGTCTGATAAAAAGCCAGCAGTGTGTTTTCTGGTGAGAGAAAAAGTAAGAAAGAACAGGAAAACAGTGCTGAGTTGGACCTTCACTTTTATTTGCTCAGCCGCCTGCCACTTCAGATCTATATAAGGAATATGCCTGCCCTGCAGCCAGCAGAGAAGTACAGAGATAGTCAGGCTATCCACAAAGTTGGGCTTGTTTATATCAAACAATCTGGTAGCAGCAGCATAGAGCCCTGTGTGAGTGAAGGTATTAGTGTGAGAAATGAGAGTTGATTAGCTTATGCACTGATGCTTTTAGACCTCTTCCAATGCTTCTGCTATCTCTTTTAAAAGGGGTTTGTGCATTCCTGTTCTAAACTACAGGCATACTTTGAAAGGAGATGCTGTTATACCTGACAAATTAAATTTACAATTTGCTAAATTTTCCAGATGTGTTTAGTTAAAATATTTTCCATTTCTTGCTTTCTGTGTTCAAGTATTCAAGAACTAAAATCTTTACAGTATTTGTGTTTCATATGCCATAAATATCTGAGCTGTGCAAATAGAAAAGATATTTATTTACAATGATCATGCATTTTTCCCCATGTTTCTTAGTTTCTAAGTCACTGAAGAGTTTACCGTTATACTAATCAACTCTACTTTGTAGAGATACTTTTTCATTAACAGAAAGACAGATTGTCTTTTCCTCAGTAGTGCAGCCCACTCCAAGCAGATGACTAAAGAACCATGGAGAGCATATGCTCAGCTATGACAGTGAATGCTACACAAGCATTTTTCCTACTGTTGTGAAATGTGGCTGTTAACATCCCTCCGTTTTTCTCAGTACACTCAAAGACTTATTCAGTTGCTAATGCTGTTTGAGTCATGGAATATCTTTGCCTACCACATGGAAACAGGAGGAAAAACATGGAACATATGCTTTTATAAGGAGGCTTTAAGAGAATATACAAATAGAAATGGTAGAATTCTAGCAATACCCATAGAATTATGGAAAAAAATATTTCACACGGAAAAAAACCATTATACTTTTCCTCTGACTTTTAGAGCTGAAATTATATATACACAGTTTGAAATTTAGAAGGATTTATATAATCCTGTCTTTAAAATAGACTGTCTTTAAAAATGCAGGTCCATTCACTTTGCATCAAGACTTGGGTATTTGTGCTTATGGGGAGTCATGTATGCAGCTTTTACTTTGAAATATGATGGTGATTTAGGACTGCATATATAGAAATGCTGAGTGAACAGATAGTATCTCAGAAAACAGTAAAAACTCATCATTTTAAGTAATGAATATGGATAAATAGTTGATAATCCTTAAGGATGTATGTTATTAATATAGAGGTCATGCAGACTATGTAGTGTAAGCACTGAGAGATGACATAGTTCTGTATTACTCACACAATCCAGTGATCCCTGGAAACAAGGCAAAGACATGGTGACTGTAAAAGTTAGAGCAGGTCCCTGGATGTCATCTAAGGACAGAAAATATTTTTATTTGCAATATTTTTACCCATCATTAAGAATTCTGCTTCGATAAAATTAATTTATTTCCACTGTTTAAGTGAGATCCCACTAGTTCAGTTCTGTAGGACAGACTAGATCTAAATTCTATATAGGTCTGATAATCTTTCCTAAGAAAATCTGTGTGGTTCCCTGACCCTGAGTGTCTAAAAGAACAAAGACATCAGAAGTAAATCACCTTTGTGGGGTGCAGTCAGCATCAAGGCAGCTGTTTGACCACTGACCCATTTGGTAGTGCTTTTTGTACTGTAAATGTTCTTCAGCTTTTATCATATAATGCCTTGATCCATGGTCATTGAGATAAAAAGGTTTTTTTTTTTTTTTGGTGAAACTCTGAAAGAGAGTGCAGTCATGCAGGTCACCTCACTTTCAGTCATAAATCAAACAAAGCATTCTGTGACAAAAATAAAAAAAAAATCTCATACTGCTCAAGATTATTTACCCTGCTTATACAAGGTAATCAATTCCAACCTCAGAGGGAGGTCACTGCCTGTGGTCATACTTTTAAAGGTATTATACTGGCGTCTAGCAGGAGCATGTAACACTGCAGAGCTTGCAGGATTATTTCTGTAACATTTAGAATAAGCAGTAGAGCCCATTTTAACCATGTTATTTTAAAACTAATTTTGCAACCTAATAAATGATTAAAGCCTAATCTATCTGCACTGGTAGGCACTTTCCTGAAACTTTTAGGTGACTATCACATACTTAATTTGCCTACCTACAGTATTTTACTGTGTGATTCAGCAAAATTATTAGGCTTATGTAGTTGTGTAGATTTCACCAAGATCATGCACATTTTCAGGATTTGATATACACCCCATTAACTTGGGGAACTGAGATCCAAATATTAGTCCTAGAGGGTTGCACCCATCCTAATGCATCTTGGATTTGACTTAGTCTTCTGAGTACAGACACTTTGGCATAGCATTCCCCACAGGATCAATCTTAGAAAGATGTCCTAGGGTGACTTTATATGAGAAAGTTGTAAGAATTTCTATTCAACAAAATAAAGAAAATCAAACCCTTTTTCAGAAAATTACAATCATATCAAGATACGGAAATCTAAGCAGGACATTCAGTGCTAGTGAGTTCTTTTTCAGAGGATTCGTGTGGCCATTCCTGTTCCCCAAATTAGTTTTTTCTAAAGCCTCAGAGGTGCAATGACAGGCAGAAAAATATTCCACTTTCCACAGAACTACTTTCCAGTACAAAAGAGATAGTTTTCTTAGTTTAGTCTGAGTGTTATTTCAGATAAATACACAGTGCTTTGCCTATTTATCATAGTAACCCATCTCTGTATACACTGACACCTATTGTATAGACTTTTCTTCAGTCTTCTACTTTCCAAAATTTCTTCAAAAAATTCCTTCCAAAATTTCATTCAGAGTGTGCTAAATTGTAGTTTTAATATAAACTAATATTCCACTTTTAAACGCATTGATAGAAATATTTGAAAATTAGGACTGCACTTTTCCTTTTCAGAATGGGGCTACTCATGTAGTTTGCATATCTTGCCTCATGTAACCTTATCCACGACATCTAATAATCTGCCAAAGCTGTTGATAGCAATCAATTGATGAATTCACTGCTGAGATTTTAAATTTTCACTGTTCTCAACTAAATTGTCACAATTCACTGGTTAATCTGAAAGCTTCAAATGGCTATGTACTAAACAGTACAATTTAAAGGTTATGCTAAATGTATCAACGACAAATCCAGTTTCTCTTTCACTGCTTGTAATAGTAAACGTGCAAAATTTTTTTCTAAAATGTCCATACATATTAGGAATTATTGTAATGAAATCCATAGACTTAATGGTCTATTTTTAATACATGTAGCAGCAGAATCTAATTCTGACATTTTCATGTCATTTCAATTCTATATTTTCAATTTCCTCTCTGAGGCATGTGTCTCACTTAAATTTTGAAAAGTAGAGAGTCAAACTCAAGTGGCTGGTAATTCTATGTGCTAAATTTTATAAACAAACTATGAGGATGAAAATATTTGAGCTAGTAAACTTCCATGCAAATTAATTCAATCTAGGAAGAATAAACCTCTCAAAAACTCTGGAGAGAAGTACTGAAGTCTTTAAGTACTGAAGTCTTTAAGTTTCAGTCACTAGTAAAAAGATTGAAAGGGGATTTCTTTGTTTGTTTGTTTATTTGTTTTACAGGAGATAATTTAAGTGTTGCTGATTTTTTTGGTTATGGATAAAAATAACATTTGCATCATTCAGTTGTAGTAGCATTGATAGGTCTTTCTTTTAAGGTTGCTACATAAAAGTCTCCTGTGATGAAAGAAAGCCCTACAACTCTCAATCCTACTTGAGTAAAACCATGCTAAAATATGAAGAAAATCCCCTAAAATCTTTCTTCTGTCTTATCCAATAAATCTCAAATCACAGTTCATAGGATGCCTTGAACTCACTGGTAGCAGAGTATGAATGTTTATTATAGGTAAAGGGCTCATTGTATAGCGTTCATAGCCTTATGTATGTTCGCAGCTTTTGCATGTTCTTTGATATAATGAAAATGGATGTGGCTGAGGGCATTGCCTTGAGAGTGAACTCCTAAAGGGACTGACCAGGGCTATGTGGCTGAGGCCTCTGATAGCCTGAATAAATAATTCAGCTTTTCCCTGCCCTCTCTGGTAAAGTATTTCCTGGAGGATAAATGGAAGCTGATGTGCCAGTTGGCATTGAGATTCCAAAATTAATAAAACACTACCTGGTATTCTTTAACATCTCCAAGTCTGTTTTATCAACTGCCAGCAAACATTTTAAATTAGCATGTCACATTCTATAGACAGCTGAGAGACAAAAACTTTCAAACACAGTGTATTAGGCTAAATAATGTAACATATTGTTTGAAAAAATCAATAGATCAAAGTAAGTGGCTTTGGTGTCTCACAGATCCAAACAAAAAGTACATTATAAATCAAATTAAGCACTAAAACTCTGTGAGAAAAGTCCACCACATAACAGTAATTACTCATTTACTTGCTTTGTCCTCCCTTGCCAGTATTTCCTATTTGATTATACCATCAAGAAATAATGCTGATGGTTGTTTCAAAGGCTTTTTGTCATAACTACTTTCTAAATCTAAGGAAATCGTAAAATTCACAGGAAGTGAACAGCAGCATCTTTCTAAAATCTAAGTATAAAAAAAGATAATTTATAAGTATACTATTTTTGAATGAAGTGTGTGCTCTTCTTACAGCAAGAGGTATTCAAGATTGATTGCATAATTTAAAAATTTGCAATATTTAAAAAATATTTTTAAAACATAAGAAAATTGCAGTGTCATCTGCATTCCACCAGAAATGCCTCTTGAGAAGGGGTTGAATTCAGCATCACAGATGTTCACCAACAGAAGTAAGATTTCCTTTTCCCTAAATTAAAGTCTCTTCCTTTATCATTCCCTAAGTAAGGTTTTTTTCCTCAGAACTACCTCACTGAGGATGACTCCACCCTGTGATGAGATCTTCGATGAGGAAGTGATTTCTGTGCAGATCTTGGACTACTGGTCAAGAAAGCTTTTTGGATTTGCTAGGTATGAAATTAATTGAGTTGTAAAAATCCACAGGAAAGCTAGTAGTAAAACAATTGAGAATACAGAGATTAAATTAATTAAAAGGAAGTCTTGAGCTTCTGCTCTTTAGTTTCTTCCCTTCAATGGAAAATTAGCCGGGTCTTCTTGGAAGTATAATACTAGAAGGGCAGTGGATGAAATAAGGGCCTAATTCTGTGAATTGTAATGGGACACAGGTAACTTTTTCTCCCTTAGGAATGACAGCTCAAATCAGAAATGTCCCGCTTCCTTAATAAAGGAAGGAATTAATAAATCTTAATAAATCTTAAATAACTTATTTGGAAAATAGGAGCTGCTATCCTCCTTTGCAAGCACGGAGTAGATCTAATAGAGTTAAACGCCTCATCAGGCTGAGAAAATAATTTGACTCAGATTTCATGTTATTACAAAAAGTGGACATCACCCCATTTGCTGACCAGTCATAACTAGAAACAAAATTGGTCAGTGAAAGATGAAATGTGATTGTTTTCCAAGAATGAATACACTCTGTTGAAACTCTTGAGATGAGTAGAATTCAAGGAAAAAAAAACCCCTAGAAGTTCTAAAAAATCTAAAATGTATTTGACAAATTGGGATTTTTAAAATCTGGCCAGCCTCTGCAGCCAGTCACGCATGGAGGGGGCATTTCCTGGAGCAGCATGGGAGATTTAAATGGCTCCAGGAAGTGCAAGGAACAGGAGCTAGCAAATAGGACTTGTCATGTCAGAAGAATGTGACATGGCAGTGGGCACAGCAGTTCACACAGGCAGGGGGAGCAGGAAAGGCACAGCCTCCCACCCAGCTCCTGGGAGTGGGATGTTTGGTTTTTTCCTAACTTGTCCAACTTGAACCACCCACAGCTGAAAGCCATTCTAGTAGGAGCATGTCAACGCAGACAAAGCTCCCCAAGAAGGATGCAGCTCTCTGGTCTCTGGCTGTAGGGAGTGCCTGAGCCTGGTGTTAGTGCCAGGAACTGTTAGAGGACAGAGGAAAAGGTACCTGTGGGCACTGTGAGGAGGTTGATGATCTGCTCTGTCTGGTGTCAGAGCTTAAAGAGGAGGTGGACAGGCTGAGGGGTATCATGGAGTGCAAAAGGGAAGAAGACTGCTGGAGTCACACTCTTGCATCCCTGGGACAAGTTCATTGGATGGAAGATCAGCAGGAGTTGGAGGAACCCCACCCCTCTGAAAAGGGAGACCTAAAATATGGCAGAGAATGGAATAGGGTCCCTGCTAAGCGAGGTAGAAGAATCCCGTCCCAACCGCTCTCTCCTTCCCAGAGAGAACAGGGTCCACCAGATCAACACAGTCAACCAGACAGAACACAATTTCAAGTATTAAAATAGAAAGAGGTGTAGTTGTAGTGGGTACTTACTTCTAGGGGGAGCAAAGAACCCAACCAGACCCATCCCACAGGGATGTCTGTTGCCTTCCTGGGGCCTGGGTAAGGGATATTACCAGGAGACTCCCCGGACCAGTATTGGCCACTGATTACTACTCAGTGCTGGTTGTCCAGGTCAGCAGTAATAAGGTTGATAACCAAAGCACCAGGGTAGTCAAAAAGAACTTCAAGGCGCTGGTTGCCTGTTTCAAGGGACAAGAGCACAGGTGGTATTCTTCTCAATTCCTTCAATAGCAGGGATGAACCCCAAAGGAACAGGAAAACCCTCATGATCAACAAGTGGCTTAAAGGCTGGTGCCACAAGTTGAACTTTGGCGGTTTTGATCATGGGGCAGTTTGTATGGCACCAGGCCTGCTGGAGACAAGATGGATTCACTTACCTAACAAAGGAAAAAGGATTCTAAGCCATGAGTTGGCAGGGTGCTTGAGAGAGATTTAAATGGTGTTTGAAAGGGGAAGCAGATGAGACCAGGCTGAGGGGTAGCATGCCAGAGTCAGGTGTGAAATCATCAGTCCAGCTGAAATGCATTAATGCACAAAGTGTGGGGAAACAAACAGGAGGACCTGGAAGCCATTGTGCAACAGGAGAATTATGACATAGTCACTGTCATGGAAATATGGTGGGATAACCCACATGACTGGAGTGCTGTAATGGACAGCTACTTGCTCTTTAGAAAGGACAGGCAAGGAAGGAGAGGTGGTGGGGGTTCCATATACTGGGGAGAGTTTTCACAGTATAGAGCTTGAGTATATATGGTTGAGGATATGAGTATAGAGCTTGAGCTGATATGGCTGAGGATCAGGGAGAAGGCTAGCATGGCAGATACCAGGGTCAGATACATTCAGGACACTGACTCAGAAAGTACCTTGGGAAGCAGCCTTTAGAAACAAAAGGGCCCATGAAAGCTGGCCATAGTTCAAGAAAGAAATCTTGATGGTGCAGGAGCAGGCTGTCCCTTAGTGCCAAAAAGTAAGCCAGTGGGGAAGACCAGCCTGGTAGGGCTGGGACCCTGTACAGGAACACAGGTTAAAAAAAGAGGGTGTATCATCTTTGGAAAAAGAGGCAGGCAATACAGGAAGTGTTTCAGGGTGTCACTTGGCCATGCAGAAAGAAAATTAGAGAGGGAAAATCTCAGAACTTAACCTGGCCACTTCTGTAAAAGATAGTAAATGTTTTTATAAATACAATATTAACAAAAGGAGGGCAAGGAAAATCTCCATTCTTTGTTGGATGTGGGGGGAAATATATACCAAAGATGGTAAGGTTAATGGCTGAGGTACTTAAATCCTTATTTTCATCAGTCTTCCACTGTGAGACTGGTGATCCTTAGGACAATTGGCCTGTTAAGCTGGTAGACAGGGACAGGGAGCAGAATGGAGAATATAATCCAGGAGGAAGCTAGTGACCTTCTGAACTCCTTAGATGCTCACAAACCTATGGGACCAGACAGGTCCTAGGGAATGAGGGAGCTGGCACAAGGACTCGCCAAGCCACTCTCTATAATTTGTCATCAGTCCCGGCTAACCTAGGAGGTCCCAATTGACTGGAGGTTGGCCAATGTGACATCCATCCACAAAAAGGGCCAGAAGTAGGGTCCAGGGAAGAGCTTGACCTCAGTACTGGGGAAGGTTATGAAACACCTTGAGTGCAATCACACTGCACACGCAGGGCAACCAGGGGATCAGCTGACACACCGGGTGGATGCAGAGAAGGCTGTGGATGTTTTCTACCTGGATTTCAGCAAGGCCTTTGACACTGTCTCCCATGGCATAGTCCTGGAAAAGCTGGCAGCCCGTGGCTTGGACAGGAGCTCTCTGCTGGGTTAGGAACTGGCTGGATGGCCGGGCCCAGACGGTGGTGGTGAACGGGGCTGCATCCAGCTGGGGACAGTCACCAGTGGTGTCCCTCAGGGGTCTGTGCTGGGGCCAGTTCTGTTTAATGGTGTGAGGTTCAACAAGGCCCAGTGCCAGGTCCTGAATTTTGGCCACAACAACCCCAGGCAGTGCCACAGGCTGGGACAGAGGGGCTGGAAAGGACCTGGGGGTGCTGGTGACAGCAGCTGAACATGAGCCAGGCTGTGCCCAGGTGGCCAAGAAGGCCAGTGGCAGCCTGGCCTGGATCAGCAATGGTGTGGCCAGCAGGGCCAGGGCAGGGATTGTCCCCCTGTGCTGGGCACTGCTGAGGCCACAGCTCGAGTGCTGTGCCCAGTTCTGGGCCCTCAGTGCAGGAAAGACACTGAGGGGCTGCAGTGAGTCCAGAGAACTGTGGTCTTCATTACTGAGTATCAACATACACTTAGAGAGATTTTAACTAAAAATCATTATTCTGTTGTACATCAAAATTATAGACAATAAAATTATAGCTTCATATCATGATTGACAGTGAAACTATTGACAGTGTAAGTGGTAGTTCAGAGTGCAATGTGAAGCACACTAAAGGCTTAGAACAGAGGACAACAGAACATCAAAGTATTTTTTAAAGTAAAACCCACTTTGGTTTAAGCTTAGCTTGAAATCATAGAATACGAATAAAAAATTGAGCTGGAGGAATTGTCCTTCTAAAATTTTGCTGTAAACTTTTACTTTACCCTAGCCTAGTTTTGTTTAGGAAGCAATACATACTGGGAATTAGTTAGGGGTAGTAACATATAACATAAACGTGCAATTAACTTTAGATTTATTTAATAAACACACTCAGTATGGAAACTAATTACAGATTTTGTAAGGGGAAAGGAGAATTTGTAAAGACAGACTATGTTGTTGTTTTAAGTTATTAAAATTTAGCATATTGAAGGACAGTTGCACATTCTTTTTCGTAATTCCTCCCAGCTCCCATACATTAACGTGAAATTCAAGTCTTGGGCATTACCAGTTCAGATATAACCCTAAAATACTGTCTGGTTGTAGCATCTTTTGTTCATCTTGCCATGCTTACCAAATAGAGTAAATTAAGTCAATGGAGCTGCTCACAGGATTTTATTCAAGGGACAACAAAATCCAGATACATTTTTGTTATGACACATTTTTTCCATTCTTATCCATAATTCATTTGTGCAAGTGGGCTTTTTTACATTTTAATAAACAGTATGAAAGAAAGAGCTATTCTCATGGCATTTGCACAACAACAAAGAAGCGTTGAAATGTGTACAGTAGCCCTTTCTTGTGATATGTTTAGGCTGATTTCTCTGATTAAGGTGTTTAGTCACCCAGTAAACACAGTTACGTAATGTTACAGCAGTCTAGGTTTATTTTATTGTCTAGAAAACCAAAATATGAATAAAAGTATTTTATCAGGGTACCATTCAAATTGGGGATAATTTTTAGTTGTTTTTGTATATTTCACTAAGGAAAATGACAAGGTCTCTATTGTCCAGGAATTCCTTCCCATCTGAAAAGTGATGTTCATACAAAACAAGCAAGAAAAGAGAGCAGCTACTATATTGCAGAAATAAACCTATGTTGAATCCAAACCATTGAATCATTTTGCAAAAAAAAAAATTGTTGTAAATAAATTTCAAAAGCAACTGTTTACTAACATTTTCAGAGTAGCTGTTCAAAACTTTCTTGTAGGAATATTGACCACCACATCTAAGATTTTTTTTTTTTTTGGAAGGGAATTTTTATAGTTGTGCTGCATATGATGTACCATTTTTAACAAAACTAAGTAAACCTAGAGAGAACAGAAACAGCAGCATGAATCAACAGGGATATATTAGTACACTGGGTGATGTACCAACCACAGTTCTGGGGACCACTAAATAATGAATGCATAGTACATCTGCTACCTCCCAGTGGTTAGGAATGGGAAGTGTCTCACTTATGAGCATTGACATAAACATATGCTTCAAAATCAAGGGATAAAATTTTTTTTTAATTTGATAATATTTATAAAAGCACTGCTTTTATTTTTACCATAGTTGATGTGGGAGAATGGCTGATACAGTGGGGGCATAGCCCCCCTGCAGCAGCTAATGCCAGAATTTAGGGTCTGATTTTCTACATATCTGCTGTCACGTAGGCAGGGGATCAGGGCAAGGTCACGATATCCTTGTCTGCTAGCTTGTGTAATAACCAGGATGCTGTGGCTTGAAGAATGGAGAAGTTCCCCAGGCCTGGCAACCACACAGAGGGTGGGATGTCTAAAAATGTTTTTTTTGCTTATGTCCAATCAGTATATAACAAATAGAATATTTGATTAAAACCCTATATAAACGCTGTAGCTGAAGCTAATAAACTGAAGCCTGATTACCAATCACATTGATTGTCTCGGGTCTTCCCTCGCCCGGCAAGTTGATAGGATTTGAAAATAAGGAGGTGGGAATACTTCTTTATTGCAAGATGTATCACTAAAAATGTAATATTTCTCTCTGTTTAAATGCAAATAAATAAAGATAATCTGTCTCTTTCCACTTGCTTAATGGAATTTACCTTCAAATTCAGCAATCACATTTTGCACTCCATCTCCAATCCTCACCTGCCCTTCAATCTCTCCTGAAAACTGGGAGAGTTTAATGAGCAAATGACTCCAGAGTCATCACAGCATTTGAAAATATTGAAACCAGTGGCTCTTTTAATTGCTTGAAGCTACTTGATCACCCACCTCTCTTTTTTTCTTCTCAAAAATGATTTGGAGGTATTCACTGGCTCAAAGAATCTCAGAATAAGCTGAGTTGGTGGGGACCCATAGGGATCATCAACTCCAGCTCCTGGTCCTTCAGAGAACCATCCCCAAGATTCACACCCTGTGCCTGAGTGTTGTACAAACACTCCTTGAGCTCTGCCAGTCTGGTGCTGTGACCACTGCCCTGAGGAGCTGTTCCAGTGCCCAATCACCTGCTGGAGGAAGAAACTTTTCCTGATATCCAACCTAAACCTCCCGTGACACAACTCTAGGCCATTCCCTTGGGTCCTGTCACTGTCACCACAGAGCAGAGATCAGTGCCTGCCCCTCTTCCCCTCACAGTGAAGTTGTAACTGCAATGGAGTCTCCCCTCAGCCTCCTCCAGGCTGAGCACACCAGGTGACATCAGCTGCTCTCATATGGCTTCCCCTCAAGGCCCTTCATCACCTTTTTTACCATCCCTTGGGTGCTCTCTAATAGTTTAATAATTTCATTATACTGTGGCACCCAAAAGTGCCCCCAGCACTGGAGGTGAGGCTGCCCCAGCACAGAGCAGAGCAGGACAATCCCCTCCCTTGCCCAGCTGGCCATGCTGTCCCTGATGCCTCCAGGACACGCTTGGCCCTCCTGGCTGCCAGGGCACTGCTGGCTCATGTTCAACTTGCCATGGAGCAGAAGCCCAGGGCCCTTTCCATGGCACTGCTGCCCAGCCTCTCATTCCCCAGTCTGTCTGTACATCCAGGGCTGCCCCATCCCAGGTGCAGAATTCAGCCATTGCCCCTGTTAAATTTCACACAGTTGGTGGTTGTCCACTCCTCTAATTTGTTGAGGTTTCTCTGCAGGACCTCTCTACCCTCAAGGGAGTCAATAGTTCCTTTCAAAAATCAGATGAGAGAAGTTTTGCAATTACATCAGCCAGGTCTTTGAGGATTCTTGGATGCCTCCCATCAGGTCCCATAGATTTGTAGAGATCCAGCTGGAGCAGCTGATTCTGCATAATTTTGGTGCCAGCTGGGAATTGATCATTCTCACAGCCATGATCCTCCACCTCAGGGCACTGAGACCTCCTTAATCTATCATTCATGTTGAAGACAGAGATAAAGAATGTGTTAAGAAAAGGACTGGGATATTCATCAAAGTGTGCTTGCCATTTACATTGTCACAGTGGAAACAGAGTGTCCACATGCAGAGGGAAGAAGTGTCAGTGATATATAAATAGAAATGTCCACGTTCTATGTAAAATTATTTTAGATCATAAAGATCCAGACGTGGCCATAACATTTTGATTATGCTGTTGAAACATAAGTGTTCAGTAGTCTTGAAATGCAATTGCTAGATGCTCAAGAAGTTTTCCTAGCATCAAGTAAATTTCTAGTATTAACATGTAATGTTGCATAAACAAGTTTGTCTCACACAGCTGATCATTTTAGCACAGGAATAATGCATCAATTGTTACTGTGGATAAACAAAATTCCACTTCGCTTTTGTTGTCAACTTCATGAATACTAAACATACAGGGTTTAGCTTAGTTGAAATGAGTCTTTGAGATACAGCTATAAATTACTTCTATTGTGCACTACTTCTAGTACCATGCTTCCTTCTGAATGTCTCTATAATTTCCACCTTTGGCTTGAGAAAGTGATTACATGACAACTTTCAGTGTGGCTTTGAGTTTAGGTTTGGACCTATTTAGCTTAGCTAAGTGCTGGTTGGGCCTAACTTGGGTGCCCATTCCTACCCCCCACCCCAGTTGGTTCTATTTTCTTTTCCTCTTTTTTGAGTTTTTGGGGGGTTTTGTTTGTGTGAAGTTTTTTTTTGTCCAGAAAGCTACAAATGCAGATTAAAAGATAAAATTTTAAACTGTCACAGGCAGCTCCAGCTTGGTACCTCTATAAAAGCAAGATAACTGAACACAGTTTTTCAGGCTCAATAAATAATAAATTAATAAAAGTAACTTAACAACTAATAAAAAATTATTTCTGCTTGTGCTGACTATTGCAGTTACAGTGCTTGCACTAAATAATTTCATGGTGGGTCTCTGCCTGATACTCAAAAGAATAAACATAAAAAGTACAGCATTACATTAATGAGAAAAAACCATAGTATTTCCCAATTTTTTTCAGGTCCAGGCTGCAGTCTCACTTGCAGGAGAGTGAATCTTCTGGTATGTTCACCTTCTTCCACTTTTCTTTGTACTAGAAGCTGTATGTGAGATATGTAAATACCAGCCTCCTTTAATTGAATAATTATTCTTCAAATGCAACATAATATCATGAACTGAGTATTTATGTTATAATACCTCTTCCCATTCTACCACCCAGATTTTTATAATTTGTGAACTTGCTTATTCTAATTTCCAGAGGGAAAATCTGCCTTCTGTGCTTGGAATTTATTGTGCATGACATTTATATTCTTAAAAGATTGTTAATTAACAGTGAAAAAAATCTTGAAACACATGCAGGAATAGCATCTGACAAGTCAACATTTCACAATTTGAGGATAAAAACATATCCAAATCACAGAAACTATTATGTTAGACTAAAATAATAAGCAAATTAAGGTCTGGAGCATTGAACCTTAAAGGTGAGGAGAATGTTCAATTGTTTGAATAGCAGTTATCTAGAACTTCACTGAATCAAGCAAATGCTATTAGTGAAATAACGCACAAAAAGCAAATTAACTTATGGAAGAACAAACCAACAGACAGATTTTTTTACTGCATGAGCACAGAATGGCAATTTCAGAGAAATTAGTATTCTTACAGGAAGGTGTTAGTGAGACTGTAATATCCCTACCAATTTTTTGCTTTGATACCCTACCCTGCTAATACAGACTTCATGCACTCTTGCTATTACCACTTAAGTTTGAGTGCCTTCAAGTAATGCATTAAGGAAATTGATTACCATTTCGTACATTTATCCTTTCACATTTTCTCCCTGAGAGGAAAGCTCATGCAGTTGGAAACTGTCTTCTGTATTTTTATGCACAATTGATGTGCACAAATAGAGATATCAATCTGATTGATCTATATGTCAGTCCATTTGATAGGAAGCGGGACTGTGGGAGCACATTTTTGCAGTTGGAAAAAGAAATTGAGAGGTTTGTGACAGTCAGTAGTTCCCATGGTTCTCTCCTCTGTAGTCATGGGCCAGTCTGTGGGAGTGCATTATCCTCTGAAAACATAAACAAGTTCTGCCTTTAATTCTATCATTTCATTATGCTGTCAAAATGAAGTTGTTGACCATGGTCCTTATGAGGACCTCATGAGAATAAGTGCAAATCAGTAAGACACCAAAAAATTCAAAGTTGCAAATATGACTTAGAGTCTCCAATGGGGATATTTGATAAAAGTTATGACCTTTTTTGTCTTCTAGTTGCTGGGAACTTAATTTAAATGTATTTATTATATTGATTTCTAGATCTGCAGTTCTAAATCAGAGTATAGTGTAGTTCTAAATCAGAGTATAGGCATGCAGCTGGGATTCATGCATTTAAATAGAGGATTAATTCATTTACTATTAGTACTATATTTTGCCACTCAATTGAATTACTAATTATGTAAAAACATTGTAAATTTTAAGTTCTTATACTTTGTGAAAGTAGAGCAAGGTGTCTGTATCTTCAGTACTTCTATGACTTTCAAGCCATTTCTATTTCCCCAAGTACATCTCTCCATTTCTATTCTGCCTTGAAACATAAGGCTAGAAATTCCTCATACTGTACTGTAATTCCCAAACATTCTTGCCTAATAAAACTAGTTAAAATAAGTGAAGTTAAAATACAAATATTTTCTACCTTTTTTTTTTTGAGTGGAGGAAACAGGTGCAAGTGATTGGTTGTTATCATCCTGTTCTTACATCGGTAATGATGTATAAAGATTTTTTTAATATTTATTAGACCTTCATCTCTATTTCAGTATATCTACCATACTTACTGTCAGAACAATGTAAATGAAAAAACAAGAAAATACAAGTCATAAAAATGGTAAAAGCACATGAATCACCTGAAATAATATGTTGTGTTTCATTTTTGGTTTTCAAATCAATGTCTTCCCATCACATTTATGATCATATCTTTAAATAATTGAAACATTTTTGTTTGAACCTGATATATACTGAAATGCCAAAAAGCAAAAGTGAATAGTATCAAATACCAGACATCCCTTAAGAAATGCATTAAATTATAGTTGGATGTAACCTTTCCCTGAAATACACCATGACAATAAAGATGAAAGGTGTTAAGTGTGATGGGATTATTTTTTGCTGAGGCAGAAATTGGCAGAAAATGTAAACCATTTATACCATGAGTAGAGATGCAGCCTACAATCAGGTCCTTCCCCCAGTACAATCCTTCTTTTGTATTTTATTGTATTTTCCTTTCTGGTGTGTTGGATTTCTACACTTAGGGGAGCACTCACTGGGATTCTTGTTCAGAGTCTCTAGTCAAGCACTGTAGTGATGGTGGCCTGGTGGGATGTCCAGACTGAGCTCTCACTGAGTCAAGCTGAATTCACAGAACCACAGAATGGGTCAGGTTGGAAGGGACCACAGTGGGTCATCTGGTCCAACACAGAATTGTCCCCTCTCAGCTGTCTTTTCTCAAGGCTGAACAGGCTGAACTCTCTCAGCCTTTCTATTTAAGAGAGACATTCACTCCCTTAATCATCTTGTTTTATCCTCCTCCTTTGCCAGTAATGATTTGTTAGACCTCTCATGTCATCTTTCCTTCTTGTTGGTATAGGTCATGGAGACCTATTTTGTTTAGTCAGTCCTTTTATGGAAGACTTCTCTTGTCTTTGATCATCACCCTTTTTGCCTCTGTCTTATTTTTTCTGTTCTATTGTAATATTCTTCAGACAGAAGAACCAATCCACAGGCACTGTTTGCAGGTGCTATACAGATTTATATCATTCCATAATGATGGTTTCTCTTCTATTTTTTATTCCTTCCTTGATAAGTCATAACATTTTGTTTGCTTTTACACTTCTGCTGCACACTGAGCTGATTTCTTTATGAACCTTTCATAAAATGAATTTCTTTAGTCAAGCATTTAATTATTCAAAAATTTATTTTCTGAGTGGTTTTAGCTATCTAATCTAGCACCTATCACTGGGTCATACCCTAGCTTGCCATTGCCATTGACATTGCACACACATAACCTTTTAAAAGCTATGTCCCTGGGGATACACTTATTTACTGGATGGCCTACCTTGCCATGCTGCTAACAGGGAGACTGCTAGAGCTCCACCCCTTCAAAGAGTAATGGCAAGGAAAATGGTACAATCATGGTAAATTGGATATTGATAAATGGGGCAGTGAAGCTCAGAACCCTTTCCTTAATCAGCACTGCCCTCTGATGATACCTTAGCAAGTAACTGCCTGTCAGTCATGATTGGAGGGAGAAAATTTCCTCCCACACCAGCCCAAAGCCCCACATCGTATGTAATGCTTGGTCTCAATGATTTGCAGCTGCAAATTGCAATGGAGAATAGGTAACTCCAGATGTAAGCACAAAACACAGTTATTGCAGGAAAGAAATTTACAAACAAAGGAGCCAAAAATAATTCTTCTTTACAGAGAAGAGGCTTTATGAATCCTCTCTTACTGCGGGCTGGATGTCCTATTTTTGAAACCAAACCGTTCCTTGTTTATGATGAAATGAAATCATTTGACAGACAGATGACAGGCATGCTGTGTACTAGAAGAGCAGCTGTTTGCAATATCATTAAAAATTCTGGCAAACCCAAGGATATTGAAAGCAGCTGCTAGACACTTTCCAAAGTAATGTTATTATGTTTCTATACTGATTCTTGGGAGTGCAATTCAATTTCTTAATAGTAAATCTTTGAATTTTATCTCAAGGCAGCTGAATTAGAATCCTACTTCTTAACTAACTTGTAAGAAAATCTTCATTTTTCTGTGAATTTATAAAATTATACCAAGTCCCAAAAATTTGTTAGTAACTCAAATAATATCCCAATGCCTTAAAAAAAAACCCAAAACAAACAAAAAAACCCAAAGCAAACAAAAAAAACCCCAAACTAGTGTGAACTTTAGAGATAATTTAGTACTTTTTTTTGTTCATTTGCTCGCTGAAGGTGTTTCTCATGGATAACAAAATTGACAGATTATTTTATGTACTTAATTCCTTGAGATGCCTGTGTGATTGATAGAAAGGTATATTTTCTGCTTTGTTAGAAAAGTAATTGTGTACTTAAAACCTCACTATAAAAGACATGAAACAAAAGCTAATTAACAGATTCTAAAGGTTCCAAAAGAAAAATATTCTATATTTTATACTTAAATATTGCATATACATGGTAACTAGTTATTGCTAAAAGGATAAATACAAATGGGAAGTCTAGTTTGATGCATCTAGAACTATCTTTACTTTACTTTATTTTTCTAGAAAAATAAAAGTAGGTGCTGAAATAATACTCCTCCTGGCCCCTAGTCAAGATAGCTTGAACCAACCCTTCAACTCTGATTGTTTTTTTTTTTTTTTCACATGTTCAGTTGGTTATTTTTCCCCCCGAATTTTGTGCTTTGCTGTAGTTGGGATGTAGGTCAGTAAGGCTGTGGATAGAATGCCCCTAGTTCAACTAATTCAACTTCTACTTGGCTCATTTTACCTTTAAACGTGTGCCTTCTGCCAATTTTCTCTTAACCTCACATTAACTGCCCTTCCATCACTGCCTTGAGGTTGCTTCACTTCTGCTTACAGCAGGTTGTACAAAGCTGAATTAAGAGGCCTGACCTCAAAAAACAAATTCTTTCCATGGATTGCATGTTGAATTTGAAACTTATTATAGCTTAACAAATCAATGTGCCTATGAAATCTCTGCTGCAGTTTTCCTTCTAAAGAGAGCACCTGCAAGACACAACTCTGATCTTTATCATCATCTCAAATCCTCCTCATTTTCTTTTTCATTTTCACTTTATGGAATTTGTCTTCACTAGTTTTACCCTTGAAGTGGGTTTCTGGTTTGCCTACGCTCTCTTAGAGATGGTATAGTTCACATTCCAAAGCAGGTAGAATTACTCTCTGGATGTGCCTTTTCCAGTGATTAGAGAGGAAGGGAGTCTAGGTAACCAGCTTACACTACATCTCCACTGTGTAGACAGCAAAGGAAGGAGAGACAAAGTCCCCACTGCAGATTTATATCTAAATGTCCTTTCCAATGGAGAAATACTTTGATTTTGAACCTCTCTCTCTGCTGGTTCACAGTGTTACTTTTCTGGATTTTTATATCAAGGAGGTATGGTAGTCTGTTTTGTGTGGTGATTACTCAGAATCCACATGAAATTCCAAATCCACCTATTTCTGATGACTTTTTCCAAGGCTTGCAGACCTTGTTGCAATGTGAGTGAGATAAGTGAGAGAGTTGGAATTACCCCAATACAGTTTAACAGCTTTTGCTCTGCTGTGAGACTGTAATGGTTCACCTCTACTAAGAAGATAAATTATGATGTAAACCTGTTACCACATGAATAAAAAAACCACTTAAGTTAAAATCACAATATCTAGTTATCACATAATCCTATGCTTAGATAATATGGCCTACAGTGGAAGAGAATAGTTTAGCCTCTGGTAGTTTTCCTTTTTCCAAAATGCTGGCATGCTTCAAAATTATATTTAGGACTAAATCAAGCTGCTGACCAGTATAGAGAACAAACTCTGCCTAGACTAAACTCATAAATCCATGAAAATACAGTTAATTATATTAATACAGTTTAATGTACTCATTATATTTTTTTCATTGAAAACAATTTTAAAGAGATGAACAGCAGATAAGGAACTGTTTCACAGTAACAGTAAGTTCTTTAAATCAGCTGCTATAGAAATACTGTATAAATAAAATCAACCTATTGGATTCCTGTATTAGATAACTTCTAAATAGCACATCAGAAATGAGGGAGAGGATGTTTTATTCATGTGATATATGCAGTGTTCAGCTTTGAGAAACACTGAGGGAAAGAAAAGGTAAAACCTTCCTCTGTTTCCAAAGTGAACATGTGGATGTAGGCAATTCTTGCTGTAATGAATGAGTTTAAAAGCTCCTCAGATTACTTAAATGCCATTGAAAAAGAAAATCATAAGAAAAATTTCCTTTTCACTTTTTTAGCATATGAACCGTGTTTGAAGGAAAATCCTGGATGAACATCACCAGAGGTCTTACTAAAGGAGCATCAACCACTGTACAGGCAAGAGAAAGAAGTCATAATTTTGCTAAATTTGTTCCTGGATTCAGTGCTTTGACTGTTCCATGGCTTCTGGCAAAACACATTATTTACTGCAACTTCTTTTTGATGCTGTTTTCAAATGAGCAACAGCATCAAACTGAGTACCAAAAGTTGGCAGAGCTTTTGCATATCTCTCCCTCTTACACTATGACAACAGGCTTTTTAAAATAGTTTCAAGGAAGTTCATTCACATCTTGTAGAAAGCAAGAGAAATTCTTCTTTTGCTACTATGCAGATAAATGCTGCTCATGGTGCAAACTATAATCAGCAGAGAGATATCCCCTTATTCCCAATTTATCTAATCAATGCAACTTCTGGTGATCTGGATTTCAGGCAGACAAAAAGTCATGCTAACCAAGACAGATAATCTGTATACAAAACACCGACTATACCTCCCATACAACTCCCAACAGGCCGTCCGTCTTGGTTGCAGACCTCCAGGCATGGCCTTCATACTCTTCACATTTGAATTCTTCACTTTGTGCCTGTTTGACACTTGCTAATGAAAATCAAAAATGCAGCATTTTTATTTACATAGGGATCCTAAAATAATATGAAATTTGACTGAAAATTACATGTGGGCATATTGGACCTTATTTGTCCAAGCAGGACTATCTTCAGAGCTGGATCACTATGCTCAAAGCCTTGCCCATGGGAGATTTGATAATGTCGAAGGGACAGAAATTACAGAAATCTTGGAGTACGCTTTTCTAACTTCTAGGCTACCATCAACATGGTGAAAAACTTGTTTTTCTGATACCCAACTGAGCTTTCCAAGCAACAGGTTGTGGCCATCATCTTATTTTAGCTCATCTGGCATTATCAAGAAAGACATTGTCTCTGACATCTTTGCAAGTATCTTTAAAATACTTTCAGAAACCTGTATGATTTACAATAAGCCAAAATCCTAAGGAGTTATATATAATTTCACATCCAATGAGAATTGCAGAAAAAAAGAAAGAGAAGTGAAAAGTGTGGAAATATGTACCATTACTTTTAAAGATAAACATTGATGAGATTTTTGTTCAAAGGGATATCTGCAACACCATATAGAGATTACTTTGTCTCATGGAATTAAAACTAATTAGAGTTATATAACTACAGCTAAAAATAGAGAAATGTTATTTCTTAAATTTTGCCTTTCATTACAGGTTGGTATTGTATTTATTTTATTCATAGCAATCATGTATTATGTAAGCTAACATATGATAAGGAATATTTTCAGAGTGTACTGTAGCTAATGGCATGTTCCTGAGCAAAGGGGATTAAGGTGTAAAATTGAGGCCAAAGTTAAAAGAAAGTGACCGCTTGGAATGCTATTTAAAGGAATTTAGAGAAATGAAGGCAGTCAACATTTCATATTGCTGAGTGCTTAGGATGCTATTTTTAGTGTGCTCTGGTGAATTGGTGTGAAACTTATGGCAGCTGATACTAATTGTAATGAAAAGATACTTTTAAAGTGGTATGGGGTACAGCTGTGTATGCAATTCACTGAATGTATGGAGAAGAGTCACCTCAGGGAAAGTATGAAGTAATTGCTGTTTATGAAAAATAAAAATATTCAGCCCTTGGAAGGCAGATGAATGACCTCAGTGAGTTAAATATAGAAATTGGTGTTTTAAAAAATGGTCATTGCTATTTGCAGACTACAAAACCACAAAATATTATGGCATTAAGGCATTTAAACATACAACCATCTCTAAGATCTTTACTTGATTTTTCTTAAACAGGTTTCTTTTATAGGTTTTGCTTGAATGAACTCTAAAATGTTATTATTTGTTTTATTAGGTTTTGATTGGAATTTTTTTGTGTATTACCTTTGGCATATATTTCAACAAAGTGCTAGTAGAGCCAAACTTCCATGTATTTGAAGCCCCCAAATTGAATTATTTAAATTTTACTTAGAATTTACATTTGTACTCTGCAAATCTTAGAAGTGAAATATAAGATGCCATGTTTTTCTAAAAGCCTGTAACTTCTGCAGCTACAATAATGAAAGTAATGATCAGCTATGATTACAGCTTCCTTTCATGACAATGATTTATCTTACAATCACAGTATGAAATCTGTGCATACTTTAAACTGGGTCTTACAAGATCCAAGAACTCTCTCATTGAGGCAGAGTGCTTAAGCAAGAGGAAAACTTGAAAAGGATACACCAGTTACCTCAAGATTATCTTTCCAGTTATAAGAAAGCACAGCTGAAAATCAGAGCAAAATTTCCCACTGAAAATGTTTATATTTTGTTCATTTTGTTCTGACTGATTTTCAAAAGCCAAGTATCCTGAGGAATTAAATGTGTGTAAGTGCAGTGTGGGATGAAAAAGCGACCACAAAACAATGAGCTATCTGGCTGCACATGAATCCACATCTTTAAGATCTTACCAAGTATGTGAAAACTGCAAGGAAGGCAACACTGCTGGCCTATTGCCTTGTCCAGCAACAAGTATTTAAGTTCAAAATTCTGTCAGCTGCAGACTCACAGAGGACCCTTGTAGCGCACCAAGAGGGAATCTGATCCTTATGAAAAGAACTGACACTCTTACTGCATATACCACACATTGCATAAACACAGATAAAAAGCAAAACAGGACAGAATTGTAGTGGATTATCTTCGTGCACTCAGGATGAATAAATGCCCATGAGAGGATGAATAAATGCCTGTGAGAGGGGCTGGAGAATAGTCTTAGTAGAGTGGGACCTGCCTGAGTCCATCTGAGATGAACAGTAGGTGGTTTGGTTTTTAATGAGGTAAAGACCTGTTTGGTTAGGTATGATAAGAAATGTTGTAGATTTGGGATGAGGTGGAGGAAATCAAGGTAGCCCTAACTGGTTGAGCTAATGTATTGAAAATCTTAATGGTCTCTATGAGAGGACACTGTTCATTTTCTAGAACATGTAACCCTGGAAGGTCCTCTAGGCTTGTGCCCATAGCAGTGTGGACACTAATAAAATAAAGCTGAAATACTGCTGCTGTACACACTGAAGCAGTGCCTTGTTATCTCACAACCCAGTTGTTGTTTTAGTGTGTCACCTGCATATTTTCTGGTTACTTTAGCAGATTTTGTGTGTTATGAAAACTTAGTTTGGCGCAGAGCAATTCAAGAATTTTTAATCAAAGAACTTTTAAACAGGCTGATTCCTGTGAAAATTCCAGAATGGAGTGGATGGGGAAACACAGTCAAACTTTTGGTCTGTGAGAAAGAACAATGAATTGCAAAAAGAGGGATCAAAGGGTGAGCTTAATAGTGCTAGTGCTGTAGTAAAAATAAGCTCAGCTTTATTTGTTAGATATTGTTTTGGGAGATATTTTAATAAACATAAGCAAATGTGATTACAACACTGTTATAACTATTCTGTTCTTTGATTTTTGAATAGAAGTGCTCTATGTATTTGTAACTTGTGACCTAAAAGGACAAGTTCTGAACCACACTGAGACCCTCTTTACTGGTACTGCTAACACAGCTGGAGCCTTGTACCATAAAGATGGTAAAGATGAAACATAAACAAATGACTAGGCTTAAGTAACAGGAAGGTAAAAATGTACAGCCAAATTGGGTAAGAATATCTTGCAATTTCCCTCTGGATTATTGCAAGTGTCTACTATAGTTGACTAGGAAAGGGAAAGGCATCTCACATTCATTCACTTTAAAAACATAGTGCTTTTCAGCATCTGTTCAAACTCAGCACAGTGGGTATTTGGATGTGTTCAATTTGCCTGGGCTTTGAAGTCTCTTCTTCAAAAGAAGTGAATTGCAGAATTTTAAAATATTGCTACAGATTACACAGATTAATAGCCTGCTTCATATGGCTTTGACAAAGTTGAGAAATCCTGTTGGAAAATATAACACTTCAGGATCTATATTCTGTATAACAATATGGGGTTTATTACTTGTCATTTCTGATACAGAACACAAAGATGGGGAGAAGACTGTAAAAGCTGTATTTCCTTAGCAGCAAACTGTTCCTGGCTATAATGCCTTTTCTGTGAAGGCTGGATATCCTGCTACGTGTGACACATCTCAAACTTGCTGATGGGGGGCAGCTTCTGACATTTGCTGCCTCTGTAGGCAGCAGGTCTGTCTGGGCTGTGACCTAGGGCATGAGGCATGCTGGATGTGACCAGGATGCAAAAGTGGCAGAAATGCAAAGGAAGGGCTCATTAGAGCTACTGCTGAAACCTTAAGTGAGTGTGCTCCAAAAGGTGGCGGTTACAGAAAGAAATCCCTAAGCTTTGAAGATCCAGGTCAGTTTTCCTCTATTCACTGGAGTTGCCATATGTCACTGTGGCATGGGAGTTCTGTTAGTTTTCTCTTAAAATTACAGAATAGTCTTAAAATGCTGTACCACTGCATTCCAGATTGGTGACTCTAGAGCAAGACCCAAGAACACATAATCTTCCCCCGTTCCAGTTTTGTTCAAAATAACTGGGGGCTTTTATATTGGGAGTTCAGTATAGCATCAGGTTTCAGGATGGATATATTCCCAGTTAACTGATTATGCATCTCTAGTCGATCTCTGAGATCAGCTGAAGGCTAGAAACAGTCAGCAGTCTGGAATCTATGTTAATTTCAGGTTGAAATATTCTTGTAAGGGAATTATATGTTGGTTTCCATGAGCCTGTGGTGAACAAATCCCCTGATTCTCACAGGTATTTGCTCAGTGAAGTGCAGGCTTTTTGCCATGCCATCTGCAAGGAAGAAAGCTGTGTGTTGTTGGAACTTTTTTTCTGAGAAAGGGAAAGTCCATTTACATGTGATAAGATTCTTAGAAGCTAAAGCAGGTCGATCAGCTTTATAGATTCAGCCTGAGTCATGAGAAATATGTGCCTGACAGGCCAGAAGAGAGCTGTCAAGTCAATTTAATTTGGCACCTGTGAAATTTTGTTCACAAATCTTAAACATAATAATTTGAAACAAACCCTCCAAAACAAAATTTATACCATGCAGAATGAAGTGTATAATTTTCATTCTGAGAAGAAATGCTTTAAAAACGAGTAATTCAAATTATGGCTGTCAGTACGACAGTCAGTTTCATCTTAGAATAAGATGAAAACATACCACTTTCTAGTAGCTTTTCATAATATTCTTCCCATAATAGATAATTTGGTTGATGTTTGAGGTCCTACATGTCAGAGAGACTTCCTTTGTCATGATCCAGAATATTCATGCTTCCAGCTAGACCAAACCTTCACAAATTTCATTGAGTAATGTATGAAATGGAAACTTAACTATTAAAGCTACATAAATGAAATGTAGGGTATGTACCATGATTATGAAGCTCTCAGACGCATAATGATTCAATATTAGCTGTAGCAGTAAAAATAGATTTTATCCCACAATACTTACTTAAGTAAATTTTAGAGGTCCTGGCTTGTCTACATTACTTGAGTGTCAATGATTTTCAATGCATGTTGGTTCCTAGTTTCTAAGTTATATATCATAACTGGGTAAGCACAAAAGATCATAAGATACATGGGGCTTTGGATGTAAGCAGGTCTGGAATTATTCCGTCTCTGGTGATTTGGAGAATTTTGCTCATCAGACAGCCTTTAGCTATATGATTTAATACGGTCAAATGCGAAAAGATAGATTATAAGAAGAAACGAATTATGTAACACTCCTGTAAAAACAATAGGCTCAGATCCTCCCTAACCTGAAATGTACAAGGAATGACCAACAAATCCATAATACTGTGATTCCTGAGGCCATAACAATGCACTGCTCATACTCTATTCTTGATTAGAATATTGACCTTAGTTTTCTTGAGACTTGCTGGCCACAACTCTTGTAAACTAAAGCAGGAGTTTGAATTTTTAAATTCTTAACTCATCTTCATATTAATGTTCACCTTTGTTTTCCATAAAACAAAGTGTTTCATTTGACATTTCCTGCTTCATATACCTTCAAAAATTGTTACCTAAAGTTTCAGACTAGCAAACTTTAAATCCCTGACTCAAAACACTTTCCAGCAGTTCTCAGTGAAATTATTTTCACTCACTATAAGAAACTACATTTTTTCAAAACACCTTCCACAGACTTTTTCTCTATAACAGTCTAACAAATCTCAGTGCACACACAGACTTTAGGGAAAAAAAGTAATATGTTGAAATTGGACTCCTATAAATTAAATATCATTTGTAACTAGAGACTGCATTAAAAGTGAGGTCTGAATTTCACATTTGTCAGCATAGTAATATTAACATACATGTGTGTTGATATATATGACATTGGCTACAGATAATACTGTACTTCTCTGCACAGTCCATCTAAATCATATTTTAAATTTGGAAAACCCAGATGTAGGTAACTGTGTGAAGCTGTTTTTTCAACCTCACATTTTTTCCTAAGATTCACCTTGTTGGTCTTTCTCATTCTTGTATTGATTGCTGTAGTAGCAGAAAATATTTGTAGCCACAAAAATAGCAGAATTATCTGAATTGGACTTCTCTGCACTTTTGAGAGTCAAATCAGATCATGTAATTGCTTTTTAAGCTTCCTTCTCAATTGTTTCCTGTCATACTTGATTTTGCAGTGGATTCAGAGAAGACCACTGCAGTTTTCTGGAGTTGTCCTACAAAGTTGATTTGAGGCCATATTCTGTCGCTTGTCAGAGTAAATCTTATTAATGCTTGCCTAATGTTTGCATTTGCAGAATGTGGTGAAAGTCCACTGAAGCTTTTTTGCCTTTATGAATAGATATTTGCAAATATGGTCTTGCATTTAAGATCTCTGAAAGTCAGGTTTTGTCAGTTAATTCCCTAAAGAGTGTGTTCAGTCCTCTTTCAGCCTCTGCACTGAGGCTGAAAGAGGTCACATATAAGACCTGAGAAAAATACTTGATGAGAAAATCTCTTTTGACTCTTTATACTGCCATCAGCATTTAATGTTTCTTAATACCTCCCACTTCTCATTTACTTCATATGCTGAATGAAAATACTATCATAAAAATTAATACCACTGCAAGGAAACAGTATTTAGCTGTAAAGTAGTCAACTACTTTTAAAAAAACTAAGTGGTAATCAAAATCTCAAGAAAAAAGTGCATCCATGATACTTCTGTTTGCTCATGTATTATACTTTGAAGGAAGTTTGAGGTGTGTTGAGTGTGATAAAATGGACTAGTTTTTTCCAGATGTATTTAAAAGGCTATTCAAATATAAGAAAAAACCCAAGAAATTGTCATCTTGTTAATCCAGAAATCTTGTGCTTCCTAATGTCAAAACATTTTCTTAGAATAGTTGCAAACCCTCCTTTGTCAATTTAACAATTTGACAGGGAGAAATTTAAATATATCTCGATTCATAGAATTTTTCTTCTGCTGGCAAAAATTCTATTAAAAATAATATTTCCATAAACTGTTATATGTATGTCTCAATTCCGTGTAACAAGCCCAGAAGGATGAAACAGAGGTTTTGACATAGTTTCCTACAATGCTGCTTTGTGTTATTATCCAGTTTTGCAAAAAGTCAAGTTGTTCTCTTGACTGAAATTGAAGCAGCTGTGTAGATTATCCAAACACAAATTCAAACATTTTCAAGCAAATACAACAAACTAGGATTGAGTCTATTGTACTAACCACACTGCATTGACTGATTTCATGGCATAAAATCTGTGTGAAAGGGAATCTTTCAGGGTGTCTTGGTCTCCTAGCTAATTGGTTTGGTGCCTTCTAGCTCTTCATGGAGTTTTGGAGTTCTTATGGAGCTTTATCATTGTCCTTCTTGATATCCTCTTGCAAAATGAAAAGCCCTGTTCTCTCTTTGTATGGAAAACATTCTTTACTCTCGAAGCCATTCTCTGAATATTTCCACTTATGCTTCCTCTTTCTTTTGATGAGAGTTGGAAGAACTGCACCTTAACAGCTATGAAAAATATTTATTGTTGTTTGAATTGTTCCTTATTCAGTGAGGTTGTTTCATTTGTGGGTTTGTTGTTGGGGGTTTTTTATTTGTTTGAAGTGACTGAGTATCTAGATGGTACATGATAATAGCAGAAATCTTCTTTGATTGGCAGCCTAAAGCCCATAAACTGTGTCCTATTCGAGCTTCATACATGCATTCTGGAAGAAAAATGTTTTCTGTAGAAATAATTTGATCTTGGAGAGTTGGCTTAATATACAGAATTTGAAGCATGGGCATAATGATGTGACTTTACTCACAAATTTCAAGTATAAACCATACAGATAATTAGGACACCTGATTCTAATTGAATTGACATTTACATTTACAATGCCATCTGTTTTTTCATGATCATATAATGCATCTTGAGACATTTTTTCCTTCTGTGGAGGTCTTATGCTCTTATCTTGCTAACCCTCCATATGCATATACAGAACAAGAAATAAATTTTACTCTCTGTTTCTTTTTTGTATAATTACTTTCCTTGCTGAATTTATCTGTAATAAAACATAACAGACATTTTATTGGAGTTTTTTATTTTGAGGCTGGAGAACTTAAATATTTCTCTTTTAAGTTTCTTTTATTTTCTGTGCCCTTATTTATTTTGTTCTCATTAGGGATTATAGCCACTCACTTATTTTATCATACAGAAGAGGAAACTTACCTGCAGTACTTCAGAGAAACTCAATATATTAAGTACACTACCAGTCTTGGAATGTCCAGGGCAAATTATATCTCTTGCTAAGGAGTAACATGAAATACTTTGTATTTTCAGATATGTATTCATCCATTTCTATAGAATACTTAGCCTCAGAAGGAAAAAAATTCTAGAGCAGGATTATTGAGTACATTAAAGTAAGTCTTAAATCTTTGTGAACCTTAGCTCCTGAAGATGACAGCACAGCCTCTGAAAGTATGGGATTTGATCCAGGAAGAAGAAATTGTGTTCTATGTTCTTCACTCTAAGTTCCTAGCCCATNTATATATATATATATGTATGTAACTTAAATTCCAGCATTCTTTAGAAGAAATTGTGTTCTATGTTCTTCACTCTAAGTTCCTAGCCCATAACGGAGGTCTTATATGGACAGGGGGCTGCTTCTGAAAATATCACATAACTATTTCCTCTGCTTATAAGCCTCATATGGTTCTAAGACTTTTGGTATGCTTTATATTGGTATATTATCTCAACAGGATTAGCTGTGTCTTTTGTATTTTTTTAATGCTGTTTTGAAATGAGTAGATAATCCTGGCAGAGCATCTCTGACAGGATATCTGCTTGTAGGTAGTGAAATGCTGCCTTATACCTGTGAATTCCTGGATTGCAAAAACCCTTTCAGAAAATCCTCAGATCTTGAAAGAATGGAGAAGTTGGTAATTTGACTTAGTTGCCTTAAGTGAAAGCTATTTAAGGACTTAGATCCATATAAATTTAAGTTTTGATAAAAGCACTGCCTATTTGCCCAACACCTTCATCCCTCTGCCCATACACTACTTACAATCTTCTCCATGGACTGTGTAGGCACAGTCGGGAAGTTAATTTTGCAAAGCTTGTGTTTGGTTGAGTTTTTTTCCTTTCTGTTCTTTGAGAAGAACAGCACTTTATTTTTATTGTTTAGGTGATGTTTATTGATGTTGAGCCGCAGAGTTGAAGTCTTATGACAGCATACAGATGGACTGTATTCTTCATAAGAGGAGGAGGGGTTTGGTTACAGAGAGCCGATCCCTGACGTGAATGTAAGCAGGTAGCTGTTGGTCAATGAGCTGGGTGTATCCAGTCATAGGTAGGAAGATTACTTGGCATCCTGCAAAATGTAGATTTCAGCCTTGTGCAGGCAAGGTGGTCCCCGTAAGCCAAACCTCTTGTACGCCCAAGAGACTGACTATGGCTACCTTCTTTTGTGTGTGTGCTCTTCATCTCTTTCCCATCACAAGGCCATGTGATGGTTTTGAGCTCATTAAACACAACTGAAAACAGAGACTGATACTTCATGTAAAACAACTTCTTGGATACCTGTGGAAAACCACCTGGCTTCCTGAGCACTGGGTTTTTAAGTAATCTTGAAGTTCTCCTGCTGTTGAAATT
>VWZP01008612.1:21971-43559 GCA_013396995.1 Dicaeum eximium | reverse complement strand
TTTTTTTTTTTTGGACAGAGCTTTTGCTGCAGCTCATGAACTTCAATAAGTACCTCATACAAAAGTGACCTATTGACCTACTACTAGCTACTACTAGCCTTTAGCTGTTTAAACAGTGAAAATTGAAGTTGAGGAAAAGAAGTAATAAAATGACAGGTGTTCTTTAAAATGAAGGCTTTTAGTATCTCTGTAAATTCACAGTGAGCAGTAGGCTGAGATTCCAAGCTGATGTAACAGATTACTTATAACACTGAGAATTTCTATCAGTTTTCTGGTACTGAACTGAGGTATTGTATCCCTTAATCTTTTTAGTGGTTGTTAGATTGGTCTATATCTGAAATCTACTGTTGAAACATTCCTCTGGCTTACCAAATACATTAGATTTTTTCAGCAATGTGTAGTAACTATCACTAGATTAATATGCACCAAAAACACTAGCATAAACCCATGATTATTCTGTTGATTTTAGAATGGTTGGTGAAGCCAAGTCTTGGAAGAATAATAAAATATATTGTCTAGTAATTTGGAACATGCTGTATTTTTAAATTAAAAGTCTACATGTCTTGTTAAATATTAGGAACAAGCTTCCCATTGAGATGAAATAATCTACTAAAATCCAAAGCATGATGTGTTTTTTTTTATTGAATATAGCTGTTTTGACTTGTCATAGTTAATATTGAAGCCTTTTTTTTTTCTGAAATCAATATGCTGTGCCTCATAGATACTTTTCTAAATCTATAGTATACCTATGTTTTTATAGGTATAGATACATATTCTCTACATATGTTTAGGTCTAGATATTTAAATATTTTACATCAATGAATGTATATATATATATCTATATCTATAAAATACACATGTATATTTAAAAAGATATGTCTAGATATAATTATAGGTATCTATATAGAAAAATAAATATTCAATATATTAATTTGTGTATATTTCTACTACATATCTACTGATAATCTACTTTATATGTGGATACCTCTATAATTATGCATCAATATATCTATGTTTTTTCAGTTTATATTTTCCTATATAGAGATAAACATACTATCTAAACATGAATGGGTACCTAGATAGTTTTCTATGAATATATCTTTCTTTCACCCATAAAATTGATCTTTCAGTTAGCAATGTGACACATTGAAACACGTGCTGCCATATGAGCTACATCTATTAGCAGATGGCTGGAGGCAATGGGAGAAGTCACTGCCCAAACCTGTGCTAGCTCTGACTGGGGCTTCTTTCTGCATGTTCTCAGTGTCTTACTGCTGCAGGCTAACATGGAGCTACTGGGACACTAGCTAATACTGGCATGAGTTGTGTCTTCCAAAGTGAAGAGTAATGTTGAAGACTCTTTGGACAGAGAAAAAACAGGACAGGAATTTATAAAGGGTTAAATAGTGTGGCTAGGAAAAGTTTATTTTATTTAAACAAAACTCTTGTTTCAGCCTTCAGAGAGATGATTGATTTAGCTTGGTTTATTCTAGTGACGAAATCAGTCAAGAACAACCAAGAAAAATACAGCTTCTGATGTTGGGATGCCATATGTAGGATTGTTCTGTCACTCACTCAAGAAGGCTTTGTGTAGATTTTCCAGCATGCAGCTCCCCCAAGTTGTGACACGTCAAAGATGCAAAAAAAAATTTGCTAATTTCTCTCCTTGGTTAGGGTGACCTGCTCCTTATTCTTAGCCTTTCTGCTGGGTTGGTTGTAGATGAATAGGCCTTTTCTTATTTTCCAGGCCTGACAGAGCAGGATCTTTCTTATCTCTTAGATTGTTATAGAAGAAGGCTGGAAGGATAAAACAATGTGAAAATCAGTGAGTCACAGTCTATAATTTAAACATAATTCACCATGAGTCATTCATGAAATGCTTTTGCAGTTTCATGTGACAAAACAATAACCATAAGCATAATCATCACTGCCTACTCAATCTTCTCTTTACAGCTATGCAACTCTGTGATTCAAATTATTTTGGAGAGTCTTAGCAGATATAAATTGTCACAAAACCACCAGAAGCAAAATAACTCAATGACTTAGAGCAGCTGTGGGGTCATACTTTTTTGAGGGTTCAGATGGCACAAACAGCTTCAGTTGTTACACAGACCCTTTTCCACTCCTTATTCAAGAAGGTGGTGAGAGTAAGTGTTCTGGGATGGGCAGCCTAATCCAGACTCCTCTCTCAAGACCTAGCTCTGTGCTTCCAGAAGATAACCAACCTCCTGTAGTGTTGCACTCAGTATTGCAGCCAGGGTTTTCCCTCTTATTCCAGAGTCAGATTTGCACTGGGGTAAGATTTGTGGGTCTGCCTCCTAACAGATGTTGTGGCTTCATTGAGGTCTTCAGAATAAATAGCAGTTGAACAGCTCTTTTCATGAGTGTGTCCCTTGTTTTAAGGCCTTGATTTGGTGCTACATGTTCTCTGTGTTTCTTGCATGACCTAGCTTAAAGCACAAAAAAGAAACTTTAAAAGATGAATAAACAGGCATTCAATGCAGAGAGTGTTGGAAGGGATTAAAATAATTATATCAATGTTTCCACTAAATTAAAGGAGCTACAGCAAATTACTGCATTACAAGCTTTCAAGTAAAAAGGAATGTAGGGAAGAAATATGGAATATTAATCAAAATCCAGTTTTCCAGAAGGATCCAAGGTAAAGAAGGACTTCTGCAACAGTAAAGTGGCTTCTTTTGTTACTGGAGAGAGAAGACATAACATTTTTCTCATTACCTACCATAAATCCAAAATGCTAGACACTGAACAGAGCCTTCTCAATAGTTGTTAGCAGCAGTGTCCTTGTAAAGGAAATTTGCATATTGTGTCTTGGATTAGCAATCTGATTTATTCAATCATTGACACCATTGATTCAATCATTTAATATATTGCAATATATTAAATGGCATATAATCAATCATGGTTCTCAATATCTGTCACATTAAGAACTTCATCAATTATAGAAAGCAGCCTTCCCAGAAGGAGATTTTTCAATTGACACTGAATGATAAAATGGATCAAACTTTAAAGATGGATTTTTTTTTCTAACAGGATTCGTGTGACCTTTCAAATGTCTTCAGAAGGTCTTTGGCAAGTTAACTTTGCATCTTAAACTTACTCTGTGCACCAAAAAGCAAACAGGAAATGTGGCTCTCTACTTCTGAATAAAATGTGTTGCTAAATAATATAATGAGGTCTGGGATCGATGCTGTTGGTTGAGGGCTTTCATGATACTGCATCTTTCATAATCCAGTGCAAAGCAGAATTTCTTTCAAAAAAGCCCATAAACTTTTAAAGTGCATTTAGTCTCATATCTGACTAGCATTACTTAACTCATTAGACTGCATTATTATGTATTTATTGTTGTTTATAACATTATTTATTCAGATAATTGTATAATCAGACATTAACAGGGGACAAATATGTTAAACAAAGTGGTATCAAAAAGTTACTATTTAGACCTTAAAATTTATTCCAGACCTTAAACATAATATGCCATTAGAATATAAAATAAACCTAATTTTCAATCATTGACTAAAAGGGATTCTAGAAAATTGCCTTATAGTCCCATACCCAACACCAGCACTAATTTAAAATTCTCTCCCAATACCTGTGAAGTACCTCTGGTATTTAAGAAATTATGGATATTCCACAACATCCACAGGCAGTCGATGCCTGAAGTCTGTCTTGAAAGAAGCATTTCTAATATCTAGCCTGAATATTTTAAACTAAAATCCATTATTACTTTTTGTCCTCCTGTGACCATGAACTGATTGCTTCCTGTCTTCAGATACATAAAAACATTCTAAAAGAGGCTTATGTAAGCTTTGAATAGCCCAGGATAACTCATATAAAGAAGGGAATAATCTTTGATACAGGATCTGCATCGGTCCCTGATCACTCTTCCTGCTTTTCTCCTGTTCTGTAAAGTTGATCTACACTTAAGAAAATGACAATAGAGGTCTGACTGTTGCTGGGCAAAGCACTTAGGTAAACTTGGGTACATTTCAGATAGTGATTACGGTCTCTTTGCTTTGGAAAATTTAATATTAGAAAGAAATTAAAAGAAAAAATGCTTGCTTTTTCTTTTTTTTATTAATATTATACTTATTCCAATACCCTTCTCCAGCTAAAAAAGATAACATAAGTGTGCAAGGTATAGTCCATTATATATTATCTATTATTATATAGTTTATATATATTATATACTGTACAATTAATATATATCATATGTTTATTATTATTATTATTATATAGCATATTAATACATGTGACCAGTGTAAAATAATAATCTTCAAACCTTTGATGTCAAATAAAAAAAGGTTAAAAATCCCCTTTTTGTGGTTTTATTTTTTTACTGTTTTATGAAAATTAAGTTTATGATAAAGTCGTATGACATCTTTACTGACTTTTAAAAATGTTTTAGTTCTGAAAGGTTTTATAGAGACCATATCACAAGAAATGCAAGTGTGGGTTGCATATTGTCTCTGCAACTTAAGTCATACTGTAACTACTATCTAACTACTCATCTTGATTGTGAGAACTATATAAATTGTTTTTCCTTAAATCCTTCTTCATTTCCTCTAGTTTATTTGTGTTGCTTCCACCTCAGCAATTTTGCAGTGTCAGATATGTGGTATCAAATTACTCTCCAGAGGAAACCCTAAGATTAGTCCTGGAAAAGATGACATTCCTGAAGGAAAGAGAAAATAAGCACAAGGTTTTCTGGGGTGCACTAGGTTAATTGGTGTCTCTGAAAATTAGGCTGTAAGTGGATATTGTTTAGGTTAGAAAATAGATTGGGTTTATGAGGCAGTTCTTTTTATATGATTGAATTAACTCTAAGCTTCTTTATGAGCTATTTATATTGATGTACAAATCTACTAGCAAAAAGAAAATACTTTCTGAGGATGTAATTAATTTGTTTTAATCTATTCTGTAGTTTAAATTGAAAGAGAGCATAAGCATCTCACTTGAATAGCTTGCTAAGACACCATCTGATTTGATTAATAGTCCTCTGGATCAAATGTCAGCTTTCTTCCTAAATAAAATAAATTTAAATTTATATCTCAATATAGAAATACAAAATATATGTAGTGTGCTTCAATATGACCCCTTAGGTACAGCTTGCAGTAACACGAACGAAAGGTCCCAGCTGTTCTAAGTTCAGCCATAAGGCAGTGCATTAGCAGTGCAATCAGTTTGTCCTAGATTCCTTCCACCATAGTTCAGGATGCTCTCTGACAAGCATACGTAATCCTCTGAGATGCTCTGTGTTGTGAAGTCCTCTTTTAGATGAAATTTTAAATAGATTAGGCTTTTTTTTTTTTTTTTTTTTAGCTTTAACTTCCAGGAGTTTACATGCATAAACCCAGAAATTATGTCAGGAAACATTAATATTCTGTTACTTCCACAGAGTTTGTCTGGCCTTGTTTTCATTTTATGGATCTGTAATATACACAGCTGTGTATGTTAAAGTTGTGTATGTTACAGTTATTATGCAGCTTTTTCTGAGGAAAAAATAAGACCGTGAAGAAGTTACTTAAACAACTAAAAGAGTTAGGGTTTGCTAGTCTGTATGAAGCTTTAGAATATATATATTACTGCTGTATACAACAACTGTATGGAGGTCTCTTCTGTATTTGAGAACAGGTTGCCATTTCTTATGTTGATTGGACTTTTTAGGTTTTTCTTCTCCATCAATTAATGTTACTGTTACTCAATGTTAGTCATCATATGATCATTGATAAATTATCCTTTATATTCTGAAATACCTCTCCCTGTAGTGTTGTCTGGCCAGAAAAACTTCAGTTCACAGAACATACTGTCTACAGAAAGCACTAGTCTTCTTTCATTTCATTTAAAAAGCTAATTACTTGGATAGTCCCATTTGAAATTTCAAAGGTTGTATTCTGTGTTCTATTTTCCCCACTCTAGTCACCATCAGAATCATAACTGGAGTCACTGTGTTCATAGCACATTTCAAATTTGGAGTATCTGGTAACGAGGTGAGGCTGCCCCAGCACAGAGCAGAGCAGGACAATCCCCTCCCTTGCCCAGCTGGCCATGCTGTCCCTGATGCCCCCAGGACACGCTTGGCCCTCCTGGCTGCCAGGGCACTGCTGGCTCATGTTCACCTTGCCATGGAGCAGAAGCCCAGGGCCCTTTCCATGGCACTGCTGCCCAGCCTCTCATTCCCCAGTCTGTCTGTACATCCAGGGCTGCCCCATCCCAGGTGCAGGATCTGGCACCAGCCCTTGTTGAACTCCATATGGTCGGTGATTGCCCATCTCTCTAATCTGTCAGGGTCTCTCTGCAGGGCCTCCCTCCCTCTGAGGGAGTCAACAGCTCCTCACAGATTTGTATTGTCTGTTGACTTGCTCAGTATCCCTTCCAGGCCTACATCCAAGTCATTTACAGAGAAATTGAAGGCCACAGGGCCTAAGATGGAGCCCTGTGGAACCCCCACCAGTGACAGGTCACCAGCCTGTTGTCACTCCAATCACTGTAACCCTTTGTGCCTGACCCATGCGCCAGCTGCTCACTAAACCCAGGATGTGTTTATCCAGCTGTGGGCTGGACATTTTGTCCACAAGGATACACTGAGAGACAGTATCAAAAGCTTTACTGAAACCCCAAAAGATTCCATCAGCTGGATCCCCTTGAACAACTGGGTGGGTTACCTGGTCTTAAAAGGAAATCAGGTTTGATAAGCAGGATTTTCCTCTCATGAAGCTGTGCTGGCTGTGAGCAAGGACTGCATCGTCTTTCAGATATTTTTCAATCTCCCCCACAATAATATTCTCCATATTTACTAGGCACTGAAGTGAGACTGACAGGCCTGTATTTCTGCAATCCTCCTTCTTGCCCTTCTTGAAAACTGGGACAACATTTACCAGCTTTCAGTCAGCTGGGACTGCTCAGGATTCCCAAGACTGCTCAAAAATCATTGAGAGAAGTTTTCCAATGACATCAGCCAGTTCTTTGAGGATTCTCAGATGAATCCCATCAGACCCCATAGCTTTGTAGGGATCCAGCTGCAGCAGCTGATAACTGCACAGTTTCAGGGTTGATGGGATTTGGTCATTTTTGCACTGTCATGGTCCTCCAGCTCAGGGCATTGAGACCCCCTTGTTCCATTTGTTCCATCATCTGTGCTGAAGACAAAGGCAAAGAGCAAACACCTCTGCCTTGCTCATGTCCCTGTTTGTGAGGTGACCATCCTTATTCTCTAATTGGCTGATGTTATTTTTACATTACCTATTGCCATTAATATATTTTTTAAAACTTTTTTTTATTCTCCCTCACATTTCTGGCCAGTTTCAACTCCAGTTCAGCTTTGGCCACACAAATTTTCTCCATACAGTGAAAAGCAGCATCTCTGTGTTCTTCTTATGTCACACAACCTTGCTTCCACTGGACATACATCTTCCTTTTTTGTTTTATTTCCAAGAGAAGATTCCTGTTCTGCCTTCTGCCTCCCCTGCTTGACTTCCAACATTTGGGAATTGCCTGCTCCTGTGCCCTTAGGAAGTGATTTTTAAAAACTGACCAGCACTGATGGACCCTAGCACCTGCAAAAACATTTTCCCAGAGACTGTACTAACTAAATTCCTGAACAGCCTAAACTGAGAAGTCAGTTCTCCTCATGTCCAGAGCTGAGGCTTTGCTGGCACACTTTGTCCTGTCAACAGAGATTTTAAACTTGATCATTTGTGATTACTGAGGCCAAGACAAACACCAATCTCCATTTCACTCATGAGATCCATTCAGTTGACAAGCAGTAGATAAGAGGGCATCTTTTAAAGTCAGCTTTTCTCTCTGTCCTGCTTTCTAGCAACAGCCCTTTGTGATAAAACACCATGCTTCAGGGTAAAAAGATTGAAAACTTCAAAGCCAATTTTTACATTTAATTGCCTATACAGCATGCACCATTTAGGGTGCATGGTGTATAGGCAATTAAATAGCAACTAGTAGGTTTATAGTGCATTTCCATACTCTCTGTCTGTGCTTTCCTGCACTGGTGAATGATAGTGAGTCTTGCTTTTCCTTGTAACTTTAGCTACCAAAATTTTAAGCCATATGTCTTCTCTCTTCTACTGCAGAAATCTGTCCTAGAAATACCATAAACTGGAAGTTGTTGTGATGAACTGAGTAATCTTTTAAAAAATGTATAATTGTGTAAAGTAGTTACTGTAAATGCTAGGAATTTTGTATCCTTCCTATCTTCATGACCATTGCAAAGAAACTTTTATGTAAGCTAGATTTATGGTTTAAAAATGCTTTGATCTTTTCCAGAATCTATAGTAATCCTCCTTTTTCATGACTGAGTAATTCAACCCATATTTGTGGTATTGCAGCCTAAGCCAATGTAATTTACAGTGTTGATAAACTTGTTTTATTTGCCCTGTACCAGACTCCAATGAAATGATGAAGTTTTTGCATGACATCTTTTTGACTGAAGGGAGAGATCTTTAATACCAGATGTAGTCCATGTTCTTTCATATCAAGTAAAGCACCACATATATGTGAACATGGTAAGTAGGAGAAAAACAACCAACGAAAACCACATCACAGAATCACAGAATCACAGAATCACAGAATTAATTAGTTTGGAAAATTTGAGATAATTAAGTCCAACCTCTGACCTAATACCTAGTCATCAACTAAACCATGGCACTGAGTGCCACGTCCAAATATTTTTTAAACAGTTCCAGGAATGGTGACTCCACCACTTCCCTGAGCAGAGAATTCCAGTGCCCAATCACCACAAGTGGAGAATTTTTTCCTGATGTCTAACCTAAACTTCCCCTGATGCAGTTTAAGACTGTGTCCTCTGGTTCTGTCAGTTGCTGCCTGGAGGAAGAGACCAACCCCCACCTGACTACAGCCACCTTTCAGGGATTGTAGAGAGTGATAAGGTCACTCCTGAGTCTCCTTTTCTCCAGGCTAAACAATCCCAGCTCCCTCAGTCGTTCCTCATAGGGTTTGTGTTCTCAGCCCCTCACCAGCCTCGTTGCCTCCTCTGGATGCACTCCAGGGTCTCAGCGTCCTTCCCAAACTGAGGGGCCAGAACTGGACACAGCACTCAAGGTGTGCCCTCACCAGTGCTGACTACATGAACTGTCCTAGGTCTCAAGAACAAGAAGACATTCGTAATGGCAAAATAAGCTATGGATTTTTAGCTATTCAAGAAGATACATTGTCCAAAAACTTATTCTGATTCACCTGCAGAATGACACCTGAAATGAAACCTGAAAGTTCCGTCCACTGTCTGGTGCATGTTAACAACTGATAAACACAAGATGTCATAAAATGTTCAAAACTTAAAAGGAAGGCATCAGTCTTAGGGCTTCTGGATTACATAGTTGTATACTAGTAGTAAATGTTGCAGAAGTAAAGTCCTTTGATATGAAGTCACCTTTCATTGCAACTCATCCATACAATTATCCTCAAAAGTATATTATGTGAAGAGTGAAGACTAAATAGATGTTCATCAGGGGCTCCCTATCAAAAAAAGTTAGTCACCTAAAAGATTCAACAGACTTATAATGTCTTTTGTACATTAAGACTTGTGACCATTTTGGACAGCTATGAATTTTTGTTGTAATTCCCCTATTTTCCAGTATGATCATGGGATAAGTGTCTGTTGTTTCTTTTGTTCTAGAGCAAAGATAAGTGTGATTACATGTCTAAGCATTTTCCTAGGTATAGGAATTTCCTTGCATTTCTGAGACCTTTCTATTAATCTATCTTGTCCGTTTGAATTTATTTAAGATGTTGGGGTTTTTTTGCATTTTTTGTTGGTTTTGATTTTTTTTTCCCCAAAATAAAGCAATCCAATTTTCTGTACCAGTTCATGACAATCTGAGCAAGCCATCACCCTTATTTTGTGGGCAGGCATACCCGTGACTTAACAAAATCAGTAATTACTTTTGAGACGTTAACGTGTATGTGACAAGCTACTCACTGCAGGAATGTAACACCAGTCCCTGAATCTTGTGCTATAAAGACCAAACTCTTAAAAAGCAGTAATGACGTGATTGTTCTTGTAGCTGTCACTGCTAACAAAGCTCCCTTCACCAGCCTTGTGCAGCCTGTTATCTCTCTCGTTGGTGCTCACTGTTTGTGACTCTGCCTTAGGTTTCTGAAGCGACAGGCTCTGTTTATGAATGGATAACTACCACAGTAAACAAGCAGTTGATTATCTTTTTACTTGATACTTTTTCTATATATAGAGGGGAGTGCAGCTGATTCATCCCTGACACCCTGTGGTGCTCAGAACTAGAGGATGACGGTGATGGCAATGGAACAAAGCTAAGGGGCCTGGAAAATTCATTGTTGTTAAACCTCAAATGAATAGAAAGCTTTAACATCTGAACTAGGGAAAAATATCCAAAATAACAAAAGGACTGTAATGACCTATTCAGCTACCTGTAGTATTATGTTACAATGCAAAAATGTGATAAAAAAAGAAAGTACGTATTTCTTCATACAAACCAATTCTGTAACTGAAAAAAAAAATCAGAAAAGAAGTGTTTTTACCCCCCTCCTCAGAATGTTTTGATAACATTTAACTCGTTTGAGTAGATGATATGAAATCACTTGTGACTACTGGAGAGAGAGGGCCATGAAGAACTGGAGGAGCATAACAAAGTTAGGTGCCTGGGAGGCAGAATGACAGAAGACACTGTCTTTTGTCAGTGCAAGCAAATGCACAATAAAGGAGATAATTGCAACTACAAACATACCTTGGGGGGATCTTCTAAATTAACTGTACCTTTCAGGAAAAAGGATCTGTGCATAAGTCCATGAAATTACTTGCCTAAAACATAGTGGTGCACTAGGAAAGTAAATAAGAAAATAAGGATGGAAGAAGGAGAGATAATAAGGATTCCTGTAATTACCTTATCTCTTATGTAATGAGGATTAGAATGAAATATTAAATAAGTATATTACCTATAAAACTTTATTATTATCTTATGTATCTGACACAGATTATCCAATTTAGAAAGAGAATATATATGTAGCATAGGAACATGGCTTTTATTTAGTCTTAAATTTACATATATAATTTATATGAATTAAGTAGAACTTTTTATAGCTGAACAATCATCATTTTTAAAATAGCTGTTTTGTACTGATGAAACAGTACTTACTTATTTGAAGGGAGCATGTGGTTCTTGGGGAAGTATAATGAGCTTTGGTGATAGAAAAATGAAGGGGAATTATAGCAAAGGAAATTGTTCCACCGTTACCCCATTTCTGAGTGTTAATGGAGAATCTGAATGGATGAGAATGTATGTAGCAGATCACCTTGAGTGGTGTCGTGGGGTACGTACAGGACAACCAGGGGATTGGATGCAGCCAGATGGGTTTATGAGGGACAGGTCCTGCCTGACCAACCTGGTCTCCCTTTATGATGGGGAGACTGGCTTAGCATGTGAGGGAAAGGCTGTGGATGTTGTCTGCCTGGACTTCAGTAAAGCCTTTGACACTGTCTCCCACAGCATTCATCCAGACAAAACTGGCTGCTTGTGGTTTGGACTGGCATGCTTTTTACTTGGTAGAAACTGCCTGGGTTGCTGGGCACAGGGGGTGGTGGGGAATGGAGTTAGAACCAGCTGGGGCCAGTCATGAGTGGGGGTCCCACACATGGCTCAGTACAGGGGCCAGTCATGTTTAATGTCTTAATCAATCATCTGGATCAAGGGCACCCTCAGTCAACTCCAGATGACAGCAATCTAGGTGGGAGTGTGGATCTGCTGGAGGGCAGGAAGTCCCTGCAGAGGATCTGGAGAGGCTGCATCCATGGGCTGAGGCCAATGGAGTGAGGTTCAACAAGGCCCAGGGCCAGGCCCTGCCCCTGGGTCACACCAACCTCAGGCAGTGCCACAGGCTGGGACAGAGGGGCTGGAAAGGACCTGGGGGTGCTGGTGACAGCAGCTGAACGTGAGCCAGGCTGTGCCCAGGTGGCCAAGAAGGCCAATGGCAGCCTGGCCTGGATCAGCAATGGTGTGGCCAGCAGGGCCAGGGCAGGGATTGTCCCCCTGTGCTGGGCACTGCTGAGGCCACAGCTCGAGTGCTGTGCCCAGTTCTGGGCCCTCAGTGCAGGAAAGACACTGAGGGGCTACAGTGAGTCCAGAGAGGGGCAATGGAGCTGGGGCAGGAGCACAGGTCCTGTGAGGAGCAGCTGAGGAAGTGAGAGTTATTTAACCTAAAGAAAAGGAGGCTCAGGAGGGACCATATTGCTTTCTACAAATACAAGAAAGGAGATTGTACTGAGGTTGGGATCAGTCTCTTTCGAAAGGAGATGGCCTCAAGTTATGCCAGAAGAGGTTAATATTGGATATTAGGAACACTTTCTTCACACATAGGGTTGTCAAGCACTGAAACAGGCTGCCCAGGGAAGTAGTGGAGTCACCATCCGTGTGGGTATTTAAAAGATGTGCAGACATGGTGCTTAAGGACATGGTTTAGTGGCAGACTTGGCAGTTTTAACTTTACAGTTTGACTTCATGATCCCAAAGCTTTTTTCTAATCTAAATGGTTCTATGATCCTATCATTTGAAGGAAAATTCTACAGCTTCTTGATTTTGACTGAATGATGGAATCAACAGTGTTTCTAGTTTTAAAATCTAGAACAGGATAATACAGATTGTAAAGTAAAGCACAGAATTGTCCACATCTGCTTTGTATAGTATCCTGGACTTTTTATTTGTGAAGTATTCAATATGATAAATTAACATTGCAGTATCATATGAGAAATTTAACTTTTTTTAACTTAGTAACTAGATGCTTTCATGTGTCAATTTGCTCTCCAGAATTTGAACTACTTTGCAAGGTTCTCTTGAAGACTATGCTAGATTTGATATCCTTCCATGAAAAGTACTTGTGACTGCTTTATATATTTGAGATTTTACTTTGTTCAAAACAAGTCTCAAAACAGTTAGTAAAATCTTTAAGATAATGTTTGAATTTTAATGACTATTCTGGGAGCCACAACTGTCAGTGAAATCCAGCCTCTGAATATTAATTTCATTTTGATCAAGCATTATATCCTAAGACTGAAATTTATTCCATAACTCTGAAGCAGTTACATCAGTGTGAACACCATCTGCACTAGGCACAATTTCAAATCAATGCTATTCTTTTATAATTTTTTTTTCTTGAATGGGAGAGGGCTTTGTTAATCTTATATCACATTGAAAAAAAAATAATCTCCCTTTGGAGCTCCATCTATCATAAAATGAAAATAAAATATGAAGCTCTTGGGATATTGTCTCAATTTCTGTATTGGTGCATTCATAAAACAAATTGTTACAAGTAGAAGAGATAAAAATGCTAGGATTCTGTCTTACACTTAGCAAGTACCTAGATAACTTAGGCAAATGTCTCATTTCAATTCAGACTAAAGAACTCTTCTTGAGAGTTAACATAATCAGTTAACTGTCACAATTTTTGTAGGACCTGATTCTGAAGTTAGCAATTTGCTGAAGACCTAGGGCTGTAGAGTTCTGTCATTCTGTATAAATTGCAAGGGTTAGCATGTCAGAGTGGAAGAGATGCTCTTAATGGTAATAATATTGACATGTTTTTACTCCAAGCACATTTGAATTTAACCTGTATTTGAATACTTTGTTAGATTTAGTGAAAAACATAGAGAATTTGTGTAGATGTGGCCTCCATTTGTAGGGTTTGGACCCTGATTGACTACTGAAGGAAATCCCTAGCTGGCCTTAGCCTTTTGGATACAACTACAGAAAGTGTGTACATACACCTTTGTAAGCTGCAGTTTATCTGTTTCAATTTTGTGTCAGCAAAATGAAACTTTAAAAACATAGGGGAGGCCACCAATAAACCAGAACAAGCAATCATTCAGCTCAGAACCTTATCTCTGAAAGTGGACAGATGAGAATTGCTAGAGCAGAACAAAAGAACAAGGACATTTTTTACTGCTTTGTCTCCCAGCACTGAAACAAAAATCTTTCAAGAGGCTTACTGTCTGTGTGTTTTATAGGCTTCTCTTCTGCAGTTTCAGCATCCATGATGTCCTGCCACAATTAACTCTTCCACTTACCTACACTCCATGAAAACAACTTTCTTATGCCTTTCAAATGGAAAAACTGAAACGTGGTAAAAATACTTTTACCTTTTCAAGGATAGTAGCTTCTCTAATTGAGGGAATCATCTCAAACTTGGCTGGGAGGTGAAGGGGCTTGAAGAAAATGGGCAGAAAACTGCAGCTGTTCCCTGCAGTGGTGCTTGAGTTTTATTTCATCACTCACGTGGAAAGTTGATCTGTAAGGGAGCCGTGAAAAAAGACTTAACTATAGCCCTAGTTGATGTTTGGATTGTGTGGAGGGCAGATTTCTTCTTCTATTCTTACAATATTAAAGGGGAAAAAAAGTCCAAAAAGTCTTGTTTTTGTTAATCTCCAGGCTCCTTTGTTCTCAGGGAAAATCCTGTTTAGCTTCCGATTGTGGATGAAAGTTTGAGCTCTATCATATGTGTGTGCTGGATGTCTTCAAAGGGCAATGGTTTCTGTTATCACATGCTAGGTTTCAATAAGCTGCACCTCAGAGGTGCTTAGCCTGAGGCATGAAAGTGTTGAACATAACCTGCTGTGACTTGGCTGACCTGTCATGAAGAGCAGGGAAAAGACAGAATTCTGTGATACTTGAGGAACAGGGGAGCCCTTTTATTATAATGTCAGCCTTCATTTCTCTGAACCAGGTGACTGGTTTGGACATCTCTAATGTGAATTAATTTAGTCTTATATTAAGAAAAAGGGCACAGGCTTTAATTTGGGACTTGCATAGGGCTTAACAAAGATAAATGTAAATATATATATTTACTGGGGATTGAATAATCCTGAGCAGTAATCACTGTGGGCACTGACTGTCCCAGCAAGGGCTGTGCAGTCCTGGGGACAGTTCAATGCACAAGAGCCACACTGAGGCTGGCAGCAGCAAGGGCCATCCCCATCCAGTGCTTCAGTAGCAGGGGCACAGGCAGTAAATCGAGGGATGTGATGGTCCCCCTCTGCCTGGCATTTCCTGGAACACCACAGAGAAAACTGTGTCCAGCTTTGGTCCCCTCCAGCTGTAGAGAGGTGGAACATGGTTGCAGCCTTACAGTACCTGCAAGGTAGTGACAGAGAAGATGGAGGTGCTCTCTTCACAAGAGTACAGGATGATAGGACAAGAGGCAGCAGGCATAGGTTGCTTCAGGGATAATTCTGTCTCTATATAGGACTTTTTTTTTCCCCCTGTGAGAACAATTAAACACTGAAATAGACCCTAAAAAGTGGAATGGATGGGTTCAGTCAATGTGAGACACAACCATGCAACAAAATATTTAGGTTTGATTTGGTTTCTTGATTTGGTCTTGTTGCAAGCAAAGGCAAAACTGAAATTAGGCATGAAACCTGAAACCGTGTAGGAGTCGCTTAAATAAATATGTGTTTTGTTCTTTAAAATGACCTCGTGAGATTTTCTTTGTGAAGGAAAGCAGTCAGACTTAGGACTTTTTATACCAGCTCATATAAAGTGGCAATACAAATAGCTATGTGCAATGTTAAGCATTCACTACTACAGATTTATTTTATATTTCTAGCTAAGTAGTTTAATGTACTGATAAAAATCCAGGGGGTTTTGTTGTTGTCGTTGTTTTGTTGATGGTGGTTTTGTTTTTATTTTTGGATTTTGTTCATATAATTTGGTTTTGTTTCTGTCTTTTAATACTCCACTTCTTGTAGTTTCTGTTCCTTGACTTAATTCTCTTTATCATCACATCCTCAAGTGGAATATAAATGGCTGTATTAGTTCTTGCCTTGATTATTTATCTATTTTTTTTTAATTGCCTTAACTATATATCTGTTTGGGTAGAATAGGTATGAACTTTGCATTTATTTAGTCTTTAGTGCATTTATGTACTTTCTCCCATACCTAGGGATAAGTTGAGATTTCTTTATAGCAGTCCAATTAAAAAATAAGGTGATATAGTTCCCTTTCCCTGTGTGACATTGATTCACATTCAGTTCACATGAATAGTGATAAATTGCCAACTTTGAAATAAGCAGATACTTCCAATGAGAACATTTTTAATGTAAAATTTAACACTACTACTTGACTCAGCAGACTGAGGCTTGAATGTGAATTTACATTTCCATCCCTGAGTTTGTCCCCTGGTACCAAGGTTGCATTACTATTTTATTGGCAGCACAGTTTCAGACTCTTGGGGTATTAATAACACTGGAACTCACTTTAATGTAATTTCAGATAAGAATTTATTGCTAAAAGATCTCACGACTTTAGGCCTGTCACCTGCAAAGTGTTTGCTGGATTATTGCTGCAGTACAGTGAACTGTTACAGTTGAACAGGTAAAAAATGTCATAATCATGAAATCAGACACTTTTAAGAGGCCTTCTCCACACTGCAGATTACCTGCAGAGCCTTTTAGTTACACCACCTGAAAAAATACTGAAAATGGTCTGGCTGGCAGCATGAGATGCCTTAATTGTGAAGTGCTGTACCCATTTGTCAGACATGTATTCCTCAATTTAATAAATTAATCACCTCATTTCATGTTTCCAAACTTATTCTCTCTTCACTATTGTTATCCTCACCCATTGAACAGTTGTTGAAAAATTTAGTCTGATTGTTTTTGTTTGTCCTTTTTCCATGCAAATAGCTATAATTTTGATGTTTGGGGAGAGGGTGTGTGTCAAACCATTAGAGCAAACACACAACACCCTGATGTGTATGGAGTAGGAATTGAGTCTAAATCTGTGCTCTCTCAAGAGTACATGGCTTTTGTGTTTGAAAGCATGAGTCAACAGGGTAGGAACTTGTTCCATCCAAGGGGAGCTGGTAACTGCTAGCAAAGACAACAAAGCACAGCCAACATTGTGGCAGGGTACATTAATCTGCCCCTGCTTCTTTCTCTAGATGCAATTTGACACCTGGAGTAATAATTCCATTAGTGCACTCCATCAAGGTGCATGACAAGTCTTATTTTCCCAAGTAGAGCTCTACCCAAGTTTCTCAAAAATTAGGCTGAATTCTCAAGGTATCCTAACAGGATACTTTTTGCTCCCTGCTTTTGGTTAAGCATTCCTTCCAATATCAAATCCTTGTACTTCTCACGCTGCCTCCACTAGTTACATTTAACCTGCTCTGACATACAGCCTTGTCAAGTAGCCAGAGTGCTGTCTCCAAGAGTGTTCGATGTATTAAATGTTTTCTGAACACTTTCTTTAGCTGTTTCATTTCTGGGCCTAATGACATTTAAAACTGCATATGTTTTTACTCATTTCCCTTGTCTCATCTGCTCTGAGGGACTGATCCTTCTGTATTAGTTTGTTTACAAATGTAAAAATTCATCACATGGGTTCCTGATTATGATTTTTACCTTCTAATGCCCAAATTACTTGTCCTGTTCTGCTTTGTGAATGTGAATCTTAAGGCTTTTCAATATCTACTATGGCTGTGACTATTAATTTATCTGCTCTACTGGGTCTTTATAGCATTATTAGGTACTCCTAATAATCACTCTAGTAGCTGTATCTGGGGCAAGATCAAAAAGCTGATATGTTTTCAAGTTGGGTTGCAAGTCCCTCTAAGAAAAGCAAATAGGAATATTCCTCTTCCATGCCCTTCCTTGTCCTTCCTATGGTTATCATCCCAGAGGTTTTAAGTCATGTTATCTTCTATTTTTAGGTATTGTCTCTTGATTCATAGTGAGAAGAATTGTGGATTACTGCCACTGTGGATGACATGCTTTAGAAAATGCTGTGATGTATTAAAGCTTGCTAGCCTTCTTTAGGGCTGATTTATCTAAATACCCAGTTGCAAACATCACATTAGTTTGTGGAACAATTCAGGGGTTCAAAATAAATCTTTCACTTTTTCAGTTCTTTGGCTTCCAGAAAATAAGGTGTAAAAATAAAAAATGTGGATCCAATACCATTCTCATACTAAGTGACATACTATGACTCTCATACTAACTAAAAAACAGCTCAGGTTGTTTTTTTATAAATTTATCCTCTCTCTTTACTTAGAGAGTTCTACCAAACAGATGGACATATATTGAGAGAAGAAATATAAAGGAGATCAACTTAGTTCTGACCATTAGAATTAGCTAGATTTCCTGCGGTGTTAGAATGAGTTTAATGCCAAATGCTATCTCAACAGATTAGATTGCAACAAACTGAAGCTATCTATGGCTTTCCTAAAAGAAGGGTCCTAATTCTACTGCTGGAAATCTTGGCAGTACCCATGGGAGCTGTTTCGAGAAGGAGCAACCTTCAGGGGTCTCTGGTTCAGTTGATGCTCCTTGCTTTTTTTGTAAAACCTGTCAGACAACCTCTGCGACTCGCTGACAAACCGCTCCTAATTCTGCCATGTAACTCCTAACTGGAGCTGGGAAGGAATCTAATAAATACAGGGTTTAACTAGTCAGTACTGATTTGTATTGTATTCTACCCCACCTCTCTTACTGCAAATACTAAACACTAGATATGCAAATTGTTTCTAGGCTTCTTAGCAGTGAGGTAAGAACAAACCCTGTCCCCTGCTCTCACCATTCCTAAGGAACTGGGCGGGAATATGGAGGGGAGGAGAGAACGCGGGCTCTTGGCTCACAGTTTGTTGCACTACTCACTCTTTTCCTGGGAGTAGTGGCTGTCGAGAGGACAAGTTACTTGTCTCATTAGTACAGTGGGAGCAGTTTGCAGAATGTCTGCTTGCCAGTTTTCTCACGTAGTCACTGGAGGTGTTACCATTTTGCTGCTTATTGTGACACTAACAGTCACCTTACTCATGCTTCAGGCAGGCTTCAGAGAGAAGCAGACACATGATTTTTGTAGTCACTCTGTCAGGACATCCCACGGGTTTTTAGTGTCAACAGCAGCCCCAATTAACCAGGTTTCCTATGGCTGCTGCCCTGAAGGCTGGAGCAGCAGCCTTCCCTGCCAGCCCCAGGCTAAGGTCACACCTGTGGTGCAGCTGCATCCCTGGACTATCCCCAGCTTTCTTCCACAGAACTAAACTTATTTCCATATGGTTTGGTTTTTCAGTTTTTAAAATAATAATGTGTGTATGAGCTTAATAAAACTCGCCTTCTATATCTAGATAAGCCTTTATCTTCTTTCCTGAAGGTAGTCTACAACTAAAAGGTTGAATCTCACATGGAATGTATTTTGGGAAGTATCATTCTGTGCTTGTCCTCTTTCTTATTTTTTCATAAATTTTTCCTGCTGTCAGACATAAAATGTTGAGCTAGATGGACCTTCAGTGTGACCTTGCATTGCTGTACAAAATGCTAGTGAATGGAAAAAGGAACAAGAGATTTGATTATCAGCCATAAAACAGTGAACTCATTGGAAAATTGATGGGATATAATTGATATTGTAAATAGTTTTAGAGGTATGCAGTCAGATTGAATATTCTAGTTAAATCTCAGTTTCCACACATGGAAAATTATGGTAGAAAGTAACAGTTATGGAAGTACTTTTTCCTTATTAAACTATATGAAAAGACAACTGCAATGTTGACCTTGATTGTAGTGTCCTATTAAAGGCAACATCTAAATTATAGTCTGGTTCAGAAAGTTCATTCCTCTCAAAGAATAGAAATATTTAAAGAGATTTTTAAACTAGGTTCTTAAACATTCATTTCTTTTTCTGTAGATTGTTATGAAATACAAGTATGTAACCTTGTACATACAATGGTTACATTGTATGTACAAATATATAACCTGAAGAGGAAGGACAGATTCAGGTAAAATAAACATAAGGCAAAACTGAGTTGTAAAATATTTAATTCCTTACCATGTAGAAATATTTCCTGACTGAATTCCAGATATTACACATATAGATGGCATTTAAGGTTGCATCTATATTACACCATATAAATGATATGATCTGTTAACCTCCATGCACTCTAAAAAATGTATTTTTAAAAATATATTATCCTTTAAGTATAGATCATAAAAGGGTATAGTCCATAAAGGGTATAGTTCATATGGTAGTTAATAAATACAGGGTTTAACTAGTCAGTACTGATTTGTATGCATTTTAAACTGCTCATAAATGCAGTGCTGGCTCTGGTAGATAGGCTTTAAATTATTGAGCCTAATAGAGGCAGGTTCAAGAAGTATTTTTCAAATTCTTGGCTTCTTGCAGGAACTGTCATGTTTTAAATAGTATCAGTTTTCTGATACTTGGTGTCTCCATTAAATGACAGAAATGTCAAAAACCCTTTAATTTCACTATGAAATATAATTATCTGGAGTTGTCTGATTTCTCAAACCACCACAACAGCCAGATATATGGTCACTGCTGTTGGGAAATAGATAAAATGGTAATAGCTGTAGGTGAGCTGCAGCTGACTGAGTGGAAATAGTTAAAAACTGTCTGCTTTTAGCCATGTAATTTTCCTGCTTTAGTAAGTAATTTTTTTAGCAAGGAATTATTAAGGAATTTAGTAAGGAATTTTTTCTGTGTTTTTGCTTAACTAGTATAAATAGTTTTAATATACCACTCAGAGGATGTTGTGAAGTTATATGAAACTGATGAGAAACCATAACTCTCTTTTTAGGTCCACTAAGCATCCTACTGCCTGTTGCCATAATATAGTCAAGACCTCTTTCCTACACGTGTCCAAATGGAATTATGGGGAGTACAGTCTCATTTTAACATGCTGGAGGTACCATTAAGGGATGGATGCTAGCTAGCTACCAAAACAGCAACACCATTTTTTTGTAGCTAAGTAATATTCTCATTTGATTTTTGGTGCATGGAAAGAAACAGTTTTTCAACTAGAAGGTGTAAATGGTCTACACAACAAGTGGAAAATACTTGGTCATGTAGTACAACCTGCTCTCTGCAATGAAATGTCATTTCATGCCAAAAAAAGTGCAACTTTTCTTGTCTTGGAATTTTTTTTTCAAGACACCAATACCTCTGTTTGAGAGGTGTTGTTTCAAGACACCATTCCTCTGTTTCTGGTAAATGTTAATTTCTGCTTGCCACTAAAAAGCAAATACACATGCTTCCATGAAAAACAGCCATACCTCTGCCTTGCAGCATTCAGAACATTCACTTTTGTCCCTTAATTTGGTTCTCATGTGCTTGCTCGAGCTTTCTAGCCGGGAACAAAGTATCTTGCCAATAACAGATGGTGGTGAATGGAAATACAGAATGTATTTCACTGAATCATTTGTTCATTAGTTACAGTTTGGATACAATTATTCTTGACTCTAGCATATCTCTTGGGAATCCAGTTTTTCATTTACATATTTTTCACAAAATTCTCCTGGGTCCCTGTTAAAAACAAGATAAAGTGCCCTGTAAAAAACGTCTACATTCAAGCTTATGTGACAGGCTTTTTTAGATGGTTACTGGGAATGCTTACCTTCTGTTTCTCCATAGCATACACACACTGAATTAATTTTCACATATCAAAAGAAAAATGAGAGTCATTGATCACGCTTGATGATGTTAGGGAAATCCCTGGGAGATAAGTTACTTCACAGTCAAAATATAGGACTGTCCTACAGACATTTTGTGCAAACAGTGAGTA
>VWZP01008612.1:0-21930 GCA_013396995.1 Dicaeum eximium | reverse complement strand
TCAATGTATCATAAATAAAACATTCTGTGTCACTGCTTTGTAACTTTAAAAAACAAAAAAAAAAAAAAAAGAAAAACATCAATACTGTATGGTTGCCCAAAACAGCTGATTCCCCCATCTGCTACAGGTAGTCTGGAGTAGAGATGTGTGAATCCTGCCAGCTCCGTTTTGATTTGTACTGCAGCTCCTGTAGTAACTGAGCAACTCCCAAATTAGGAAATCAGTAAGCACATGGAAAAATGTAATGATGGTAATTTCTCCAACTACAGCAAATTGATACAAATACCTTAGTTTTCTCTCCCTTATTTTGATCCCTATCAAAAAAGTTTTTTGAGGACTGTCATTTTAACCTCCTTTTTCTTCTTTTTTTTTTTTTTCTCATTATGTCCATTAGTTCTGTATCCTACTGTTGTAAAATAGCAAATTCAGAAAGAAGAGATTAATCTCGCAAATTTGAGATTTGCAATTTTTGGCTTTGAGATTAGCAATTTTTTTTTCAATTTTTGCAATTATGTGTTATAATGTTTTGATTTGATTTTTGATGGCAAGTGAATCATGCTATATCACAAACAGTTTTTTAGGCTGAAAAATTACTGCAGCAACTAATGTTGCTGATGGATATCATCCTCATGGTAATGGTTTGCTATGGTTTCACGCCATCTTTGTGAAGAACCTTGAAAATTTCAAAGGAACTTTGAAAATAAGAAATATTTTATATCCGCTTACATGGGAAACAGCCTTATGAGTCACTGAAGTGCTATCATAAATTATGAGAATATACATAACTATGTTTGGTAGGACGTGTTGGTGCACAAAACAAACACAGGGATAGAGATGATTATCACATTTGTGCTTCCATGAAGACTCTGTGGGATGTGAACAGCTGGCAACCACTGGGGTTGTCCAGCTCCACATTTTGGCTAATGTTTGCTTTCCTGTTACTTGCCTTTCTGTCCCCTTACAAGGTGAATAATAAATCAGATTTCTGGGATGAAGATGTGCAGTATCTTTAAATTCTCAGTGCCTCTTTAGGCACACAATTGCAAATTGTGCATAAAGGAACAAAATGCACTGGAGAGCAAGTTTTGATCCTGGCAACACTTAGGACTTTCTCTAATACATTAAATTAGTCAACTCTTCCTTCATGTAGTTTATCATAGATTCACCGAATCTTTTATGTTGGAAAAGACCTTTAAGATCATCAACTCCAACTCTTAATTTTAGACCGTCAAGCCCAGCATTAAACCACATCCCTAATGCCATATTTCCATGCCATATTTACATTTAAATCCCACCAGGAGTGGTGACTCAAACACTTCCCTACAAAATTTTGGAGCATGTGATTCAGCATGAAAGAGCAAATGAAAATGAGTTTTTAAAGAGAGATGTACATATTAATGTTCTCGAATTAATATTTTTCAACAAAGCTTCCAATCGTCAACAACTTTTCTTCAGAATTTCCATGAGGTCCTTGCTTCTCCTCCATATAAATGAATAGCAGGAGAAGACTACATGGTTTTAGAAAAAGATCTAATATATATAGCATGCCTTGATTAAATCTCAGATTGTTAAAACACATTTTATGAAGAAAATGTTTTAAATCTTGAACAATTTTTATGTGCATCTGCAAATAAAGTGGTTGCTAATAGATAACTACATCCTTGGCATATTTAAGTGCTTGCCTCTTAGTCTGTGACTTTAAATAGTACACACTTGTCAGAACTGCTTCGGGTTTCAGTAACTCCTTGGCGAAAATGGCTAAGGGATCATAACATCTCATATCTTTATCTGTAATATATTATCCTTATGCATTAGACTGACTCAAAGGCTAATCCATTTATTTGTATTTCCATTCTATTACTATAAAACAGCTCCAGCTCATCAGAAAATACTAAACTCATGGTAGGCTTACTGTTACAGCTGTGTATGAGAAAAAAATTATAGATACATAAACTGCTTGAATCTCAATACCAGAAATTTCACATAGCACTAAGTCATGGCTTCTCAAGGATGTAAAAACTATGGGATACAAAGTACATTCAGATAGATAAATGCCATGGAAGTATTCTATTATCATACTTTTATCAGTACATTTATCATCATGAAATTGATGTAAAAAGCTCAAGTTCTCTTCAATACTGTCTGAATATTCACATTGCTGTTACTGCATCTGCCCTGTTGCCAAGCTGTTCACCTGGACAACAGTCCAGAACAATCTAGGGTGTATTCTGCACCAGTGTCTGTTCTGTATGTATTTTGCTGAACTTGTTCCTCAGAACAAGTATATGGGTTCATGGTGGTTGTCTTGTCAAATGAAAATAGCTTGAGAGAACAGAGAAGTAATAGGCAGAGTCTGGGCATCTCATTCAAATTGTCATACAAAGTCATAGCTAAAAATAAAATATTGTTTAAAATTATGTGAAAGACTCAGTTTTTAATACAGGTAGAAATGCAGTAAGATTTTAAACAACATCTTATCTCATGTAGTCAGGCTCTTGAGCAGCATTTTTTTGGGGGTAGGGGGAAGACAGCAATATGTAATTGGGGATTGTATTGAAATTCAAGAGACAGACCATAACTCCGCACTAAAAGTCACATTATGACAAAAGGCCAGCATGTGGGATATCTTCTGAATGACAAACTCAATCTTATTACTCATTAATAGGTAAAAATTGTCAGGTTACAGTTACAACCAAGTGGTAGCTTGACCCCTTCACTAATGACAGAGTGACTTGTGCTAACTAATGATGGATTGTCACTGATCTTTGTCTGAATGACTAGGAAGAATGTTTACTCAAAGTTACCTTATCCTGTCAACCAGGGTATCTGCCTCATGTCTAAAGTAGTATTTAACATCTCCTTTGCCACACTAATCTCCAGAAGGTGTGCTGATTGATCTTAATTACCATGTGTCCTTTTCCTATGATGTGCTGAAATGCATAATAATACACTGTTTAAGTACACTACATGATCCAGTAACACGCAGTCATCTTATCTGAAGTGTCTATTCCCCTAGAAGTCTTCAGCTGGGACAAAAGGCCACCCTTCGTCTGAATAGTGAGGCTCAGATTGCACAGGAAAAAGATCCTGGCTCATTAAAATTCTTTTTTCTCATCTGTATGTAAATGCTGTATTTTCAGGACCTGAAACTACATAGAATTATTCAGAGATATTGGTAGGGGGAATGACTGGATGATTTGATTGGTCGCTTCTATGTCTAATACTTAAGACTTCATTAGTGCAGATGAAAATATAAATTAGGAAATGTGAAAAAATGTATTTTTCACTCTTGTCTTTTGTTAGTTTTACACTTTCCAGTCAAGGGCATAAAAATTTCCTAATTATGATAATTAAAGAGAGATGTTTTAATCAAGATCTTATGGGCAGAGTGAAGGTGAAAAAAGACTGAATTTATCCTTTAGTCTTTTTCCCCAGCTCTACTTTCTCTACTTCAGACCTGTATTTTATATTCACTCTAAATTGCAGATATTTTAAAGTACAGTAAAGCTTTTCCATATGAAAACCAGTGCAAAAATATTATTTATTTTTTCTAACTTTGAGACACAAGCTCAGGAAGGAATGTAATTATTATTCAGTTTTTAGATGTAAGAATAATTTTCTTGCTCTTAAGGGAATTGCTGACAAGTTTAAGAAGTAGAACAGTTACCCAAGCAATTCATTTTCTTAGTAAATTGTCATTATCTGTCTGATGTAGTCATCTACCTTTCAGATTTTTTGAGCATATTTATTCTCTAATTTATCCCAATGAATAAAGCCAGCAGCTATAGAATTGTCATTAAAGTCACCCCTTTTTTGTCTTGAGTGTAGCCTCCCCTCACAATTCACACACTGGTAGCTGCTGGAGAAGCATGCTGTTTGATGTAAGGAGTCTGAAAGAATTTGTCATTCATTTTAAGGAAAACAATTAAGGTGTGATTGTTTATTTTTCTTGGTGGTTAGACCTCTATGTGTTTATGTGGGGGGTTTTGCCTGCTTTACTTGCATATGTCTGTATATGGATGACAAGTCAGGGCTGACTATCTTTCCATGTTCTTTGTACTTCATAGGGAAAAATCTTCTTATTAATTTTTTAAGCACCACTGATACTTCTGGGTATTGTAAAACAGGCTCCATGAATCTTGTTTTTTATTCTCTTGACACCTGCTTACAGTAGAGACGGAATAATACATTCTTCATTTGAAATGGAATGCATCTTTATTACATTTATCTTATTTCACTACTTTTGAACCCACTATATATTATCCTTTGACTCTTGTGTTTTTTGTATATGGAAGATGGAGTCATCATGGATAGCAGTGTCCTTTTTCTCACAACATCACAGAGAATGCAGCCAGCATGTGCACTGTAAAATTTACTTTTCACTATCATTTCCCCAGCAGTATGATCACTCTTTGCTTGATGCTTTATTACATATTCTTCAGAAAGAAAGCCATGGCACACTGTAACACTGTCATTTCTATGTAAATGGTAATTATCTTTGCAAATAAAACCAATGCTTTAATTTTTAAAGGCTGCATAAGGCACCAAGTAGAAAGTTGGCAGATTCTTCAGTATTTTCCCATGTTAAGTATCTTCTTTATTCTATTTAAATGCAATTCCTTCAATGCTTGAATACTCTGCTTTTAATTTTGTTGATACTTACATATGTAACTAACTCTCCTTGTACATTGTCAAACAGGCCATTACAGTTGTGAGTCCACTACAGCTGTAAACATTGTTGAGTTGTGAGTGTTAAATCAAATGATCACTTTCATTTTTAATACCTGAAAGCTCTGATGTATATCTGAAATAGGGCTTGTTAATATGTGCATTAGTGATATATATATATCTATATAAAAACATAATATAAATGTAAAGTAAAATTTCTGTGAGTTATATAATAACTGCTGCACCAGCTTCAAAGTTCTTGAAACAAATCACAGATAACTTCAACTATTGAGCCTCACCACCTAGATTTTTGAGCAGTAATTATTATCATGATCTTTCTCTGCTGTTCAAAAGAGGGGAAAAAAAGAACTGAGGATCTGTCTCCCATTTCTAAAACAGAACTAAAACAGAACTTGACAGGCTCAGAACTTCTGTCTGGTTAGGATCTTTTATGTGCTGCTACTTTCTGTGGCAGGAACAGTTCATACTCATTTTTCTTTCCTTTTGCATGTCATCTGCATCTCAGAAAAGATTTCTAGCATTTTTTGTCTACATCAATACCACATTTCATAGGCTGCTGTAGATCTGTATTTCCTCATAACAATACAATTAAGTCACTTAGTGACTTAATATGCCATTGGCCTTTTTTTTTCCCATCACATTTTTCTTCTTCAAGGTAACAAACTATTCAGTTACAAGGAAAATGTGGGAGCAGTACTTTGTCTATTGCTTGGCAAAAAAAGGAAAAGGAAAATAACACTGCCCAGTTAATCAGGAAAAATATGTAGAATTTATTTCCAGGACATTACTTGTGATGAGAGAATCTAATACTCTACCATATCTATGCTGTCAGCTTGTGAGATAGAGAACAAAATGTTCACTCTGGTTTTGCATAAAGGCATACAGCTTTTAAGGAGGTGCTATTCAGAGATCTGGTTCATAGAGCAATACTTAAACATTGCAATCTCCATTTTTCAACCTAAGAACAAGAGCAACACAATCCTCATGGCTGTGCAAAAAAGCTTTTATGTGCAGGTCAAGTGTAGTTGATTTATATAGCCCAACCTAGATACTTCACTTGAGAAAGAGTGAGCACAATCCTTCCTCTCCACCTCCTCAGACATCAGACTGGGACAGTGAGCACCAGTTCTGTACTGCTCTGTTTCTCTTCAGCATCATGAGTAAACACCTACACCCCTAAGCAGACAAACAAAAGTACCACAATGAAGTGATGGAAACAGCCAGTTTTTATAAATGCTTCTCTTAGAGCAGAATGTTCTTGCTGCGTCTGAAAATGCAGAGGACAAAGAGGATCTGTTCTCTTTAGAAACCTGCAAAGCCTACACCCTCTGATTGCCTTAAATAACATGGAAAATGAAATGAGGCCTTTGACCACAGGGTGGTTTGAGCACGGACAGATTTATTAAGCATTACATTACCAGAGGTCTTTAGATTGCTGAAAAAAGCAGAGTAATGAGTACGGAATACTCAATACCCAGAAAGTTGGTTGATGTCCCATTCTTGGTAACATTCAGGGTCAGTCTCATTGAAGATGTGTGCAGCCTGATCTAGTTGAAGACGTCCCTGCTGGTTGCAGGAATACTGGACTAGAAGACCTTTACAGGTTCCTTCCAACACAAACCATTCCAAGACTTCTCAGAGAAGCGAGCTGGAGATGCAGTAGATACACAGAATGTTACCTTGCAAGGTACTGACTTGCAATCTGCAGGTTGTTTGGCATTCTCACCTCTCAAGCAGTGCTTATATCACATCAAGATGTGAAGCCTCACTGAACATGAGAAGTTCTTGCTAGGACTGAGACCCCAGCAATCTTGTCTGGAGTTTCCAGTTGTGCCAGTTTCAGACTGGCTTAATATGTGAATTACATATTAATGTAATTATTTACAGCTTAATGTAATTAATTAGAGCTTAATGCTGTAATTCACTTGAGCTAAATGACTAATTTGCAAGACTTAGAATGTGCCAGAGCAGCCTGATTATGAAGCCTTAAGCTGTTCTTTCATACAAAAAATGCAAACAGGTACAAACAAGTATTAAATATATTTATGCTGTATAAAATATAAAATTAAATATATATGCTGTATTCCGAAAGAATAGCAAAATTCTGAGAGAGCTTGTCAAGCTTCCTTTGCTCTTGTTCTCAGATTCACTGAATGAGTTTCAATTGCCTGACTTGCTGCAAAGCCCCTGTGTCTAAGGTAAAGAGTACATGAAAGGCAAGATCATTCCCTAGCCTTCATTTCAGTGTACCCATTCTCACCTGAAATGTAATAGTCTTGCCTTGTCTAGGCAAGGTGTTATGATATGTTATGTGATAATATGTTCTGGTGTTCAGTGGTTTTGTGCCACAGCAATTGCTGCATCAGCTCTTCTAGCCAATTAATTACAAATAAATTCAAATGCTTGTTTTCTTCCTATCTCACTTCTGTAGCTGGGAGTGCAGCTCTGACAGCCTTCTTGAAATCAGAGCATTGTTCCTTAAATCAGAAGAACAAAGTTTTCAGGGAAGAAGATACAACAGAGCCCCAGCAGGGATTCTCTAACCTGAAGTGTTGGTAGCATTAACATAATTGAGCTGTTTCTGAAGTTCACGTGTCTCAGCAGAGATCTGGCAGGCGCAGCTGCCTGTGGGTGTCTTGCAGCACTGCTGCTGAGGGAATATATGCCAGCACGTGTCTTGTCTTGCCCCACTGGACCCAAACAAATTCTTTAACTTTTAAGTGAAGGGCCGATCTAATTCTTGCTCTTTGATTTTGAGGAGGCATGTATGGGTCATTTTCTGAGGTTCTTCTGAAGTAAACCAGACTAGTCCCTATAAAAACCCTGATAACATTGTCAGCATACAGCATTTATGGATGGTTAGCAAGAATGCACAATGATAATACTATGTTCTGTCAAGTATTCAAGAAAAGTGAGTCTTTGGGGTTATCCCATGCTCATGCAGTTCTGTGGATCAGAGATGAAACGCCAGTACTCCTGCATAAAGAGTCTCTGAGGTGAGTGTAGGAAGAGAAACACTGAGAATCAGGTACAGCTGACAACCGCGAGCATAAATTTCTTCCATCAGCTCTCTGCAGCTGTAATTCTGATGACCCTTTAAGTTCATGGAACATACTGGCAAGAGGAATTTGGTAAAACCACATAAGCATCCAGAAGTAGAATACTTGAAATACAAAGAATCAACATTTGTTACACTTCTTTACAATGCCTGCTTTATTCCTTTCTGTCTAACAACAACTAAAAGGAAGAGAGACATCAGGAAAGTGAAAAGAGACTTCAACTTGACAGACACTAGGAAAAAATTCAAAGGCAACCATGTGTGTAATTTCTTAATACTGCAATTATACATTTGTATCGGACAATTGCACATGAGGTAGCTGTAATTGGCTACTTGTGTGTCCCATAAGCAGCTAGCCCCTGTCTTCATGCAATCGCTGTAAATGAGCATGCAAATTAAATCCAGAACTGCAATCTGTTATTCCAGCATGTGGGAAGTGTTGGTCTCACGTGTCTTCCTGAAAGCTGGTCTGGTCTGCTGAAGATAACCAACAGCTTTGACCAGGAAGTGGAAGCATATCAGCCATGACCACTTCAGTTCTCATATTTGTGAGGATTGTATTCATACTAACGAGTATCACATCAGCATTGTTGCACTCATTATCAGCTTTATTCACTGACTATTTAAATTTGCATGAAAGAATCACCTATATTCTTTGGAAGTTTCTGGAATACATAAGAAAAAGTAAAAAACAGCCTAAGGCTGGGTGTAGCCTTTTCAAGTTCTGCCTTTTAAATAAATCCATCATTAACTCACTGTTCTTATAAAAAAAAAAAAAGAAAGAAAGAAAAGAAAAAGGAAAATAAAGCCAAGAGAGAGTTTTTAGAGCGGAGATGATTTTCCTACTACACAAATATACTGAGTTCAGAACAAAATGATCTTTTAGGGTCCAACTGAGCTCGTTGGATCAAGTTACATGTATATAATTTTCTTCAGGGGAATCTTGGGTATCACTAAGTCTCAGATCACAAAATATCATTGTATGTAGGAAAACTTGCAATTTTCTATTCTTTTCAGACTACACAAATTTTTTCTGAGATGCAGAGAGCAGTTGGCCAAACCATGTGGACTCTGAAGACCCTAAAGATTCCCTGAGCATCTACATATATTATGGTAAAACCCCTACCTCTAGGTCCTGAAGCATTTACATACGTGCTGTGGACTTTGACCTTCCTCTTGTAAAGACATGTGTGGCCCAAACAGCAGGCACTATTGCTTTTTGGGGGAGAAAGGACTGATGCTCATGAAGAAAAACGTTCCTACTCTGCTCAGCCTAAAGCTTTTGAACTTGAACTAATAAGCTTACCCTAATTTTAACAATAAAAGCTTTCAGTGCTTTCATTTTTACATATGCAAAGAGAGATTTTTGCCCTAAAAGGTCTCTCTCCTAGTGCCATTCAAGTAGCAAAGAGTATTAAATAAAATCTTGTTTCCAAACCCTTACAGCTACAATGCTTGATACAAATGGGAAAAATGCCATTTTCTGCTGATCTTTGTGAGATAGTAGGCAGTCCTAGGAAGATTACTTGGTTTGAATTTTTTACCTGGAACTACAGATGGAAAAGGAGTTTGAAACTTTTAAACTCTTCTGCCTCTGAGTAGCCCCTTTGACTGACATACCTGCAAGATTTCAACAGTTCAAATGAGTTTCAACTGTCTTCTAAATGTTTAATATTTAATTGACATTCTTAAAGGTAGGAAGCTTTTTTTTTTTTAAACTGTGAACAACAATGTTTTGCACATTGTTTGCAATGGTGCTGTAGGGTCACAGAACAGCTGAGGCTGGAAGACATGTCTGGAGGTCAGCAAGTTCGATTCCGCTGCTCAGGACACAGTCTACTAGTGAGTCACTCAGACTGCATTTCCATTTGTTTTGTTCATTCTGGTTTGACTCTTTCAAGAAAAAAAAATATTACAGGTTTTAAATAGTAGTAGTTCTAATGAAACCAGACTCTTGTAAAAGGATATGTGAATTAGGGGAGAATGAGACCCTGATTAATGAGCTCTGTATGTCTTGCTTTTCATTATATTTGATTATGTTCATGAGATTATTTAGTTACCTTTGTTTTGGATTCATGCAATAAGAGTGACAATTCTGTACTAATGGTGAGAATAACAGTATCAATATTTATTGAGGTGAGTAGTTTCAGCTTTGCAATTGCTGAAGATACAGCCCAGCAGTTTCAAGGACTTGTTTGAGGTTAACTTGAAACCAAGCTGAGGTTGTCTGGGCTCATATTTAAAGTAAACAGAAGTGATCCTGGGCATCTGATATTACCTGTTGTTTGCCTTGTACCTCCTGGCATAAAGAAATGGACTTTGCCACAGGATACCCTCTCACTTCTCTGTTCCTGAGGCTTCTCAGGTCACTGATACTGTTGTCAATAACAATGCGATGACATATTTGGTAGGATGAGGATTTTAAATGCCCTTTATTGTCCTCTTCTCATCATAAATGTGAAGAAATCTTATGGATCTATTTCATCTCTTCTGTATGACTGTACAGGTTGTCTTTGCTTGTACATTGTATTGCTGGAAAAAAAAAACAACAACAAAACAACAACAAAAGACAAACAAACAAACCCAAAACCACCACCACCACCAGCAACAACAAAAAACCCAAACAAAAACAACCAACAAAAAAACCCACAAAAAACCACAAACAAACAAACAAACAAAACCCCACCACCGCCACCAAAAGCAAACAAAAAACAACAACAAAAACCCAAACCAAACCAACAAAAACCACAACAACAACAACAACAACAAAAGGACACCCAAAAAAACCCTGGGAAAGCCCAGCAAGAAACCAATGGAAATGAATCATCCTGATCTCTGGTTTGGCACAACTCTTCTGATAGATCTGAAGGACTATATTTAATATTTTCCTCTGTTAGATTCTGAACTTTAAGCTTAGGTAAAGTACAAAGCAATAAAAATTTTCAAATACCTAATGAGGATTAAAGTTTTTATTGTTATTTCACCTTTCAAAGGTGAACAGTATTTTATTTCGAACAATTAATAGGGAGTGTGAAACATACAGAAACTATGTGTATTATTTAAAAATTCAAACACAGTGACAACATCCATAAGCTTATTTCCTCAGTAATTTGATTTCACATTCCTATATACCTGTATAGGATTCTATTAGGTAACCTGAGGGTGGAGTTTGGTTTCAGCACTTTATTTTTCCTTTTCCTAGCTTTTCAATGTCTTGGTTTATCTGCTGAGTTGATTCAAAAACCAGTATTTATTTACAGCTCTGTTTCCAATTTTCTGTCACGTACAGACTGTTCTTTTAACATCTACAGGCTGCTACTGTCCAAATTTTTAGGTGATCTCTTAACATGTACTGTGGGCGTAATCCTTTGTAATATTTCAGTGTGTTCAACCAGTGTACGTCCTATTTTTCTTAAAGGAGGTGAAAAGACTTTTAAAGCAACAGTATCATTGTAATCAAGTTTGTAGAACGTTATTTAAAAGATGCTTGAGAGTTTAATACTGATATAATTACTCTTTTATGAATCATGGGAAAACAAAAGAAAGAAATGGAAAAAATGGAAAAAAGTTTTGAAAATTAAGGGATGGGAAGAGGCTCACAGCATTGACCTAGATGGTCTCCAAGGTCTCTTCCAACCCAGACTGTTCTATGAATTTATGAACTTGCCCTCCATGGAGGATTTGTCAGGTAACACCAATCTAGTTTTGAATTTTTACATTTTTTTAAGCCTATCATGTTGTGGTGTATAGGAAAAACTATCCTCTCAACTAAAATGGGGTAATTCTCACAATGGAGAGCAAGGATTACAGAAACTGTTTCTAAGTGGTGCAGTTTTAGATTTCTTGTTGAATGTTATCAGTAGCGTAACATTAGAGATTTCCCAAGAAGATTGTAAAATATTAATGGTTTGTTAACTGAAGAGCAAACCTCGTTCACCTTGTTTACAATGTGAGTCTGTTTTGCCAGATAGGATAAGGTTTAAGTACCAGTATTTGATATTTCAACTTTTTTATCATTACTAGACAAATGAGGCAATCTGAGGAGAAAACAAACAAACAAACAAACAAACAAACAAAAAAATGGAAACAAAAATGCAAATTACTGTAATATCTAGATGTGACAAATCTTTTTAGGCTTGAAAACTGCACATGCATGGATGTCTTGTGCAACACTACAGAGGTTGTTACTCACTTAACAATACAAAAATACTTAATATTTGAGAAGGATGTCTAGTATCAAAGCACTGGGAAAAATGTCTTGGGAAATCTTTAAAAGAAGTTCCAGGCTATGAATGAAAAAATACTGGAGATAATGCTGAGCCTTTAAATTGAAATCTCTAACACCTTGACGGATACAGCAAGGTAGGTAAATCTTTACTTTGAGTAAATCTACATAAGTACACAACTATGACATGCTTCAAGTAGATGTAACTAATCTATTTTTCTTTTACCCTGTCTTCCAAATCAGTAAATAAAACATCATTATGATCTCCACAGAATAGAAAATAAATAAAAAGGTGAACAAAACACTGGTCTCAAGAAAGCCATGTTCCTTAGGGATTAAAGGCAAATAGGTTACAGTGTAAGGCCTGAACAAAGCTTCTATTTCTCTCTGGTCCTAAGCTCTTCCAGTTAGGTTATCTGGTATTTGATGAGCAATCTATCAGTTTTCCCTCTGTGGAAGTACTGGAAGACTGTTTTGCACACAATTTTTGCGAGTTCAATGCTTTTTCCATCAGCTGAAGCTGAACTTGGCCAGCATGTTCAAAGGTTATCACAGGATCTTGGATACACATTTCCACAAAATTAATTCTCACAGGTAAATAAAACAGTAACTTTAACGAGTAAAGAGCCCACTGTACTAGCTATGGCACTCCTGGGGGATGGAAAACACTGAAAGAAAACCCCCCAAAAACCCAAGTGGAAAAGAAAACACAATAGAATATCTATCTACACACCAGAATTATTCCAGATGAATTTACATTGGTACTGAGAGTACTTTACTTAAACAAGTTATTAGACGTTCTTCTTTGGATTGCTAAACTGAACTAATACTATTGGTTATAACAGATTGCAATTGACCAGGACTCAATCAACACAAAATCAGAATACTTTGTTAAAAGACAATCTATTTCATAATTCATACTGTATTCACAATATGCAATTTTTGGTCAAGAATTTTCATCATGTTGGTGGTACATTTTTAATTCATCTCATTCAGCCCTCCCTCCCGCCAAAAAGAAAAAACTATTAAATGTAACAATTATCCACAGAAAAATTTATTAGGCAAATTTTAAAGTTAAATTAAAATGAAAATCCTCTGGATCTAAGCTAGAAAGTGATGAAAGAAGTAACTATACATTTTTTAAATATTATATATATATATCTCATCTAGAATGTGATGTCGAAGGATGAAGATAAACAGTGCTTAGAAAAGCTGATGATTTGGGAGTCACTGCTGTCAAAAGGAAAACTGAAGCCCTGGGAATTATGCCAGACATGAAGTAAGTGTAAGAGGAGACTGAATTCTGAGTGTCTGTACTCACTGAGATGAAAGAGTTCACATTAACAAACCATGGCTATATCTCTGTAGGACAGCTTTTCCACAATACAAGCATTAGCACCTAATCCTGCAATGAGGGAGATGATGATTTAATACTTTATTTCTTGCTGATATTTTGGTTCTTTCTTTCTTCCTGCTTCCTTTTAAAGGATCTCCCTATTTGCTAAAGTAGGCTGCTATAAGATGTTTGGATTGTACCTGAGGAAATGTGGGTGTTTCTGAACCTGCAAGGGTTGTGGAATGAGAGAAAAGACCCAGTTCATCACCTGCCTGACTCTGGCAGAGTTAAATTTTGAGTGTTCTCTTTCAACAAGAGCCACATGCTGGAGGGGCAAATCTGGAACCGACTCAGCGGACATAACTTGCCACAAGTCTCTCTGATGGCAGCTAGAAAATAATCTTTTTTTCTTGCTACAGCTCTCAATGTACAGTTAAGAACTGACTTTTTGCCCCAGTTTGACATGCCTGTGGATCATCTCAGTAGCTTGATGGTTACTGCTATTCCTACCTATGTACTGTTTTGCTTAAAGACAGGGGAGCAAAGGGAGGCAAACTGTCCCTAATTAGTATCAGAAAAATCTGACCATGAAAATACTTTAGTTATTTTTCCTTAAATGTTATATAAAATAGTATATGTGGATGACAAAGTTTTGCAAGACTGAAACCCACCTGTTTGTTGCTACCAGTTTTGATGTCTGTCACTTTTAAGGAGCTGGTAGAGGTACAATGTTATTGAGGGAAATCAGTCTATTGGATAACTTTGGTCTCAGTCATCTTGTTTTCTTCAGGCTACTTTGATCACTATGTCCTGTCACCACCATCAAGTCCTGATCTTCTTGCCAAAATCATTTTGTTGCTGATCTAATTCAAATTTCCTGGCATCTTGAAATATATAATTAAATTCTGTAGGTATGAAAACTGGGTGTATTAAAAGAAACCCCAGTGTAGATAAACATGGATACACCAAAACAAATGTAATTCAACAAAAATTTATTTTCAGACCACTATAAAGTGATGCTGGCATTAAACCTAAAATGGGCATGTATTTGCAATTGGCATGATATAATTAGGAGAGCACTTCAATATAAGTGGCATCCTTATGATTTTTGCTGACTTCATCATAATACTTTAAATTTTTAGAATCTCCAAGAGTAAATAGAAAAGTAATCCTAAAGATGATGATGAAATGCCTCTTCATTGCTCTATTCTTGACCTTCAAAATGTTAAAGAGAAAAAGAATTATTGACTATATTAAGGAGGCTCTAGGAGACCATGTGTCTGAACACTTGCATTATTTTTGCAGAAATCTTTTTATAACAGGTTCTTTCTTTCTCTCTCTCTGAATACTTGCCTATGTGTTTCTTATATTCAGGGATTATTTAGAATTAATTCTATAGAAAAATAAGTGCTCTGGAAGCTGAGTTTGTGCAGATCAACTTTCAATTTTAAAGAAATTGAGACAACAACTAATTGTGACAGTACAGTAGCATGTGCTTGAGGCTTTACTAAGCCCTCCTGATGACCTTTTTAAAAATACCATGTGATTTTTCCTGAATGCATGATGAGGTTATCATAATTTTGTGAGAAATTACTGAACTACTCAAAAACTCTTTAAAATGTTGCCCTGAAATTGGCTACAGAGAATGCTGATGGGACGAATTCTCTGACCCAATGTAAAAAAACCCAAAAATAAAGCTTTTGAAATTGTTGCTTTAAGAGTAGAAAATTTGACAGAAAATAAACCCCCTTGTAGGTTGCTTGACCTAATTCTCTTAGAAGGCATTTTTCTAGATTCTTAAGCAATGAAATAACAAGAGTTTCAAATTAAGATACCTTATTCATGACAAGGAGCCACTGGAAAACTGAAGGCTAGGAAAATGACCACTGGAAAACTGAAGGCTAGGAAAACCAAATATTTTCTGATGGGATGTGGGAATAAAAGTCATCTGTAACTGAAAATACTAAATACTCAGATACTGGATACTTTGTTGGTAGGATATCATACTGGATTCTAACTTTACAGAAAATCTGTTATTTCTTAAAATTTCTCTCTAAAATTTCTTAAAACTGAATTTTAAAAAATCATATTAAAACATCTGAGATATTTAAATGTAATTTGTTTACATGGTCACTTTTGGCATTACATAGAAGAATCCCTTTTTTTAAAGGAGGCCTGAAATTCAAATGGAGACAGGAATTTTCATATCAAGCCAAGAAATTTCAGCTTCATTGAAAGGATCTTGACTTACTTTACCACTTTTAAGCTTTGAATGAGATAGTAATGTGTTTGGAAACAAAGTATGGCAGCCTGAAAACTTTAATCCGGTCCTTCTGCAGTTTTTGTTTATATTTCCCCTTCTACCTGCTCTTAATGTTTTGAGATTTACATAACTTTTCACAGCAGCACTGCCTGATTTTTCTTTTTCAGTGATAAGAAAAGAATTAGCAAAAAATTCTGTGCTGCTTTGAAATAATATTCAATCATATTGTGCTTTGCTGCTAGTTTTATCAAATTCTACTGAAAAACAGAAGTGAAACACTTATTTTTCAATTCTCAGTTTTATGTAATTACTCTTATTTGAAGAAAAGAAATGTAAATTAATTAATCTATGTTTTGGTCTTCACAGAATAGAAAGAGTAGGTAAATACATGCTTTGTGTATATATAAATGTGCAAATGAGAAACATTCTATAGACATGAGGAAAGATTACATGTCCTTCCAATGAAATTTGCATTTACTCAGAAGTCTTGCCTGTGTGGTCTGCAACTTTGCCTTTCTTATGGCTTTATGGTTCAGATATTAAAGGAATAGTATGAAAACTTTTACACAGACACACATAGGTAATCTTTTATTCTGCTTTTTTTTTTTTCCTTTTTTTTTTTTTTCCAATCCTACAGCTCTAAGAGATTAATTTCTGGGTCTATAATCATGCCATAGTACAAATAGTCTCACAAAGGAAATGTGAAGAGGTAATGTTTTTCCAAGTGAAATCACTCAGGTTGGGAAAAGACCTTTAAGACCATTTTTAAGACCATTCAAGTCCATAACTAATAATCCGAATTTGAAGAGCAACAGATTTCTTTATAATTTTTTTTTTATTATTTAGATTTGCATTTGAATCTAATTTTCTTCATTAGAAGACTGCATTGGTATCTAATGTATTTCTGATGTGTGTCTGAGATCAGGACACATGATCTCAGACATGTATCAAGAAACCACAGATCTGAAGAAAATTTAATTCCTGATTTTAATTTATTATATTCCAACATCCTACTTATCTATTCCTTTTCAGATTAACACCTATCTTGTTCACCTTGGGAGGAACAGAAGCCTTAACAATATATTGTGGAAAGTGATAATAGCACTTTCTTACATTTATTCATGTGTAGATAATCTGTGCCTCAACCCCTAAACTTTTCCATGTTAGACCTGGCATTTATGGATGAAATGTTCCCCTTTGTTGTTGTCAGCTTTCTCTAGAACTGTTTTTCCTCTTAGGAATGCCTATATACTGGTGGCATCACCTGCTATCTGCCATGCATTCTTTCACAGACATTTTTTAAATGCAGAAAACATGGAAGGACTTTTTTTTTCTAACTTGAGTGAGCAGATTAGACAAATAATTATACTAGGAATTTCAACAGTGTTTTAAACTATTTCATTATGCCAGCAGACTTCATGTGGATCCTGCAAAATTCTCTGTCACTTCAAAACCAAAGGTTTCAATGTCTATTTACACAGTTGCAGTTTAATAATGACAAAAGTGAAGCTCATTAATGCACTCCAATGCTATCTCTCTGGTGATGTACACAGATAGCCACCTTCTTTGTGTTGTGCATTGCAAGGTAATGATTTATTATTCACAGGGAAGTGCTGTTTCCCAACAGTCTGGTGGAGATTAAAGTTCTGAAGTTGGTGGATTAGACTGGACAGATGCTGCAAACTGCAATGTTTGATGCCTTCTAAGAGGACACAGCACAAAATGTGTGATACTTCTCTAATGTTTAGTTCAAAATTTTGTAACTCTTTCTGTTCTGGGATAATAATATTTGGGTAGTCTTTCAGCCAGACTAACCAATTTTCTTTACATTATCTCTCTGAAAATAGTTCCTGATTTTTCCAGGAGGTGCCAGAGAAGCTTTGTGTGTAAGCACTGGGTAAAAATACATGTACAGATTGCTAAAACCGTTTTTCAGGCACTTAGGGAAATGTCTGACATGGGTTCTTAAAAGTACTATGTGAAAAAACACCTCGGTCTTTAAATGTGTATGTGTGAACTTGTTAAATACAACATGGATCTGAAAAATGAGGGATTCTGTACATTAATGGTGCTAGAAGATGAAATTATCCTATATCAGTGTAGTAATAAAGGAAGATCAACTATGGTGCATAGAGAATGAGATAAGATTTTGTTTAAAAAGCTCTGTGAAATGGCCTTTAAAAAGTATGAAATATAAAAAAAGACACTCCCTCCACCAAAAAAAGAAAAAAGAAAAAAAAAAAAAAAGAGGAAAAAAAAAGGGTCAAATCTATCCCAACAAAACAGTGGTGCTATGTAGAGTTGGTGCATAGTATCGTCTATCCCCCCAAATTATAATTTAGGTGAGAAAAAGACTGAAGGAAACAACTCATCCTACTAATCTACACTGTGATTCAAGGGAGAAAATTATTTTTTACTTCATTTGGAATATAGTATTTGTAACATCTGCTTGGATAAAATCTGGGTTTGAGTGTAAAAACTTTTTTTTTAAAGGTTTAAATCATCTTCAGTACTCTCAAGATGCTTTAAAAAAGGATGGAGGCACATCTGTCTCTAAGTTCTAGCCTAGACTTCTGACACTACTGTCATGCCAAAGAAATTTAGTGAAAGGCATTAAATGACCCTCTAAGGCAAGAGCAGGGGAGAAAATATTCTGTTCTTGCTTTGCTGGTATCTCTGTACATTTTCTGTCACTATGAGAAATAGTATAAGAATCACCTCAGACTTTCTAATCCCACTTCCTGAGACAGTTTATTGTCTGTTGCACAATAAACTGGTTCTGACCTGAGATGTGGCCTTTCATTTATACTAAATGTCTTTTTTCCTATGAACTTGACAGGATTTTGGGACAACAGTACAGACACTGAGAATCTGGTTCTATATGCTGCCTTGTTTGAGAAAATTGATTATCTCTGCTCCCACAGTTAGAGAGACAATAGGTAGAGGAGGTGGAGTCCTAAAAGTGAAAGTACCTGCAAGAGAGCACAGAAGAAACCATGAAACCCTCTTTCCCTCCTGAAAAAAAAAGAAAAAAAATAACCTACCATCTTTAGTATGTGATGTGACTTGCATACATTTGAAACTTGCTTTATAGTTGGCAGAGGAAGATATGTGATGCACTGAGGTTCACATTCTGTTTTGTGAAAATACGCAGTTACTCCAGAGGTGATCCTTTAGAAGAGACTGCTCCCAGACTGCTGGGCTGGCAAATTAGAAACAGGGCTTGTTGAATAGTATACAATAATTAAACAATACAGGGTTTTATATTAATATAACGAATTGAAGGTGACATAACAGTGATAGCAAGCAGAGAGCAAAAAAGTAAACCATGTCCTAACAGAAGACTCATGTTCAGCTCATAAAGATCGACATGGAAGAAACAGACAAAAGCTTCAGAAACTGCATTGCTACTAGAAGACAAAAGGAGGATAATGTCAAGAAATCCACGATTGGGTCTGAAAAAAAAAAAAAAACCAGAAAAAAAGAAAGATGGCTTCTATATAGAAACATGGTGCTGATGTCAGTTTGAAGCCCTTAGTGGGCTGCAAAGGAGAATGACCCAGGACAGAGGGCACTGAGGAAGGAATTCAAACTTCCTGGAAACATGAGAGACATACAAGTAGGTCTATATACTGTTGCTACATATCAAATTGGAAAATTTTTAGATGCTTTCTCTCTCAAAACCCTCCTGGGGTTAAGTTCATAAAAATTTAACAATCTAAAAGGAAATAGATCAGCTCCTTGGTCTGTGTGTGTATATATAATATGAAATGTTATATTTTTGGCAGTTCTTATTCATGAAGAAACACTATGTTATTGTGCCACAAAGAACAGTGCTGCTCACTGAAGGAGGCAACTGGTCTATACGGTTGTCTGACATGCAGCATCAGGACATAATTTTGCACCTTTCAAATTGCATTTAGAAGCAACATCTTTTCCTTGAGTGTTTTCTAAGGTGTTCTTTGAATATTATCTGATTGCCTTACAATAGACTAATAGATTTTTCTTCCTAATCTGCAAAAACAATTGGGAAGTATCACTAATTTCCAAACCAAACCAAACCAAAGGCTAAAGTGAGTTAATTGCCTGTGACTATGTCACAAGGTATCTCTGGAAATCAGCAGACAAGTCTCTGAACTGCTGGATCTCAGTCCAGTGCCTTAGTAATGTTTTTCTTTTCTTTTCCAGGAGAAATTTAAATCTCAGAAAATCAAAAAAAATCTTACAGATTCTGCAGTCAAGGGAGTTTTCAATGTTATGGAAAATACACTTTTCTTTTTTTGTGGAAAATTTAAAAAAAAAAAAGGGCAGACTTGCAGTTTATGAAAATATTCAGGAAATTCTTACAAAAGCAACTTTAAATCCTAATGTGACTGGACTTGGAGATGGCAGAAAAATCCATAGTTTATCTACAAATTACCAGGTGCTTGAGCTGAGATAGCAACATCTGAGAAAACTGGCCTAAATATATTTGCACATTGTGTCCAATCTCCCACAGTCAACAGTGCTATGAGCTAGGTCTGCCTCTGTGTTCTTCTAATGACCTCCCCAAAGAAAATGAACAGGCATAGAAAAGCAGACCGTCTGTATTAGATCATAAATTAAATTCATTAGCTTTTGTTATAGAGATGGCATAAAGAAAATTCAAAGTGAGTAAATGAGAAGAGAAATCAAAAGAGGTTATAAATAACTTCCCCACTGCCCATTCTGTCCTTGCAGGCCAAATACTTGATTTCTGTCAAGGTTTTAAAAACTCAGTGGCTTTCTTTTTCCCCAAGTTCTGCTCTTTTCTCTCTGGTTGTGGACAGCTTCCTCCCATGAGGTCTGGCTGTTTGCACTCTACTCCATAGTCCCTAGGGTCTGCACCAGCTGCAGGCTCACAGGACTTTACAAATGTTCTTGTTTTACTTCTTCTGCTCTATTACCATCCATTTCCCTCCATCCTTTAGGAGGCTCCTAAACTGGCCAACTCTATGATAAATGGCCAACATTAGTTCTGTGTAAGATGAATGAAAACCATTGGTACCACTCTCCTTCACAGCAGTGGCAATGCTGGACAGACATTTGAATGAACCTTTTCAGAGTAATTCCTTACAGAGATCATAAAATCCTGGTCCCTTCTGGTGCAAAACACAGACTCATGAGGGATGCTAATCAAACCTAACTATTCCACACATTAGGCCTGTGAAAAAAATGCACTTTGCTTGAACAGCATCCAGGAGAATTGTAGGTCTGAAGCTGTCTTCCTTTGACAGGGATCAAACCAAGGTAAGGGGCTCCATCAAAAGGGACTCATTCCCCTGGAATGGACTTTAGGAGCCAGTGATGAGACTAAGGGTTTGAGGACTCGGGTCTGCTGTTGTAGAGAAGTATCACAGAAAGGCTCAGAGTGGTGTGTGTGGAGGATGGCAGGGGCTGTTTGAGTGCAAAGGAATCAGCAGGATGACCCAGCAGGGTTATCAGCTGAACCGTGTTGTGCCCTCTGGATAAGCAGGATTTCAGGATCATCAGCCCAGCTGCTGTTCAAAGGGCTTGGATTATGTGATCCTGGTACATAGAAAAGGGAGGATGAAAGAAGAAATGCCTGCTCTCCTTGAGCACTCCTTTGAGGAACATGAAAAACCACTCTGTGGAGAGCTACAGTGTATTCATTGGGCTCTCCAAAGGGAGGCCTGGATGTGCAGTGAGGCAGTGCCAATTTACCATGTGGACATGTGCTCTGCCCCAGGGCCGACCACAGGCTCCCCTGTGCTTGGGGGTTTGTGCTAGGAAATCCTGGGCACAGATTCCTGCTGGGCGGAGGCGCTTGAGGGGCCCGCAGCTCTGACACCGCTCAGTGCTTGGTTGCTCCTCCCAGGCCTCCTCCCCTGAGCTGGGATGCTGTTGCTCATGATAAACCTGGACAGGACCAGGTTTATGGCCTGGTCCAGGTAATGCCCCATCACTGGGCACAGCCAAAGCAGAAATGATGGAAGCATGAGGCCAAGCAGGCTGTGTTGGTCCTTTCTCACAGACAGATGGGGCATGGGTCACCTTCTGATGCCTCTGACTGCCCTGCCCGCTCCAGCTGGCTCCTGCTGTCCATCATGGCAGAGCACACTCCTCCAGAGCTTCCTCAGCAGCTGACACCATGTCTTGCAAGGACAGACGTGCCATATGCTAAGCTTACACGATGCTGAAGGGGAAAGTAGGAAAAGCCGAAGCAAGAGGTGATACGGGGGAGTTCCAGGTCTCCCAAAGACTCCTTCATTCTTGAGAGCTGACAAGCAGCCAAGGCAGCAGCAGTCCTGTGGGGCAGACAACACCAAGGGCTGCTCCCCTCATCCGCCCCTTTGGCTCCCTGTCCTAGTTTAGGACAA
>VWZP01008606.1:802847-866060 GCA_013396995.1 Dicaeum eximium | reverse complement strand
CTTTCCAGGGCAATGCTGGGGAACTTGAAACGGACTTTTATATTTTTGAAAAGGGACAAAACTTTAAGAGAGTACAAAGACAGTTTATTAACATTAATTAGAAAGAAAAAGAGAAAACGAAAAAAAACTCTTCAGATTTTTCTCCTCTCCCCACAAACATTCCCTTCCCATTTGTCAATGTAAAGAAATAACACTCAAACATTCTAATTATTCCATCACTTATGAAGTAGTCTTTTTTCAATTCTCGCTTCAGGAGAGGAGACTCTTTTGTTTATGTTATGGAAAAACTTCTTTACAAGAGGAAAGAAAAGTTCTCTTGTTTCTTTCAATGTCCCCGTAAGCAACTCACTTAGAGAAACTTGCTTGTCAGGTTCTTCCCACCTTCAAAGCCTTTCCAAAGCTGGGAAGGGGCCACAAAGCTTGGGAGGTAAGTTTTTTTGTGTTTTACGGATGAACTACATAAAGAGAACAAAGATTCTCCTTCTCTTTTCTTACTAGATCATCTTAAGTAGCAAAAGTAACAAAGTTCTTCTTCTGTCTTTAAGGCACAAAATTGTCTCTCCTCTGTTCAACTTCTTTTTAGAATCACAACAATTGCCTCAACTGCTCACTTCTCTTCTCCTTTGGAGACTCTCTTTTGCTCAAATTTAAACTTTTCATTTCCTCGACAGCCTTTTGTGTGTTACAATAAAAAAGTCTTTTCTCCATAACTCACAACAAGTTTTCAAACCGTCTCCTCATCCCTCCTATTTAGGCTTCACTTCTTTTTCACTAACTTTGATGTTTCAATGTCATTCTTTACATTGTCTCTCATCTAGTTCCTTTTCTCTCAATTGGAAGGAAGATTAGAGCTCTAAAAAGATTAACTTTTCGCTCAGAGCTCGCAGAAGTCATGCGACTCCTGCCGTGAGAGCTGCGGCTGTCTCTCTCTCAACTACAAGATGTTAAAAGCTTCTGCGGAGTAAAAATTCCCGCGCCGCCATGTCCTGCCCTGAGAGTCCGGCCCTGAGCCCCAGGCTGAGAAGAGCACGACCGATGGTCAGATATTTGAAAAGGCCATCTCCCTCTAAGCATGCAAAGAGCCATCCCTTCCCTCCCTGCCTCCCACCGCAGCCACATGGAGGGGGGAAAAGCAGCTCCGCAGCCGCCGGCTGGCCGGGCCTGGGGAAGGGGCCCAGCCCCCCCTGGCCCAGGCCAGAAGTCTCACCTCTTTGCTCCCTACCCAAAAAAAAGCAACTCCTCCTTCCTCCTCCTAAATTTCTTCACATAGAATCTCACTGAGCCGCCCATAAATTTTACCATTTCCAAGTAAGCCTTAAACCATGACAGACAAAGAATCCCAAAGTCACGGGATTGTTTGTGTTGGAAGGGAGTTTCAGAGATCACCTAGTGCAATGCCCTGCTGTGTGCTGGGACATCTTGCACTAGACCAGGTAGCTCAGAACTGTGTCTGACCACAGGATCTGTGCAGACTCCCTGGGCAACCTGTGTCACCAGCCTCGGTTGAAAGGTTTCTTCCCTTTGTTGACAGCAACACCACAAAAGCTGATACCTGATTTCTGTGCACAAAACAGTTTTAAACCTGCCTAACAATCGGCCCAGTCATGCAACAGTGAGGGGCAGCAGAGCTGTGTGTCTCAGCACCTCTAGGTAGCAGCCTCCCTGAAGGCCCCTGCCCCATGTGCTGACATCCCAGCTGTGGGATACACTGGAGATTCCCACCTCCTCTCTCCTGATCAGGCCATGTCTCTCAGCTGCTGAGACCACTCTGGCTTTGGCTTGTCCTGCCCAAGCATGGGCAGCAGGGACAGGGTCTCCAGCCAGCTGTGGTTGTGTGAACAGCAGAGGGGACTGGAGGCTCTGGAGGGGGCAGCTGAGGCCAGACCCAGAAGTTCCCTCTCTGAAAAGGTCCTGGCCAGGTTCAAGGGAGGACAAGGACAGTTGTGAGGGGTTTGGGGCAACCAGACTCATGGCAGATGTGCCAGCAGGAGGTACTGGGGATAACATGGTGTCATTTGGAGATACACAAGGTGACATTTCCACCCTCCTGAGCCATGGCCTGGGGTGGGTTCCCAAGGGGCATGGTAAGTTGTGGACAGGTTGCCCAAACACCAGCTCTGTGGCCACAGAGACCCAAGGAGCTCACTGCATCAGCACCCAGAAGTCCTGCTTTGCTAGGAAAGCAGCTGCCAATCAGCAAGTTCCCCAAATGAGGGCACACACAATTCCCTCCAGCCAGAGTGAGGATTTCAGAGCTGATCTGCTATCCCTCAGCTTGGGCAAAGTTGCAGCCTTGTGTTATCCAGAGGAAATGGAGCCTGAGGGGCATAGTGGGAGAGCCCTAGGCCATCCCCTTTGCAATGGCACCTCTGGCTGGGGCACGATGGAGCTCTGCCTTTGGAGCTCTCCTCCCTCCATGCTGCTTGCAGAGCCAGCTGTTGAACCACAAGGAATGAATGGAGACTGGTTCCTGGTGAGGAGAGGACCACAGAGCAGGTGATGTCCCTCTGGTGGTTTACCTGGCTGTTGCTCAAGGGTGGGATCTGTGTCCCCTGGAGAACACGGCTGGCTGTGCCGGTTTAGGCTGGGGGTGTGATGATTTTTTCAGTGTGGATGGTAGGGGCTGTGTGTTGGATCTCTGCTGAAGCTAAGGTTGATAACGCAGAGATGAGTGGTTTGTGCTGAGCAGGGCTTGCACAGAGCCAAGGCCTTTGCTGCTTTCTGTGCTGCCATGCTTGTGAGGGGACTGGGGTTCATGGGAACTTGGGAGGAGTCCCTGGTGGGATACTTGATCCCAAGTGACCCAAGGGATATTCCAGACCATATGACATCATGCTCAGTATATAAAGTGGGAGGAAGAAGGAAGAAGTAGGAGACTTTTGGATTGATGGCCTTTGTCTTCCCAGGTCACCGTTACCTGTGATGGAGCCCTGCAGTCCTGGGGATTGCTGAACAGCCACCTGCCCATGGGAAGTGGTGAATGAATTCCTTGCTTTGCTCTGTCTGCATGCCTGGCTTTTGCTCTCCCTGTTAAATTGGTTTTATTGCAGCTCACATGTTTTTCAGTTCTGTCCCTTGATTCTCTCTCTGATCCTGCTGTTGGCACAGTGTTTGAGTGGCTGTGTGGGCCTTGGCTGGGTCAAACCCGGCTGGTGTCACGTTGAGGGACACCTGCAGTGCCCTGCAGCATGGCTTTGGGCGTGGGCAGCGCTCAGCAGCTGGACAGGCTCGTGGTGCCCCAGGGAAGTGTCACAGCAGGACATGGGGTGAAGCACCGACCACGGCTGCTGAACATGACCAATGGGAGACGCAGGATGTCCCCAAAGGGCTGTGACCTGGGGCAGCTGGGAGGGTTTGCTGACGTGTTCTGGGCCGCTTGCATCACCCCAGGACCCGTGGGTCTCTCTCGGAGAGCTGCTGTCCCTCCTGCTGGCTCCGAGCCCGGTGTTTCTCAGGAACCTTCTGCCTGCTCTGATTGCAGGGAATTGCAATCACGCTGCCCCAGGGATGCGTCAAGGCCTGACGGTGGTGCCCTGCTGCTGGCCACTGCTGCTGGCCACTGCTGCTGGCCACTGCTGATAAGAGCTTTCTGCACTGGTCCCAGTGGGAGGTAGGCAGACGGGGCAGATCTGGCATCTCTGGCATGGCAGGGGGTGCTGGCTCTGTGCTGCCCTGGACAGGCTCCCAGGGCACCCACACGCTGCTGACCACCACGGGGGAAGATCTTCTTCTTCAAGATTGTCCAAGCAAATCAGAGTGGCAGCACTTCTTTGAAATCTGTTTATGGACATCATATCCATCAAAGAGCAGTGAGCTGGCACAGGGACTCAGTGTGAGGAAGACAAGAGATAAAGCCCAGTTTTGACCCAAAATATTGAACGAGTAAGAAACCCCAAGTTCCCTTCTCTAACCAGTCCCAAACATCCTAATCACACAACTACCCTACCCTCAACAATGGGGGGGCTGGCAGTTCCCCTCCCTTCCCACAGGATAGGTTTCCTGCCCTTGGCTTTCAATTTCTGGGGTGCTCTGGCCTTATCTGTCCCCCCTGCTGCTGCCTACCATCTTCCTGGGCAGATGCTGGGGGAAGGCACCCCACAAATTCACACCCACTCACCCCTGGTCTGGCTCTGTGGTCAGGCAGTTTGGCTGTGAGCCAGCAAGGTGTGCTCAGGGTGAAGGCAGTCGAGGAAGGGTATCCTTCCCTTCTGCTCAGCCCTGATGAGGTCTTGCCTGGAGTGCTGTGTCCAGTTCTGGTCTTTCTGGTACAAGAGAAACATGGACATACTGGAGAGAGTCCAGTAAAGGGCCATCAAGGTGATAGAAGAGGAGGAGTATCTTCCACTGAGGAAAGGCTGAGAGAGCTGATGGTGTCCAGACTTGGAAAGAGAAGTCTGAGAAAGATCTGGTCACTGTTTGTAAAGATGTGATGAAGGTCAAGAGGTGACTCCAGAATCTTCCCACTGGTGTTCAATGACAGGACAGGAAAAGAGTGACAGGCACAAACTGAAACACAAAATAAATCCTATCTAAACATGACAACACCTTTATTTTTTTTCCTAAAACTGAAGGTGCTCAAACACTGTCACAGGCTACCCAGAAAGGGGGTGAAATCTCCATCCTCAGAGATATCCAATATCCATGGTCCCATTGTTAACCTTGCCTGAGCAGTTGTTGAAGCAGATTGTCTCCAGAGGTGCCTTCCAGCCTCTCCAGCACTGGCTCTGTCTCTGTCCCTGCCTTGTGGCCCCTTTGCTGTCAGCCCAGGAGCTGGCTGCAGGCTACTCACAGCACCTGACCAGGAGGATGCTCTGCCAGGCCTGGATGGAGGCTGGAATACCCCAAAGCAGGGCTGCTTTGGGCTGGGCCCCACAGACTCTGACTCCTGTCATTGCCCCTACAAGGACCCTCCTTCAGACTTGGAACTTTCATGTTTCTCCTCAGGCTGACAACTTCTGAATTTTAAAAGTTCCTTTTCTAACTCCCTAGTCACATTTAAATCCTGTTACTGGTCATATTACTCCTTTAATAAGCAGTTTGGGGCAAGCATTCTTCAGGCAAGTATCACCTGTTCATTATCACTTTCTTTTAGCAGGGTTGCTCTCTAGGCCAGCTGCCATAGTAGGGCTGGGTGAGACGCCCAGACCAGCACAGAAGAAGGTGTTTTCAGGCAGAGTACATGAGAAATTCGCCCTCTCTGGATAAAGCCATCACTTGTTATCCTTCTCCACCCCTCAAAACTGCCCAGATCAAGGCAGCTTTTCCATGGTGCTGCCTGCAACCTGTCTGCCCCGGGGGAAGGGGCTGGACTCACCATCCTGGGCCTCCAGCAGTGGTAAGGATGGTGGTGACAGGGCAGGATGGCAAAGTACCTGAGAGACCCCAGGCACCTCCTCACCACTACACTCAGAGCACGGGGATGCAGCAGGACCCCAGGCCAGCTCAGGCGAAGGCCACAGGGAGGCTGAGCCAGGAAAGATTGCACAGAGCCAGGGACATGGTGTAGCCAAGCCCCTGCTGGGCTGGAGCCAAGCCCAGTCTCGTGGCCATGCAGCCTGACCAGGGCTGGCAGGGGAAGACAGGAGAGGAGGGGCATGCCCCAGCACTCCATAAAAAGCTCCAGCAGGGACAGGGAGAAGGTGACACTCTCAGAAGAGCCCAGAGCAGCAGTGCCAGAGCTGTAGGAGAAGCGCCATGGAGCAGTACTTCTCAGCCACCCAGAAGATGGAGCAGGAGGTGATGTTCCCCAGCCTGCTGCGAGGGGTCTTCCCGCAGCAGGAGGGGGCAGCCCCAGATGCCGAGAGCCGCACGGACCTCTACGAGCGCTACCAGCTCCTCAAGTCCATCAAGCCCATGGTGGAGAAAGGCCTGGCCTCTGTCGGTGACCAGAGCCTGAGCGATGCCGACGCGGATGCAGACGCGGACGCGGACATGTCCTTGGACAGCAATGAGGCCGGGGGTGCCCAGCTTGAGAGGCGCCTGTCCCAGCACCTGACTGGCCTGCAGCAGGTCCTCGCCCACCTCACCAGGGACACCAACGCCCTGACGCGGAGGTACAGCCAGATCATGGATCAGATCAACCTTGGTGAAGATCATTCCAGCTCTTGAGCCTGCACTTCCCATCTCTGAGGTAAGAGCTTGGGCACATGCAGTGCCAGGGAAGAGCTGGCCAGGGGGTATCATACTTTGTCCTCATGCCCCATCAGCTGTGTGGTGTTATAATGTTTGCATCACACCCCCAAATCCCAGGAGTTTAGGGAGGAGTTTGGCACTTTCAGGTTTCCAACTATCTAACTTTGACAGACTACCTGCAAAGAGCTCAGACATTTCAGTCTTCCCCTAGCCTGAAAAGCAAACCCATTCTCCATGCTGGTGGGACTTTCATCCCTGAGGCCCCTTGGGGAGACATCCCCACAATCCATCAGAGATGGGGCTCATGGCCAAGGTCATTGTAGTGAAACGGAGAGCATAGAAAAATGATAGCAACAACAGAGTGCATTAACAGGACTTTACCCTTATTTAGGAAGATTCCCAGACAGGTATGAGGACCCTCTGACCACGTGTGTTATCCCCACAGGGTCTGTTTTTCAAGCCCAGGGGCACTTCTCCTGTGTCAAGACCCACTGAGGAGCGTCCTTCCTGAGCAGCGCAGAGCTTGGCTGTCAGCCTGCTGGGTGCTGCCTGTACCATCTCACTTGTCCCGCGGCCGATCCTGCTGGCAAGCTTCCTGCTTCGTTTCACTCCTCTCCTAGGGGGATTTCTGCGGGGCAGAAAGGAGTGGTTTGTGTAGTTGCTTTGTAGAAAGCATCTGTAACTTTGAAGTGATGCTTTTTTCTGTGTGTGCCTAAACCCCACCAAACCGTTCTCTTTGGTAATGTAAATAAAATGCAAAGCCTTGTACAGATGTGTCCTGTGTTTCCTACCAGCTGTCCCTTCTGTATAACTACTGTCCCCCAGCACATGAGGGTGAAGGACCTTGGCCACCAAGGCCAGGTTTCAGTGCAGGGAGATGAGCTGGGTTTCTTTGGCAGGGCTTTGAGATCCCCCAACTCTCTGTCTCTCCCACCTTGCAAAACCTTGGTGTAATCCTGCCACCATTCTGTGCTTGGTGCTGGATCCCAACCTGCTCCCCAGCATCCTTCCTTCCCTCCCACAACTTCCCTGTCTCTACTGGATTCCCAGCTTTTCAGCACCCCAACCTCATCAGTACCTGCACATCCCATCCCTTGTCCTACACTCATCCAGCCCTTTGTACCCAGCACCGCGTCCTCTCCTGTGAACAACCTGTTGGAATCCTCACAAGCCCCAGCAAAACAGGGGAGGCAGTTCTGCTCCTCCCTGCTTGGCCATGACACATTCCAGAGCTGGGGACAGAGAAGGAGGTGGGAATGCTCAGCTGGGATAGGAAGCAGGACCTTGCTCACCTCTGATCTCGTGAGCTGTGGGGAGACCAGGGGCAAAGCCCTTTCTGGGTGGGTGCGCAGGAGCTGCAAGCTCTTCACAGGCAGGTTGGAGCTTTCAGGACAGGTTGGGTTCCACCTCCAAGTGACTCATTCCCTCCCAGACACACCACCTTTGGGAAGTTGTACTGAGCTGGGCACTAGAGGGAAGTGTCCCCTTGCCTGTTCAGCACATTTTAAAAAAACCTCAGCTGTTGAAATAGTGCTCCTTTGCCTGAACAAACACTGGTTCTCCATGAACTTTCCACTTTTGATTATAAAACTGGAGATCTCTGAGCACCTGTGGTGAGAGGAGGATTGTCACCATGCCCTGTGCTGCAGGCTCTGGTTGTGTTGTTCATGTTGCTACAGGTGCTCTCTGAATCTGCCATACCGCAAAAGTGAAATAACATCCTTCAGACTGAAATCAGAAACTCATCAGGTCCAAAAGCCTCCATCTAAAATGAACAGATGTTCTGCAGATGGTATCCCTGTTTCCTCCATTCACCTCTAGGCAGCTCCATGCCTTGCTTACATATTCATGTTGACCCCTTTAGTGGGGTCCTGATTGCTCAGCAGCAACTGAAGATCCACAGCAACGTAAAAGGAAGACAAGAGCAGGACCTTCCTACCTTGCTTTTATTCTAGTGAAACTCTAATTGCACAGAAAATAAAAGAGCAAAATTGTTCTGCTGTTTAACAGTGGAATGTACGATGGCAGCTCAGATCTCAGATACAAGCCTTCGGCCATGCATCCTGAGAAGTGGGTGGAGCTGGTAAATGGTTGGAAGGCACCAGTTAGGAATGCTGGAAGTGTTTGCATAGCACATGGTGTTTGATTTAGGAGTGGTTCTTGAATTGCTGAGTCTCTTAAACAGAGGCCGGAGGCCATTCAATATATTAAAGAAATAAATATTTTAGAAACACTTTTGTGGATAGTACTATTTCCTAACTGATGTGCAGTCACAGAACCATGGAGTGGTTTAGGTTGCAAGGGACCTTAAAGATCTCCTAGTTCCAAACCCCCTGCCATGGCCAGGAATTCCACCTACTGGATCAGTTTCATCAAGGCCCATCCAACCTAACCTTGAACCTGACCTTCCAGGGGTGGGGCAGCTATAACTTCTCTGGGCAACCTGTGCCAGTCTGGGCAACCTCATCACTTTCTGAGTAAATGTATGTATCAGCACAGAGATGTTCCAGTTCACTGTTATATACACATTTATACAATTTTCAAAAAACCACATATTTATTCCCCACAAAGTCACTGTCAAGCGATTCTTCTTTGGTAAACCCAAATTTCTAAGCACTAATATGATTATTCTTATGATTCATATTGTGGTTGCTCATCCAAGGTCCAGGCACAGGCTAATTCTTTAATGAAAAAAAAAGGGGAAAGGATGGTCCCTGCCTGAAAGAGCTTACAGGCTTGGAAATATCCCTTTTACATCAAATAAAAACTGTGGGCAGAGGAACCACACCAGTATGTTTATCACACTGAAGGACCAACCATGGTTGCTGTAGCAGTAGAAGAGAGTTGTGGACATGAGCTGGCAACTATTCCTTTGCTAAAGTGGTAAGGATTTCTGTTGTGGCATTGAAGGCTTGGCCTCAAATGCCACTAGCCACACTTGATTCTGATTTGGGGAAATCTCTCAGATAAGCAAGGTAAACTCATCTACTGCCTTTCACCCTGCCCTAGTGAAAAACTTGTGTGAGCAGAGAGGTGATGGTCCACCTGTCTTTCCAGTTTTGCAGCTGTGGAAGGAAAGGTTACCACCTCCAGCATCGAAGACATAGTGGATGTGAACTCTGTCAGCTATAGCCAGGATATTATCTGAAACATCTACATAAGCCAGGCCAAAGAATGGGATTTGCAGCACTGAGAGGTCCAGAACATGCAGATCTTCCAGCTCTCCCTGTTTTCCAGTAAGCATGAATCTTTTAAAATTTATTACAAGTCACAAAACCTGAGGTGCCAAGCAGACCTTACTGATGCATCCATCACTTCCAATTCTGCTGGTCTAGCAAAGGGAAAATTCAAGCATTTCTATTGAAAGCAGCAGAGATAACTCAGGTTATCATTGAGGATCCCTTCGGATGCTTCAGAGAAACAAAAGCAAAATGTAAGATGGGTTCAATGACAGGTTTACCCAAATGCACAAAGCATTCATGAGTCTGGGCCCAGCTTTGATGGAGCCTTTCATGCGGACAGGCTTCAAGGGAAGTGAATCAATCTAAATTCTAACTGTTTTTTCCTCTGTGCCTCAAGCTCCTGCTCAGATCAGTGCTGTCTTCTGAGAGTATACAGATCCAGCAAAATCCCTGGAGTATTCAAAAGCAACAAAGCTGATGTCTATGAGCACAATGCAGATTTTGTGCAAATTATTTCCTTATATACCACGCTTTTAATTTTCATCATGAATATCTCCTCCAGGAAGATTTTTAGGAACCGCTGTATTTGTCTGAGTTTTTTCATTTGGTTGCTGGTAAAGGGCAAGAGTGAGACAAGTTTGGTAGAGAGGATAACACCTTTTATTATACCAACAGAAACTGGAAAAAAAATGAAAAAAAACCGAAACAATCAAGCTGAAGCAGAATCTGACAGACATGGTAATGCCTCATATGCCCTAAAACATGGATAGTTTCATCCATCTGTATCAGCTGATCTAATAAAAGATATTGTCTGTCATTACAAACATTAAGTTACATCTCTGGACAATCACACCCATGGCAATTTTGCCACCATAAAGAAACAAAGACACAGAAGTGATGAGTGGCCTGAAGACAAATTTGAGAGCAACAGTGCACTTAGAATCACCTAGAATGAAATAAAGGAGACCCTGCAGGGCTGTGGTCTGGTTCTGGAGAGGTTATTTAGGTTAGCTCTGATGTAATACTCTGTTTAATAAATTAACACAGACAGAGAATCATCCTAGAATCACAGAATGGTTTGGATTGGGAAGGAAACGCAAAGATTATCTAGTTCTAACCCCCACTCTGTCATGAGTAGGGACACCTCCACTTCAACATGTTGCTTAAAGCCCCATCCAGCCAGGTCTTGAACATTTCCAGGAATGGGGCATCCACAGCTTTCTCAACCTGTGCCGGTGTCTCATGACCCTCACAGTAAAGAATTTCTTCCTTATATCTAATCTAAATCTCTCTTCTTTATTTTCAAGCTGTTCTCCCTTGTCCTGTCACTATGTGCTCAGGCAAAAATTCACTCTCCTTATATAAGTCCCCCTTTAAGTACTTTCAACTTCACCTTCACTGCATCCTTGTGAGTATTTTGATTTTGTGATAGTCTTCCAACCACTAAACCTGTGGTGCTGTCCACATTCTATATTTGGTGGATACAGGATATTAGAAAACAATGTCATGCAAAGATAATAATCAAATATTTATGGCAAATTGAAAAGAAGAGTTTATGCTCAAGCAGAGATTCAGGCTGGGTTTTATTTACCTTGCACAAATTACTCAGTGCCCAGAGATTGTATGGATGAGGAAGAAAATGCCACCACCTTGGACAGGTTGTAGACACCCTATAGATCTGTCATCAGTGTGAATGAAAAATGGGATCAATGAAACTGTTTGGGGTAAACTGTGCTTTAAAGCAGCAGTGCATGGAGGCCAAAAAAGCTGTGAAAATGTTTACTGCTTTTGATAGAACCAGTTGTCAAGGCAGAGGTGGACACACAGGCACACCTCATGGGGCTCACTGGAGGTGCCCTGGCCTCCCTTGGCAGGGATTATTCAGCCCTTAGTCACACTCAGCAGTGCACGAGGTGTGTGCTGGCAGCCAGCCCGAGTCCACCCTGCACCTTGCTGGTTGCCAGAAAACTAATGAGCAAATACTTCCGCTTTCAGGCTGTCCCCTCCCCTCTCCCTACACCTGCAGCGAGAACCAGGACTCTGCCTGGGACAAACTGGAACCTCCGCGGCAGCAGCTGGGCTGGGAGCTGGGAAAAGCTGACCGAACAAAGAAAGACCAAGTGAAAGAGGATTGGAGCACAGCTGGGAGCCACCCTGTGTGTGGGGTAGGACACTAGCACGGAGCAGCAGGTTTTGCCAAACAGCTGAGTCCTCAGCTCCCGGGGAAGATGAGCATTTCGTCGGAGCACAAGCCCCTTGGGAAGCAAGTCACCGGCAGCCTGCATATGGTGAGTAAGGTATGTCCTCAAGGGCACAGTTCCCTCATGTGGGATCAAGGCACCCCTGTTGGGCTACATTTGAGTGGGTTTTTCCCCCCATATGCTAATCTGAAGACACCAGGCCTCGCCAAATATATCCCTGAGAAGAAGATTCCAATTAAAAAGCTGTGTCTGACTCTGGCCTGTTTGCACCTGTTGAGTTACAGAAGGGCCAGGTGTCTCATAGGCATGCAAGATCTGACAACAGCAAATAACCAGAGTGGCTTTTCTCCTTTGGCAAGAAATTGAATTCAATTAATATGAACTTTAATTGGTCAGATCCCTAAATAAAAGCCTGTTGTAGGTTTTGGGGTTTTCAACAAGTCTTATGAGTCTCTTGTGATGTCAAAGCTGCCCTGTGTTGTTGACATGCAGGATCATCAGGTGGGAGCAGTACTTTTTCTAGCTATAAGGGAAATTATTGGCAGTCTCAGACAAGCAGCATGTTACTAGGCAGAAATCAGTGATGAGATTACTTGTTTTTACTCTCCTCTGCCCTCAGTTTATTGCTAACCAGTTTGTCTTCTCGGCTAAAGCTGAACAATCTCTTCTCCAGACCTCTCTGTATTAAGAATACCCAACCTTCCTATGCTGCACTTTTCACACGTAAGTTGCAAAATGCTTCCCTAATGGAAGTAACTGTTTTACAGATTAGTAAACTGGAGCACAAACAGATGGAATTACTTTCCTGAGTGTCACCTTGCTGGTTAATTACAGAACTGGGAATCAGCTGGTGCCAGTACTTCCAGTCTGCTGGGAACCACTTTGATGCCAGGCTAAAACCATTAATCAAGATGCAAGAACATGAAGTTAGTTGGGCTACTGTATTAAGGAATAACATGTTATCCATTTGTATTAGTGACAAACAGCATGAAACATCTGACCTGCCCTCTGAAAAAGGAGCAAAGATTCTAAAACCTGAGACTCTCCTGTCAAATGACCCCTAGTGGGGAGTGCTGTTGGTAGCTCTTGGACTAATGGCAAATCTCTTAGGGAGAGACTTAACTACAGAAACAACTTTGGGCTGTGTTTTTCAGTGGAAATCACAAGATGGTTTCAGACAGAATAGTGCGTGTCTTCTTGACCCAAGTGTAAAGGAATGCTCTTGAGATGAAATTACCCACATTAGTGCAAAGCAGTATTCCAGCAGGGTCTTTGGCCTGAATCTCCTGTTGCTTCCCTGGCTTGCTTAGGGTGTGAGCAAATTTCTGCTAGATCTGATAGTTTGCTCCTGTTTAAAGGGAAGGTCTCTCCCTGCACCAGCTGTCTGTTCCTAGTCCTATCCTTTTGTCAGCTCTGTGCTCCTTAAATCCTCTGTCAGCCAACCCAGCTCACTAAGATGAAAGAGAAGCAGAGCTGGCATGAGGTGAGCAAGAGAGCACGTAGGTAGGCACAACAACAGGATGGGGAGAGGCCGTGGGAGCCCCCCCTTCTCTTGGTGTGCGCTGCGAGATCAGCTCACGTCATGCCCTGGGTCTGTACTCATGTGAGCCAGGTAAGCACTTAGGTACACACTTCACCAGAGGCATGTGACCAGCAGCACTGAGGCAGCTCCTTTTGTGATCAGATCCAAGAAAGTGCAGGTGAGCTCCTGGAAAATAGGGTTGTTTATTGACTCACGCCTTCCCAATGGCAGGTGTGGCCCTGGCCTGGCTTGTGACTTGCATTACAGTAGTGCTGTCAGGGGGAAAAGAACTGTCTTCTTTCTTCCCTCTTCTTTTCATCTGCTGAGTACTACATAAAATGACCAAGTGCAAAGGGAAGCTAGTAAAATTTTTCAGAGCTGAACATACAGGAAGGTAAATTTTAAAAGTCCAGCTTTCCTGGTATTCAGGCCTTCTTCAATTCACACAATGGTGTTAATACAGAAGGTTAAAAAAATGCAAACAAATACACAATCTTTACATTTTTCCCTCTTAAGTCCATGTCAGTTGCATGGAATATTTCCTTTATTTCCTAACTAAAGCCATCATACATTTTTAGGTGCTTTGCTAAACAGCTTCTGTCCTGCACCTCTGACAAGATGAATTTTTGTGTCTTACCTCAGTGTTTGTAGCTGAACCCCAGATGAGTGGAAGCAATTCCACCTATTATAAAGTTTAAAGAGCTTTAGTTTCTCCTTTGAAGAAGAAAGAACAGTTCAGATGATAAAAATAAAGTGGCACAGCTTTGGGCTCTATTTTTGTCCCTCTGCACATGGGGTGGGTGAGAGCTCACGTACTGTTCTTGCTGTAGGTGGCCCACAGGGACAAAGCTTGTGAGTGACTTAGGAGATCAGTGTTGGATCCTGTAGTCACTCACAGCTTACCTGGACCAGGTACTTCTTTTCCTTCTTTCCCACCAGGAAAATGACACTTTCCTACATCCCAAAGATGAGGTGAGGACTTAGCCATTTAGAAATGTCCAAGTCTCTGCTGCTCTGGTTGCGAGAGTTGTATAAGCATCCTGCATCTGCTTTTTGCAATAAATCAGATGGGGATTCCCATCTGATACCCACAAAATGGGAACTCATACTGCTCTTCACACCATCATTCCATCCTCCAACCGCAATCACCTGTCTTTTCCTTGACACTTCCACGTTGATGACCTCAGAATGATAATGCACATGGCTTTTTTTTTTTTTTGTGCTGCAGTTGTCACCAATTGTGGAGTTAAATGTTGGCGGGGAGGTGTACACGACAACACTGAGCACCTTGAAGAAACACCCTGGCTCCAAGCTGGCAGAGATGTTCACTGGCCAGCCCAAGCTCAGGACTGACTCTGAAGGGAGGTTCTTCATCGACAGGCCAGGCACTTACTTCAAATACATCTTGGAGTACCTGCGCAGTAACCAAGTGCCCACCCAGTGCGTCCAGGACGTCTACAAGGAGGCGTTGTTCTACGACATAGAGCCTTTGATCAAGCAGCTTGAGGACTCCCCGCAGATCTTTGGGGAGCTCGTGGCCAGGAGGCAGTTTCTGGCTCGAGTGCCCAACTACAGTGAGAACATCGAGCTGATGATCCGCATCGCGAGGGCGGAAGCGGTTGCATCCCGACAGTCCAGCGTCATCGTATGCGTGGTCAGAACTGAGGAGGATGCAGCCAGGTGTCAGGATGCCTTGAGCAGTTTGGACACGGATAAAAAATCCGTGGTGAAGTTTGGCCCGTGGAAGGCTGTGCCGAGTATTTCTGATCTGCTGGACTGCATCCAAATGGATGTTGAAGCCAAAGGGTATAAAATATCCTTTCAGCCTCATGTTGCTGAAAAAGGTTTTCGCTTCAAATCGCACGACTTCTTCTACAAGTTCCTGTTCACCTGGTGGTAGCAAAGTGCCATCATTGATTGGGAACATTAGAAAGCAATCACTGGAACAAATTAACGTGGACTGTGGAGACTGAACCACGGGCTACCAGAGGAACAGGAAGAAACGCACAGGCTAACAAAAGGATCTCCTTTGGCTGTTTGCCATATCAAAGAGCACTTAAGAGCCACTTTACTTGGGCTTTAGGGGATAACTTTTTAGGGGATTTCAAAGGCTCCAGAAAAAGGAGGAATTTTCCTCTTCAGTGTTGCTTATTATTCATTCAGTTCAAAGAGATGGATCTGTGGATTGAGCCAACCTCACTCACCCTAAGGGAAATGAACAATCCCAGATATGTCTCGTGGACACGTAGATTTGCTCTCTCAGTGCAAATGGAACAGGCCACATATGTGCAAATCCTGACTGAAACAGTGACATTACCACATACTCAAATTAAATTTGGTTTCTAAATGGGAAGGCAAAAGCTATTCTTCTCCCTCCTTTCTACACTAGAATCTGGGTTAAGAGGAAGGATTCAGTGTCCTATGATATCTTCTTATTCCTCCAATAGACAGCCTACTCTCTAGTCAATGTATTTATTACCATTATTTATTATTTGTTCTGAAAGAAAGACAGAGAACTTCAGCTATGGTCCAGGATCAACAAAAGGCAAAAATACCATCACTGATGTGAGGAGTTTATAATCTAAGGACACACACTCCTCTTTCAGACCACACAATCTTAATCTCTTTCTTATGACACTCATTTTATTATGATGATGCTATTTCTATCTACATGAGCTCCTGGAAGAATTGGGAAAACCTGCCATGATTTGGAAGGATTGTCCTGTCCCTCTCCTGTGGGAAGGAAGTGGTACTGAAGCAACAGCCTGCAAATTCTCTTTTGCAGAACACAAGTTGCATTCTACAATGTGTTTTAAAAAATCTTAGAATTTGAAAGTTTATTTTTATACTGGAGATGGCTTGGGTTTAATCACTCTGAGAATCATAATGGTTGATTTGATAAAGATCATATTTCCTTTACTCCTCAGAAGATAGATTTCTTCCAGTTAAGGAAAGTAATCATAAAATCGTAGAATGGTCCCTAGGATTTCAAATAAATAAATTTTAAAATTTTTTTGAATGATGCAGAAGTGCTTTATTTACTGACATTTTCCCCTCAAGATCCCCAAATTCTAAAGACCTGGAGTTTTGTCTTTAGGGTAACATTTGAATCACTCCTAATTAAGCTTCATTTCCGATGTGCTTATCCTGGCATGGACCTCCCCCTGTGACAGTCATGAGTCACTCCAGCAAATGCAGGGCAGTTCTGCTGTAGGTGTGAAGGGACTCTGAGATCTCTCACCTTCATAACCTTGGTAAGAATGGACACAGTGTCTGAGAGGACACAAAGGTTTAGGAAATAGGCTCTTTTGATCATAACCAAGTTGGTTGGTGGTGCTCAGACTGGAAGAAGAGAGACTGAGGAGGCCTCCCAATAGACAAAAGGCTGCTTTAAAGACATCTGTTACACTTTGTACATCCTAAGGGTGGGGAAACTGGCTTAAGTCACAACAACAGAGATGAAAATTAGGTATTAGGAGAAAACAATCTTATTATAGAATAGTTAAAGCCTCACACCAGCCAACCTCCTAAGTCTATAGGATTAGCTGCCGTGAGAAACTTTAGTTGGCAGACACTCAAATCCTCTGTTCAGTTTGGGGGCCCTCACTCCAAGAAGGACATTGAGGCCCTGGAGTGTCCTGGAGAAGGACAACAGAGCTGGTGAAGGGTCTGGAGCACAAGTCTGATGAGGAAGAACTGAGGGAGCTGGGGGTGCTCAGCCTGGAGAAAAGGAGGCTCAGGGGGACATTATCGCTCTCTACAACTGCCTGAGAGGAGGGTGCAGCCAGGTGAGGGACAGGACAAGAGAAATTGTGCCAGGAAAATAATCAGGAAATATTTATTCACTGTAAGGGTGGTCGGACATTGGAACAGGCTGCCCAAGGAATTGGTCAAGTCACCATCCCTGGAAGTGCTCAGAAAGTGTGTGGATGTGGCACTTGGGGACAGAGTTTAGTGGTGAGCTGGCAGTGCTGGGTTAATGGTCAAACTCGATGACCTTAGAATTTTTTTTCTGACTTTAGTGATTCTGATGGAAATAAATTTTCTAATTATTTTTAAGTAATTGTTTTAATTCATCATAAGCAGTATATTATTCATTAGCATTGTATTAGTCTTAGGTCACTTTTAGCCAGCATGTAGGTAAGTTTCTTTACACAAACTGTTAGTGTTAGTGTTTGATTGAGAAAATCATTGAAATTTAAGTTTCGCTAAACTAGCCCTGATTTGTTTTGATTAACAATAGCTGCGAGAGAGAGATGTATTTCTGAAAGCGGACACAAAAAATCCAGAATTTATAGACTACAAGGGCATTTTGCAGAAACCAAAAGATAACAAGAGACTAACAAAGACTCTTCAGTATGTGCTGCAAAACTCCCTACCTGGGAAAAAGATAACAAAGAGACTGAGAAATGTGGACTGATTAACGTGTGAAGCAGGAATAAATAACCAATAGAGGACAGAATACTAATGAATGAAGAGAATGATATAATTTAGAACGAATGAACATTCATTTTTTTTGTTTGTTAAAAAAGTGAAAGGAGGAGGGAAAGTCGGCTTAAAATCGAAATACTGGTGAAACCGGAGCGTATTCTGGGGGGAAACAGCGCGGGCAGAAGCCCTGGGGCGGGGTGGGTGGGTGGCTCTGCCTGCGGGGCGGGCCGGGCCGCGGCCGCCATGTTGGGCCCGCGTCCCCCTGGCAACGGGAGGCCGCCGGACCATCGAGTGCGGCCTCTGGGCGGAAAGAGCGCCCGCGCCTCGGGCCCCTCCCTGCGGCAGCTCTATGGCTCCTCTTCCGGGTTGCGCGGCGGCGTCATGGCGGCGCACCTGAAGAAGCGGGTGTATGAGGAGTTCACCAAGGTGGTCCAGGTAACACGTCCCCCCTGGCCAGGATGGACAGCTCCGGGCTCTGCCGTGCGGCGGGAGGTGCCGGCGGGTGAGGCGGAGCTGTGGGGAAACCCGCCGGCCCGGCCCGGCGCCGAGCCTGGGAGCGCCGCCCGCTCGCCGGGTGTCGGGACTGGGGCGGCCCCTGCGGGGTTGGGGAGGAGCGGCACGGGGCGACCCCGAGTTTAAGAAGGCTGGAGCTGCCGGAGGGAAGAGGTCTGAGGGAAGGTGTTTCCTCTCGGGGTGGGGAGGGAGAGAGGTTGTGGAGTCTCCCTCACTAGAGATACTCAAGAACCGTCCGGACGCAGTGCTGTGCAGTGTGCTCTGAGATGACCTTGCTCAAGAGGGAGGCTGGGCCAGATGACCCAATGTGGTCCCTTCCAACCAGACCCGTTATGTTGATTCTTTGACCTGAGTAGGGCCGGGACTGCTGCGGGGAAGATGCAGCATCCCCCAGCCCGCGAGTGGGGAAGGAACTACAGCGAGTTTCTGGGCTGCTCCAGGCCGGTGTGAGTGGGAGAAGTCGTGTGTGCCCTGGATTGGTTGTTTGGTGTTGGAAGCAGCAGGATTTGACCCAGCCTAGGGTGGGGAGAAGCCGTGTTTCACGGGGATAGGAACTACCTGGGCAGGACAGCAACAGCCACAGCGTCCTGAGGATGTGTTCCTTCCTGAGACACATGAAGGAGAAGCTAGCGACTGCCGTGGGGCGTGGGAGCTTCCTTAGGCCTCCCCCTGGTCAGTGTGGGCAGGAGAGGGTCTAGAGAAACCGTGTTTCTGAGCCGTGTCCCTCTGCCCGCAGCAGCAGCATGAGGAGCTGAGCACCAAGAAGCTGCGGCTGACCAAGCCCAGCAAGTCGGCAGCGCTCCACGTGGACCTGTGCAAAGCCACCTCGCCTGCAGATGCCTTGCAGTACCTGCTCCAGTTTGCCAGGAAGCCCGTGGAAGTGGAGAGCGTGGAAGGGGTTGTCAGGATCCTGCTGGAGCATTATTACAAGGTGGGAGTCAAACATGCTTGCTTCTTCTGCTCCTCTTTGGTTGGTGTGGGATGTTGAAGGGGCTCTCAGGCTCCTATGTTGCTGACTCAGTTGCCAACAGCTGAGAGTGAACAACTGTAGCCCTTGACCCAGGTGATTTCTGATTGTGTTACTTGGTCCTTGTGCTGATGGTTCAGGAGCCTGTGACAAGTTATCTCTGCACATGGCCTGTGTGGAAGGTAACTTGGTAAGGGACAAATGACATGTCAAGTTTTCCAGGGAGCCCAGGTGTCCAGAGCTGTTTCAGCTTTATCTAACTCTTTCCTGACTGATGATTTGTTACTGTAGTATTTCTGCAACTCTGTGTTCAGTGTTGCATAAATGCTTGGTAAGATCCATGTATAACATCCAGATGATTTTTTGCCTTTCTACTCTGCGTTGGATATCCTTGGCAATACAATGAAAGAGGGACCATCCCATTATGGTCAGAAGTCTTGTGTGTAAGAGTCTGTAGAAGCTTCAAAATAAATATTTTTGAAATTAATTTTAAAGTAATATTAATTAATGAGTCTTACTTATGTAATTATCACCTGTGACAGCATTTGCTGTTTCTTAAATGAGTAGATGTATGTAGGTAATATATGCTGTTCTCTTTTTTTTTCTTTAACCTTGCTGTATTGGGGATTTTTTGGGGTTTCCTTTAGGAGAATGATGCCTCTGTAAGACTGAAGATTGCATCCTTGCTGGGGTTGTTGTCAAAGACTGCAGGATTTTCCCCAGACTGCATTATGGATGATGCCATTAACACCCTTCAGAATGAGAGTAAGTCTCACTTTTGATGTGGTGCTTGAGATCAAGGTGGAATCATGCTGTCAAAGCATTTGGGACTGTGGCAAGGCCTTACATCTCAGGTGTATGATCAGGAATTGATGGTTAGAGTATTTATTTTCTGGTTTTGGGAATGATGACAGATAACACCATGTTCTGAGGAGGAGAAGAATGTTCCTCTGACCTGCCTACTCTATATCTTTGTTCTAAAGGAGTGAAAAATGTGCTTTTGCATCTCCATCTGAGAGCTGTTGCTTCTGAGGTTCTCTCTTCTACAGGACAGTTTTGCTTAAAATGGAAATGTATTTGAAGAGGAGTTTTTTTTGTATCATGCTAGAGGCCATCTCATCAAGCTGTATCAACAGGAGTGTAGCCAGCAGGTCAAGGGAAGGTATTATACCCTTTTACTCAGCACTGGTTAGGCCACATCTGGAATACCTTATCCAGTTTTGGGTTCCCCAGTGCCAGATTAGTGCTGGTAAGGTTGGGTAAGTTCAGCAGAGCCACTGAGGTGGTAGAGGAGTGGAGAATGTGTACAAGGCATAGCTGAGGGAGCTGGGCTAGTTCAGGCCTTGAAAGGAGAAGGTTTCAGGATGGCCTTCCAATGTGGATCAGTCTGTGATCGTGTAGCTGGTAAGAGTTCAGCAAAGTAGTGCATAGCCTTTCACTCTTCTGTTTTACAGAGTCTCACCAAGTCCTTGCTCAGCTGCTGGACACCCTGTTAGTGATTGGCACAAAACTCCCAGAGAATCCATCTGTCAGGATGAGGCTGGTGGAGGTAGCCTGCAAGGTAGGGAGGCCTCCCTGGGCCAGGGAACTTTCGTCACTGCCGCAAGAAACAAAGAAAGGCAGTCAGTATTTAAATTATTTTCATTTTTCTCAACAAACAGTTACAATACTAACATTAATAACTGCTAGGAAACATCACGTGATGTTTCAAAGGGCTGAAGGAACTATAAGAATCCGGTTACATCTGCTCATCTCTTGTTCCACAGCATCTGACAGATTCTTCTCATGGTGTCAGGAATAAGTGTCTTCAGCTAATTGGCTGCCTTGGCCCAGTGGAAAAAGGTGTTGCAAAAGAGGCTGAAAGCCAGGCGGCCAAAGATGTCCAGAAGATAATAGGAGATCATTTTAATGATCAGGACCCTCGAGTTAGGACTGCAGCTATAAAAGCCATGGTAAGTGTAGCTGGTACTCTGGAAGAAATGGTTTGGGGTTGTGTAAGGAAGTTGAGAGAGGGCTGCAAACTAATCCAAAGAGGTTTGGTTTAGAGATTGTTTTAATTAACTTAGTAAAAGCCTGTTCAGTGTATTACCTGAAAAAGTAAGCTCAATCTTGAAATATTAGAGTAACATGAGATCTCAAAGGGCATTTGAATGATTCATAACTTCTCTTTCAGATATAGCTGAAGAAGCTTTTCAACTTGTTCATTCTTTTGAGTGTGTGTAGGCTCTTTTAGTGACGAATTTATTTCTTGATTTAGTATCGGTTACCGGAACGACAATAAACCACTAGTGCTCCAAAATGCAGTAGGTATCTGGTTATGATAGGAAACCTGTCTGATAAGTCCAGAAAGAATTTGGTTTGTTTGTTTTAAAGCAAACATTTATGTTTTGCCTCATGGTTACATTCATTACATTCTCTAACTGTTCATGACATATACTATATACTGGGTTTTTTTGTGTGGGGACCCTTCAGAAGCTTTTAGCTTTACAGAAATGCAAGCATTTCAAAATATTGCTTAATGTGAGTTGCCTGTGAGTGTATGGGGATACAAAAGTTTCTCTATTACCCTTAAAGTTTATAATAATGTTCCATCTGATGTGATGGTCAACAAGGATCTTACGATTAATGTTACTAAACTCCAGAGAAAGAAGGAAGATGCATTTGACGAGATCAGGTTGCACTCGAATCTCTCTGAAATCTCCCTCTCCTGGACTTTGTACTTACTCATCCTTCTAAAAAGAAACAGTGTAGGACACTTTGCTGTCCCTGTGGTTCAGTAACAGAAAGATTTACATGGCTCATTGGCAATGCTGCTTTGGATGCATGTTTCAGGAATGGTAGTAAAGTAATTAATTATCTGTTTTAATTGTGGTTGAATATGGCTAACACTAAAAAACTATTTGAAGGTTGGGAGAATGAACAGGCAGTGTATTTGTATAAATTGTTTTTCCCTAATCTAAGTATGAATGATGATGAAGCTAGAAAATGATACTGAAGTCAAGAATATTATTTAAAATACTTATGGTCAAGATAATGCAATATTTTAATTACAGCAGCAATCAAGAAATTCAAGCAGCTCAAACAGAAAAACAGTGGTGAAAATGTAGTCTGTGTCCCTTAAACCTGTACTTACACTTTCTTGCATTGGTTTTTTTTTCCCTTTTAGCTACAGCTTCATGAAAGAGGATTAAAGTTACAGCAAGCTATTTATAGTCAGGTAAAACCTTATATTTGTTTTGTACTTGTTTGCATATCTTTCTCTTTGGGTTCTCTGGCAGTGAGTTTTGTGAGGAGGAGGGCACTGAGCAGAGGAGGATTATTTTACATTAGCTTGCCGATATTCCTCGTTGTCGTATGACAGTGGAAATAAAAAGGTGTTTTGCATCCATTGTGCTTAAATGCACTGAACCATATGCTTTGTTACATATTGTGTGTTGGGGAGGTGATCGTGGGAAGGGCAAGGCATGATGAAGTCACTCCTGTCATCTGGCAGTCATAGTCTGGAAGTCTTAAACCCTTGTTCATTGGAGAGTACCCATGAAGCCTGTATTTGTTATATCAGTAAAGCTGTGCAGCTGCAGCCTGTATCAAATCACTTCTATTGCAGACTCACATTTCATCCTTCTTGCATAGTACAGGCAATTCTGGAGCTTATAGCATGTGCCTGATTGACTTGATTAGATCTAGTCTGCCTGATCAAACTTGGAAATACGAGGGAGTAGCAGGGAAGACTGGATTAATTCTGATTTTTAATCTGTCCTAACTGTCTCGTGGTAAGGATACTGCTGGCATTGTGGGAAGTGCATGACAGCTCAGGTGGAGATGTTTCAGGTGTATTGGACTATGAATGTTCTTTCAGGCCTGCAAGCTGTTGGCAGATGATTACGAACAAGTGCGCAGTGCTGCAGTTCAGCTGATTTGGGTCCTCAGTCAGCTTTACCCCGAAAGGTACGTCCTGCATGCACTGCCCTCAAAGTACTGGCCAAGTAATCATCCGAATCCCGAGACTTTCCTGCTAGTAGGTTTGAGGAGGAGCTGTTAGGAAACTGATGTGCACAAATGGCTGATGCCTGATGAGAATGCACTGATGCAGTGAAATTGTGGTTCCTGGTATTTGTTGCACGTTCATAGGAATTCAGCATAGTTGTTTCTTATTGATGCCATCCAGTATGGAATGCAGTCAACAAACTGATTTCTCTATGTCAGCATCGTCCCGATTCCTTCTTCTAATGAAGAAATTCGCTTGGTTGATGATGCCTTTGGAAAAATTTGCCATATGGTTAGTGATGGCTCCTGGGTTGTAAGAGTACAAGCTGCAAAGTTATTGGTAAGTTGCATTCTTTTCTTCTTTAGCAGAGAATAGTTTCTCTTAAGTTACTTGACTTTCCATATATATTTGAAAAAAAAAAAAAGAATGGGAGGATGTTTAAAACTGTATAAGTAAATTTCTCCTAAAATTCTGAGGTGAAAGAAATGAGGGAGCTTGAGGAAACCCAATAGTTTTTCAGCTCAACTGTGCAGTGATTCTTTCTGAGAGTAGATGTTGAGCATTAGAGAAAAGAAACAAATCCTATGGAACTTGTCATAGTTCCCAGCCCCGACATCTCTACCACAGGACATGTGAACCAACTGAACTCAAGAAAAGCCATATTAACCCTAGTGGGAAAATAAGATGTTCTGACTCTTAAGTTCACTTTTTTAGACTCTGATGTACAATAGTGTCAGGCATTGCATAAAGCTGTTAGAACAAGTGGATAAGACTGGATGCCGTGTTGGGATAAATTAGAAAATTTATATGGTGCAGTTTAGAATAATCCTGTTTCTTCCTTTTGATGTTCTGTTTTGTTGGTTTTTTTTCTTTAGGGTTCTATGCAACAAGTTAGCTCCCATTTCTTGGAACAGACCCTTGACAAGAAGCTTATGTCAGATCTGAGGGTATGTAAATGTTTGGGTTTGTTTTCCTGTGTGTAGATACAAAAATCACACAAGAGGTATGTTAATATTGAGTGTGCTTGTTCACCTTGTCCTTGCCTGAGGGTTGCTGAGAGTTAATTGGTGATGACAGGTTTTGTTTTAGATTAAAATCAATGAAGCAATTGCTAGTTTTAGATTTCATTAAACAAGCATGTAAGAAACAGCTTTAGGCTATTCAAGTTCTGCAACAGCTGAGAAGTAAACATTTGTGGTGTTCTGATAGTTTTTTGGCTAAAAGGTTTGCTTACTATGTATGGAAACACTGCATCCTAGTTCTAGGAGCAAGCTCCTGGAAACATCCTGCAAGATCTGATCAAAAAACATCAACATTTCAAGAAACATGAGTAGCTGAAGGCTACTCAGCCCTGTGAGCAAACTTTTTCAGTAACATTCCTTCCTTAAGCAAAGTGTTCAAGGTTATGTTAATTTTTTTTCTGTCTACAAAATGCTGGTGAAGAGCTGCTGTTTCTTGTGCTGCTTTGTAAAGGCTGTTAAAGAAAGTGCTGCACAGCTTTATTTAGAGTGTGCAGGAAAAGGAGGCAGACTAGCAAGCACACTGAATGAATATCCCATTTTACACATTGCTGAATTTTGGATAGTATTGATAGCATTAAAGTGTTGCAGTTTAGCAAGTTGAACTGCCAAGTGATGGCAGTTTTGCAGATCACTTATTGGCTTCTTAACTAGATGGGCCTTTGTTCTGACCCAGTTTGGCTGTTTTTACAATGGATGTCTAAGAATATGTTAATGAAAATGTATTTGTTACTATCCTTTCCCTACATCAAAACTACAAAGAGTTACTGGCAGTTCGAAATAGCCATAGAAGAGTAGGTACTGCTTGCTTTTCTTAGCACTTGCATGTGTGTCAATGTCTAAGCCTCCAGCTACCTCTATTTTCAGATCCAGTTTAATATTTTGTTCAGTCATCTTTTGGAGTTTACATGGCTGTAACTGAAATGCTTGTTTGGACAGAGGAAGCGCACTGCACATGAACGAGCCAAAGAGCTCTACAGCTCTGGGGAGTTCTCAAGTGGCAGAAAGTGGGGAGACGATGCTCCCAAGGAGGAAATCGATACTGGTGCTGTGAACTTGATTGAATCAGGAGCTTGTGGGGCTTTTGTTCATGGCCTGGAAGATGAGATGTATGGTAAGTGTTAACTGGCCATGGAATAGCTAAAGGGGAGATGTGTGTTGGCTCATGAGCATCATTGTGATCTCTGATATGGCAGTTGTTTCAAAGGTGCTGTAGTGTTGCACAGAATTTTGGATAGAAATGTTCAGTTGGGTAGCCAAAAGCAAATAGCTTCCTATGATAAAGTTAGCTAAAGTTATGATAGCTTCCTAAATGATAAAGTTTTAGTAACATATATGGTAATAAGTGGCTTGCTTCTGGTCTGCAGAAATCCACTGGGATTATTTTCTTCTTGTTGTTGACTTAAATTTAACAGTTGCATGTGGCCATAAATTGGCAGAGTTAATTGCTGCTGTTTGAAATTGGTGTTTTGTCAGCAGGAAGGAAATTCATAGAATCATTTGGATTGGAAGATACCTGTAAGACTATTGATTGCAAATGTTAACCCAACACTACCAAGTCTGCTTGGTAGAGACAAGACACCACTACTAAACCATGTCCCCATATCCAGATGATTTCTGAACACTTCCAAGGATGGTGATTCCTCTGCTTCCCTGTGTAGTCTGTTCCAATGATTGACAACCCAAATGTTTTCCATCTAAACCTCCCCTGGTACAGTGTGAGGCTGGTATTTGCATGGACCATGGAAATTCCAAGCTCTGAATATTATTTTTGAATTTGCCTTTAATGTTACTGGAAGGATGAGGTAAACCACCATAACAAAAATATTGTTGTAGATGGTGTTGTAAAAGTGGGTTATTGCTCCATGAGTCCTGCAAATAAATGCACGTTTTCCCAGTAGCTAAACTCTCCCTGAGGCATGAAAGTGCACCTTTTTTTTTTTTCCTGACTAACAATAAAAAACGCTTCACTTGTTCATCCAGTTGGCCCATTGAAACATGTTCTGCAGTTCCTTGTGCCACAGGTCTTGTGTCAGTATGATGCTGTTGAGGAATGTGGATAAAATGAACAAATGTGAAATATACACAGATCTCTCTCTCCACTGCAGCATTTTTAAATACTGCTGAGCTCTCCCTGACTGGTTAATGCTGCTTCATGTCTTGAATTCCATGTTGCTACTTAAATGTGAATTAGCTTGTCAGCTTATGAGAGCAATATCAGCAGAATGTTTCTCTTCTCTTAATACCTGAGTCTTAATGACCATGGAGACTGAGAGCTGTGACAACAGCGTCATTACTGAGCAAGCAGGGGTCTTGCTGTCTGTGCATTTTTGTACTTGATCAGAATCCTGAGGAGTCATATGTCTTCTTTAAGAACAATAGGCCCAAAAGCTCCACACAAGTTCAAGTAAATGTTCTCAAGATGAGCTAATTGGAGTGAAAACTAAAAGTATGTTTAAAACAACAATGCTTGCATGACATCAGATTAATTACCATTTTTCTGATCCTAGCACATAAATGTTAGGGAAGCTAATGAGGATTATTATAGGGAAGAGAATCTCATCTCTGCCTAACCCTGTTATATTTCAGTATACTTCAAATTCCTGCAATGTTTTGCATCATAAGTACACTCAGGATGCTTTCTGATGCTTTTTTTACTTTAATGCAAATAATATTTAGGTGGCACCTTTTTCCTTTGTTTTGAGGAATCTGAAGTCGGAAAGCAGAAGACTTTCATTCTGTTAGCTGCCAAAACGTTGATTCTCTGGGGCTTTTCAGCAATTCATGAAGTGCTCTGTAGCAAGTTAAAAATGCAGTGAAAGCTCCAAGCAATTAAAATGTCAGGAAGAATGGAACAACCGCAGTTTAATTACCTAAATTAGTTTGCTTAAGATACCAGTGTTAATGCTATGCTCGCAAAACACGTTATGAACTATGCAGTATTTATTGATGGATTGGAGACCTGTTTCTCACCTGCAGGTCCCTTCTGCAGATGCTTATGGCAGCAGCAGGGGCTGTATGAGAAGTGAGACTTGATTTGAAGATTTGCTTGTGAAAAGGTCTCCAGTGGGTCCCTGCTTAGGCTCTGTTGCCCTCCGCGGTTCCTTAGTATCCTTAGCCCAGCCCTTGAATAGTACAGGGCGTTGCTGTTGGGTCAATGTCCTTTTAAACCAGGCAGTTTAAATTAATTTGCAGTTAATTCCCTGCTCCTCTTTTAACAGAGGTTCGAATCGCTGCGGTTGAAGCCCTGTGTATGTTGGCTCAGTCCTCTCCTTCTTTTGCCGAGAAATGCCTGGATTTTTTGGTTGACATGTTTAATGATGAAATTGAGGAGGTCAGATTGCAGTCAATACACACAATGAGAAAAATTTCCAACAATATCACGCTGCGGGAAGACCAGCTGGATACTGTGTTAGCTGTCTTGGAGGTAAGAAATGCTTGAGGAGGGCAAGAATTTCTCTCCTGCTTGCTTTGGGGTGCTTAATCATGTACTGTGAATCAGTCCCTTCCTCTGAGAGCAAACCCACCCTTTTTGGGGGTTTTTTTGACTCTCAACCCTGCCAGAGGTTCCTAAAATCTGGTTGCATGTAAGCACCAGGACAGCAGAATACTTCTGAAATAGACAAATTTTAGATAAAACCTCTTCCTTTTATCACTGTGCTGTTGCCTCCATGTGTTTCCTTCTGTCTTGTATTGAGGTCCAGCACTCCATGCACTTCATGTTGGATGCAGCTTCATTTTGTTGCTGCCTCCTTGACTCAGCTGCTTTGGCTACACCTTTGCTCACCAAGCAGAGCTGGCCATGAGCCTGAGATCTTTTTTCTGTTGAGAGTGTTTGTCAGTGTGCTCTGCCATATAATTTTCAGTTTTCCCAGCCAGCACCCTCCCAGTCAGTGTTCAGCCAGGATTCAGGGAATAGCATGAGTCAGCTGCTCTTCCTGGTTGATGAGGTTGATCCAGGAAGAGATTTTGGCTGCGTGAATGGTACTGTGTCAAACTGCTTCCTCTCAGACCTAATTTTTTTGCTGAGTTATAGCCCCTGAGGCATTTTATTTTAATCTGCTGCTTGTAGTAGGCAAGTTCCTGCTTCTTTTGGGAAGTGCCTTGGGAAGTGCTGCAAATCCACTGTTCAAGTCTCTTCACCTTTTATTTCCTTGACCTGGGGCAGCAGTTGCTACTCTGTTGTGCCTCAGGAAGCAGCAAACTAATTAAACCTACTTTATCAGTCTGTAACAAATGCTGTGGAGTATGATCTGACTTTGCAAATGCAGCAATGAGCTTTAGGTGCCTCACATTTTTGATCATTTTGAGTTGGCTGTCATTTAAGAAGCCTTTACAAGAGGATTGCTCTTCTTTTGTGTAAGACAGTGATGAATGAGCTGTTGATACTTAGCAAATTATAATTTAGAAAAGGTAAAATCCACCATTGAAAAGCATCTAGTTCTTGTATCCTATCAAAATTTCATGATGTGTCCAGCAGCACCAGGCAAATGCTGATAGCAAGGAATGTGGTGATACATGGATATGGAATGTCAAGGTGGTTTTTTGGCAGAAGGAATATAATTAATTGAGCTGAATATTCTAGTCTGTCCCGCCATTAACATGGCCTCAGTGCTTACTCAGACCCTCTGGAGGGTGGTTACTGGGCTGAAAGCCTGTGGAATTGAGCTCCCTGGGTTGAAAATGATAAAAGGCTGCTGTGAGAATGCTAAAACAATCTTTGTTGAGTGTTTTACTGAGTTGCTCAACACCTTCCTTTTCTGTTACTGCAAAGATACATCATCACCCAAACCAAGTAGTGATTTTTGCTCTGCTTGAGGGGGTCAGCAGTGAAGCAGTTCCCATTCATTCCAGTAAAGGAAGCACATGGGAGGATGAGACCAGGAGTCCCTGCAGCACTTGCCTGGTCTGTCACTTCATCTGTGCTTAGCTCTGGTAACTAGAAACAGGCACTGCTGTTCACAGACCTCTTTATTAACTCAGCCAAGGAACAGAGGCTGCCACCTTTAAAGTAAATGTGTGTGCAGGCGTGTTTCGCTCAGCAGTGTCTGGGTTGGGTTTTTATTTTAGGATTCTTCGAGGGACATTCGGGAAGCACTTCATGAACTGTTGTGTTGCACCAATGTTTCAACTAAAGAAGGCATCCATCTTGCACTGGTGGAGCTGCTGAAAAACCTGACCAAGTATCCTACAGACAGAGAATCCATATGGAAGTGAGTTTGTTCAGTGTTCTTGTGTGTCTACTTACTTTCCTCTTCTTTTTAATAAGTGAGATGCTAGGAAATACTGAGCTTGCTAGGGAGGTAACAGGCACTGCAGGCATACAATCCTGTTACTCTGTAAATATGTACTTATTCATGACTCTTGTGGAAACTCTGTGTTGTTCTTGCTTGTCAGTACTTGCACTGGGAATCCAGAACTGATGATCACTCCTGGAAATGACCCCCTATTCCAGGCACTCAGTGCATTCACAGAAATGATTAATTCAGTTTTCAGGTTAAAACCTCATCTCTTCTATGCAAGTGTTTTTGCTCACTTGACATTGTGTTAAATAGTAATATTTACCAGCAGTTGACTGTATCAGTTGGGATAAGTGGATTGGCCATGTGGCATTGTGCTGTCAGAGGAATTTTTCTAAGTAAAAAGAAGGAACTTTTGTGCCAGATTTTTTGGTTGTTAAATGGAAGCAATAAAGGGAACAGTGCTCCACACACATGATTTGAGATGGAATTCTTAGATAGTACTGGAAACACTTACGTTAGCCTGCTTTGACTTCCAGTGTCCTTTTACATTGTTTTCAGAGTTTTTTGAGGGTTTTGGGGTTTTACCTCCTATCTTCCTTATTTCTGAAGAAAATAAAATGTACTCATTCATTAGTCTTTAGTATGAAACCTTCCTGGATTGTATAACTCCAAGTGTTAGCTGTTTTGTGGGCACTTTAAAAAACCAAAATTACTGCTTGTCCTTTCAGTTCTCTTGGATCCTATAAAATATTAATGCAAATGGTCAGTTGTAAAGAAACAGTGAGCTGGGACAGCAGGATTTTCTTGCTGACTGTCTAAAAGTGTTGCCGCAACATAAAGTAGTAATGCTTTAGAATGTTGTATTTTGAAATGTACCTGTTTACTAACATATATTTCAATCTGTGTATTTCCAGATGCTTGAAGTTCCTGGGAAGCAGGCATCCCACTTTGGTGCTTCCATTAGTCCCAGAGCTGCTGAGCACACATCCGTTCTTTGACACTCCGGAGCCAGACATGGATGACCCAGCCTGTATCTTTATTCATGAAGCCAGTAGATAATTTTGACTGTAGTAGATTTTATTCATGATTTCCTGGCTTTCACAATTCTTCAACCATTTCTCCCTGTAGCAGACAAACAGTCCTGTGCCTGTTTCTGAATCCCTTTGCACTTAGTTCTTTACTCAGCAAGTGATGGAAAAACTGTTAGCTGGAACCATCTTCCTAAATATCAGTGGACTATAATTGGCCTTCTTTTTATGCCATGATGAATAATCAAGCAATTTGTCAAGGTTTAGGCTTTGCAGATGAGCCCTTTGATGTCAAAACATTTGCCTACTCTGCGTTAATTTTGAAGATGCTTTAGCTTTTAAATAAGAGTGTTTCTTCATGTCTGTTTTCTTTTTAGGTAAAACTTTTGCTATGCTCATTGCTGTGCAGTTTATAAAACATCACCATCTCTAAGTACAGCAGTGCCTGAATCCCTATAATGCTTTGAATTTTTCATCTTTCTGAAATAATATCAGAAATCCTTATATTATTGTTAGCTCTTCCAGTGCTTTAGAATACAAATTATTATTGATACACCATTCTCCTCAACAACAGGAGATGCCTTGGAAATGCATTTTTCCATTGTTATTCCCCTTGCTTCCCTTCTGTGTGATGGCAGAATATAATGTTATTTCTAATGCATGCTGAGACACATTGGACTGGAACCTTCCTCTAGAAGCTGCTCCTTATTTTTCTCACCAGTCACAGGCCATCAACCAGAAATTCTATACAGATTAAATTAATGCCTTGTGAGAATTGAAACAGGTTAGAATCAGGTGGAGAGAAATGAATGTGTAATTACATGGTTTAGTAATAATTTGAATAGTTGTCCTGTGAGTTGAGAATTAAAGGAATATTGCAGGCGGAAAAATGCTGTTATTTAACTCAGTGCATCTTCCTGCCAGGAACCAAAGAATATTATGTTAGAGAATGTTTTGGAGGTAACTTGCCACCAAATTTTACAGAGGCATATTATGTGAAGACAGGCCTGTGAGCCAGAAGCTGAGGTAAACCTTAATAGCGTGTTTCCAGTGTAAACTGATATTTAAAAACATGGTTTTGTTTGCTTCAAAGCACTTAGGAAATTTGAGCCAGAGCTTATGCTTGGGATCAGCCCTGTTGCAGGTGTCAGCCTTTGGGCTAACTTCGAAAGCCTTTGGCTGCTCTCTATTTCTGCAGGTCTCAGGCTGTGAAAATATGTTTTCTGTTCCAGAATTATCTTTCCATGTTTGACTCGTTGGGTTGTTAAGAGTCTGTGTAGAGTGATGTTTTTCAGGGCATCTTAGGTAATGCAGCAATTTTCCAAGACTTGGCAGTAAATGTATAATTTTGGATGCTGTTAGGGCACCAAAAAAACTTGAGCAACCTGGTCTAGTGGGAGGTGTCCCTGCCTGTGGCAGGGTGGGGTTGGAACTAGTGGTCTTTAAGGTCCCTTCCAACCAAACCACTCTGTGATTCTGTGGTGCAGACTGGTGAGCACAGTGTAAGCTGTGAGGGAGAGTGAAACTCCACCTAATGCGCATGTTCTCTATTTGGGATCCCTGGCTCCTTTCCTTTGTGTTGCCTCTGAGCCACCTCATGTTGGCAGTAACATCCTTTCTCCAGTATGGCTCACCCTGTAATGTTTGCACTTTGTACTTGGTTTTCATCTGCTCAGACAGCTATTTCTTTGGGTTTTGCTCAGTATTTTGCAACTATAAAGAACTTCCTAGCCAAATCCTGACCAAAGAAAGGGTTGTAGAGTTGTTGTTTTAACTTCCCATCCCCAAGGAGCTCTTCTTGCTGTTGTTTATTTTTCTTTAACAATCCATTTGCAATAGACATTGCTGTTCTGGTTCTGATTTTTAATGCTGCTAAAAGTTGCCCAACAATGCCTGCCCTGTTCTCTGACCATACATTCAGACATTACGCGTATCTTCGGGACAGTCTCTCTCACCTGGTTCCTCCATTAAGAGTAAGTTGAACTACTTTGGCTTGGACTTTGACACCTCTTCCATGTCTGTCTGTGTGTAACACTTAGATTCTACAAGGTTTTTCTCCTGTGCACCACAGGAATTAATATTAAAATGTGCATTAAGGCAGAAGAGACAAATGTTAAATTGTTACAATATGGAATTTGTAATATTTTGGGAAGAATAGCAACAGTATTGCTCTCAAGTGAGGATAGTACATGGTTTGCTGGTTAGGTAAGAATACTGGGAGGGCAGTATTCCTGGGAGTTTTCTGTAGCTCTGACTGTGTGTGTGGGAAGGGCCTTCATAGATCTTCCAACACTTGAATTGTGTCCTACCTGAACAGTTTATTCATGGGTAAAATGTGTTCCATTCTGCTTTGCAACCTGTTTTTCCTTTGTGGAAGTATGGGTGGGATTGAAGTTGACTGTAAGTCTTACCACAGCTTACAGCTGTGGTGGTTTGTGTGGTCTCGGACTTCCCTTGCCTTCACAATGTCAGAGTCAATAGATGAGGAAGATGTTTCCCTCAAAGGGATGGTGAAGTTTAACCTGAGGGTCTCTAGTGCGAGTGGATTGTAAAGTGGGGAGGATTAACTAACAAAGATGCAGATTTGAAAGCCTTGGTATAAATTTTGTGTTTGAGAAATGAATTGGAGCTCTCAGTTTCTTGTTAAATAGATAGCAGCATTTTGCAGTGTTATTCCTTGTGTTAGACTTTTCTCTTATTTTTTTTGTTCATGTGTGTTCTTTCTCGCTTAGTTGCCGGGTAGAAAGCTGGTGTCCTCTGCTGTCTCTCCCAGTATTACCCCACATGAAGATCCTTCCCAGCAGTTCCTGCATCAGAGCCTGGAGAGGGTTTACAGCTTTCAGCACCTTGACCCACGGGGCATACAGGAGCTGCTGGAATTTACCATCCGGTAAGGCCTCCAGCTGCCCTGTTTATGGAAAGATGTGTTAGGATGCTCAGTTACTCTGATGCAGGTGCTTTGCTTCTGAATATGAGTGTTGTAATTTGCTGTCCAGCACTTAACTTGAGCCTTCCTTTAGAGACTGTTGGGATAAAAGAGTGTTCATGACCTGTTTAAAATCAAATTGACGATCTCAGGTCTGGCACAGCCCCCAGAATAACCAGTGTGCATTTTGTGGGGGGGGTATCTTTTCAGAGCATGGTAAGAGTTAGGTAAGGGTGTTCTTTTTGGACTGTTCACTTATGCGAAAATACACTCTCAGTTTTTATGGTTTGTGGGTGACAGCCTTGTGTCTCATTCTCAGTTTTGTGTCCTTGTAATTTTGATCATATGATTTGTAATATACATGCACAAGATTTTCTTGTTCTGTTTTTTTGGGGGGGAATGGTATTGTCCCCTTTGCTTTTGCATTTTCTGGGTCCTGTGGCCTTTCATTCGGCAGAAAAGGACCTGCTTCTGGTGCTTTGAGTTCTCATTGCCAGTGCCACTTCCAAAGGAGTTGGGCATTCCTCATCAGTTTTCAAATCAGAGAGCTTTTCCAGGAATAGAAAACATTCTTGCATGCTGCTGTCTGCTGCTGTATAGATAAGGGTGTGTGGTGTTGCTTCTCAGTGTGGGTTTTATGCTGCCTCTTCCATTTCATCTGTAGACTGATTTACACAAACAAAACACTTGAAAAGGATCCTTTCAATGTGATTCCTCTGCTTGGAAAGAGCAAAAGAGCCTTATTTTAAGAGTTGGGAAAACAATCCAAAATGCTTAGTTTGGAATGTGGAATTTTAAAAAAAAAGCTGAATTATTTTTATTCCTTCAGAATAGCTGCCTTCTGTTGTGTGTATGTTGCTGTGAATCACTGTCACACCCATCTGCAGCAGAGAGTAAACAGTGTGCTCCTCACTGAAAACCCAGCTGTGGGAGCTGTGAGGTTTGTCCTCAGCTGTTTTGCAGCTGCTATGTGCCAGCCTAAAATACAGTCTCAAAGCATTTAATGCACTAAACACTTGAAACAGGTAATCTCTAGGCCAAGCATCCAGAACCTCTCAGGCATGAGGGTCTGGGACCTCTTAGGCCATGCATGTTTTCAGTTTTTGAGTTAATGGAAATTATTGGCTGGGCTTTTTTCCTGATGGGATTGCCCTCCAGGAAGTCATACTAAACCAGCTGCTTCTTTCCATCCTGAAGACAAGGGGAGGATTTGGACAAAGCCAAAAAAAGTGTTAAAGGTTATTTTGCAGAGGGCAAGATATCCCTGCACCAGCAATTTGGTTGCTGAGAGCAGAAGGATAGAAGCAGCTATGGATTTTGTCATGGAACATAACTCCCTCCTCCTTAATCATTGTCATCCATGGAAATAACAGACCTTGTGGAGTTTGTGTCTACTTGGGACTCAGTTTTGGCTGCAGAGCCTGGGGCCCAGCATCAGTGTGCAATGTGGTTAGAAATGTAAGACAGGCTGTTTAGCCAGTTTGTCTGTGGTTTTCTCTATCTATACAAGAATTTAATTTTTTCTTACAGGGATGTTGAAATCTGTTTAAGATTTGAAAGGAAATAGAATTAGTGGAATTGGGAACTGTGTAAGATGGAGAAATTGAATATCTGCCTAGTTGTTAGCTGAGAGATGACATCCTGTTCCCCATTAGTGTGTTGTGATGGATTGTGACATGGGAATTAAGCACCTTGTGAGCCTCCTCTTCACTCTGCTCTCTGGAAAAAGATGAAATGGAATCTCTGTGTAAGGTTGAGGCTGGCTTGGCTGTTGGTGCATTGTTGTTGAAGGAAAGCACAACCCTTCCCTGTGAGAGACATTGAGGGGCTGGAGCGTGTCCAGGGAAGGGCAACAGAGCTGGGAAGGGCTGGAGCACAAGTCTGGTGAGGAGCAGCTGAGGGAGCTGGGGGTGTTTAGCCTGGAGAAAAGGAGGCTCAGGGGGAACTTACCTCTGTGCAGCTGCCTGAAAGGAGATTGTAGCCAGGTGGGGACTGGTGTCTTCTCTCAAGTGACAAGAGGATAGGAGGAAGCAGCCTCAAGTTGTGCCAGGGGAGGTTTAGATTGGATAGTAGGAAGATATCTTCATGGAAAGGGTTGTCAAGCACTGGAAAGGGCTGCCCAAGGAAGTGGTGTATTCACCATTCCAGGAGGGATTTGAAAGACATGTAGGTGTGGCACTTGTGGTGGCCTTGGCAGTGCTGGCTCTAATGGTGGGACTGGATGATCTTAGAGGTCTTTTCCAACATAAATTATTCTATGATTCTCTGCTTAGGAAAGATTTTCTTTGGCTGCATATTATACAGATAACCTCATGGATTTTTGTTAATGTCTCAGGGCTCAGCAGTTCTCTGGTTTGGTAGAGCCAGAGTTTCAGAATTGCATCCTAAGTGCAAAGATAAATTTAAAATAAACAAAAGAAAAGGATCATCTGAAAAAAAAAAACAACACAGTAGGAAATGTGGAAGTAAAGTGACAATTGTAATAGACTTTGGATCAAAGCCAAGTGTAGAGAAGAAAAGACACATGTTGAAAGCACATCATCCAACCTATTTTCAGTTCTGTAAGAAAAATTAATGTTGTATTTTTAAATGCATACTTTAAGAAAACATGGCTAGCAGTAGAGAAGCCTTTTGGGTTCTGTTAACTGACAATTTTTTTCTATCATATTAAAAGCTGTTTATATTGCTGTATGATTTACAAGAAATAGCAGGCAATACACACCATGTAGTTGGGCAAATATCAGTACATCAGATTCTAGCTTGGCTTAAAAGGGCAGCTCTGTTTCAGATACACTTGGTTGCATGAGCCTGGCACGTTCCAACCAGCCTTTCTTAGCCAACATGAATAGTTTGATTTCCCAGCAGTGTAACACAAACGGGTCGTTAGCTGCTGTAGAAGGCTGGAGTGTTTTAAGTTAAATCTGGAGCTGCCACTCTGTGTGGCTCCCATGGGGCTGCAGAGTAATGTGGGTTGACAGACTTAATGCTTCCACTGCTGTGCTGGTGTCAGCTTCTCAGAAGAAGGGACATGCTGAGTCCCAAGATGCAGACTGGTTTGTAGTGTGTGTATTGCTGCTGTTTCTGGTGCATGCTCTAATAACAGCAGGCAGCAGGAATAGCTGGCTTTATTGTCATTGTCTTCTGAGTGTGTTTGGATTAAACTGTTCTCTGTCTCAACAGTATTTTCTCTCTTTTTTTTCCCACATGCTTCAGTGATCTTCAGAGGCTTGGAGAGCTGCAGTCAGAACTGGCAGGGATGGCAGATTTCACTGCAACTTACCTTCAGTGTCAGCTGCTCCTCATCAAGGTTTGACTTAATCTGGGTTTTTTTGAGCTGTTCTTCAAAAATGCCCCCAGTCCATCACAGTGGCATGCTTTCACGTTTTGATGTTCATGCTGAAAAGTGATGTGTGATGAAAGAGCTGGTTCTGTGGATTTCTCATAATCCTGCTTCCCTCCTGTGGCAAGTAATTTATGCAGTAACTTTGCCAATGCAGACCTCTGCTGCTGTACCTAGGGCTTATGTTGGTTCACGAGCATTTTGTCAGTGCAGAGTTTATTATCTGACAGAAATCACACTGAGGGCAACTGAGTTAGGAGAGTAACTTTCCCTGCTGGTGGCTACTGGAATGTTTTTTGTTAGACTGCTGCCACGAGTGCCATTTTTATAGATGGTGATTTGCAGAGATAGCTTTATTGGCACCAGTGCCAAAGCAGTTCTTAAGACTTGATATCAGTCATGCTTTCTTTTATAGTCCTGGAAGGGTCTATCTGTTTATTATTAGCAGTTCAGGTGGCTACTTAGACACCATTGCAGCAGCCCTTTGCAAAAGCTCCTTTTCAAAGTCAGCTTCTTGCTGTATACAGGAACTAAATTTTTACTTCATAGAAAATCTTGAGTTGGAAGAGACCCTCTAGTTCCAACGCCCCTGCTGTGGTCAGGGATTCCACTGGATCAGATTGCTCAGGGCTGTAAGCTGGCAGTAGTATTTAAGTTAGTCTCTTGGCATTCTTTTTGTTTGAGTGTAGCTTACACACATAGAAAGCAAGAACTAAAGCAAGCAGCAAACAGATTTCCATAAGGGATTCAATGAAAGCTTTGTTATGTAAAACCAAGGAGGGATTTCAGTTGCTTTGCTAATGCATAGTTGCCAGTTGGCATATCTCATGGCAGGCCTCAAATCCTCGGAATATATTTATCACCCAAAGGTATTTCAGAGCAGTTGTACAGTTCAGTACAATCCAGCTAAATCCAAACTGAAATGTGCTGTGTGGAGGACTACCATTTGGAGATAGCTTTGTTGCCCTTCTCCAGGGTTTGACTGGAATGAACCAGATGGTTTTTGCATCTGGCAGAGGTGTGCTCTGTTTGGAAGAGCTGCATCAGCCATTTTTGGCTTGAGCTGTAGAACAGTCAATGGATCAGTGATGCAAAGGAGTCACTAATGTGCATGGAATGAAAAGCAACTGATAATATCAGGAATCACAGAATACCTTGGGCTAGAATGGATTTTGAGAATCATCTAATTCCAGACCCCTTCTTACAGGAGAGACACCCTCCTCTCATACAACACAATTAGAAATTCTGATACTGCCGAGAACCTAAATGTCCTAGTGGCCCTTTCAGCAGACTTCTTTCCAGTTGCTTCTTTTCCCAATAGAAAAAAAGCTGCCAGGGAAAAAAGTATCTTCATTTCCCAGCCTCTCAAGGCTCAAAAGGTTCAATACCTTTAAAGGCTCTACACACCCTGTGATTTTAGGGGTAGTTAACTGGCATTCTTGGGCCAGCCTGGGTGGATACAGTCTCTATGTTCTTGAGCTTTGGCTACAGCCAACCTTGTGCATTACTGTGTCGAAGGACAGGCAACTTCAAAAAGGAGGCAGTGATATAAATGATCCAGTCAAGCTTTCTACATTTTTTTTTAAACATAAAGCAAAAAGCAAATAGGGTGTGGTAGGCAGTTCAGGTTTTTTGGTTTTTTTTTTGTTTGGTTTGGGTTTTGTTGTTGTTATTTTGTTTTGTTTTTAATACCAATATTAGCAGCTGAATTAGACACAATATTCTTAGTAACTCCAGGATCTTTGGTGGAGTAGAGGAAAATTCAGAAATGTGGCTGTGGAAGTCAGTTTGTTTCTGGGGACAGTTGTTACTGTTTCCACTTTTTGCCTTCTCTCTGTGATTGCCCCAATCTTGGTCTCAGGGGGTTGATAACAAGTGTGTTGTTGGTTTTCTTTATGATGTACAAGGAGTTTGGCTTGACAAGTCTCTCATTCACAGCTTTGTTATTACTATTCTCAACTTCCTTTGTATTTTCTAGTTGTATAGGTATCTCTGTTTCTTTATAGAACAATGTATATTTTGGAGGCCTTGGTTCCCTGTGTTGTACTTAAAAGTACAAAAGAAAGCTTTGGCATGCTTTTTCAACCAACTGTTTAGACTGAAATGGATACTTATCATCATTTCATGCTTTTTTCTTGTAGGCCTTGCAGGAGAAGTTGTGGAATGTGGCAGCTCCCCTGTACCTGAAACAGAATGCGTTGGCATCTGCTGCAGCAAAACAGGTGAGGAGGAAGCAGCTGAGCCTGCACAGAGGCCAGTCCTTGGGCAGGAGCCTTTCATTGGCCATGGAACTATAATACACTTCTGACCTTCCACTGTCATAGTCTGTCCAAGTAAATCTTAGTCCCCCAAACTGGGGTCATTTCTCTTCTCTTCAAAAGATGAGTGGTGAGGGAGGGAAGTTAATGACCGCTGTAAAAAGGCAAATATCACACTTACCTTCCAGAAGAGTAAGAAAGAAGATCCAGAAAACTGTGGGCTGCTTGTCCTTGCCTCTTCCCTCAGGAAAGTTATGCACCAAATATTTATAAAAGCTGTTCATAAACAAGATCAACAAAGCTACTTGGAACAGCCAAAATGCATTTCTCAAGAATAAATTACGGCTGACCACCATCACTGCTCTCTGTGATGAGGGGACTGGTGGTGTGAACAAGGGGAGGGCAAATGGAAGTTGCAAAGCTTGCATACAGTCTCCCATCATTTCTTTTTCACCAGACTTGCAGGATTGTAGCTGAATAAATCGTTGGTAAGAGTCCTGCAAATTAAGGAGCCAGTTGATATGCCAGAGGGCATGGCTGCTGGTCTGGACAGACTGGGGAACTGGGATGACAGGAACCTCGTCATGGTCAGCACATTGAATATGAGGCACTGCAGGAGGCCAACTGCAGCTGGAATGACTTGGTTTGGGAGCTGATCCAGCTCTGGGGAGATGCCATCTGAAGGGCTGTGTTGTGTGTTGGCCTCCCCAACAGAAAAAAGATGCTGACCAACTGGGGCAAATTCAGCAAAGGACCACCAATGTGGTCAGGGGTTGGAGCACATTACCTGCAAGGAAAGGCTGAGGGAGCTGGAATTGTCCAGCCTGGAGAAGAGCAGGCTTCAGGATGGATTCACTGCTGTCTAGCACTGTATCATTACAGGATATAAATGACACAGAGCCAGACTACTCTGGACAGGAGGCAGTTGGCAAATTATGAGAAATTTTGATCAGCTATAAAGGGAAAGTTTCCTGTAAGGATGGTAAAGTACTGTTGCCCCGAGATGTGGGGGGAATCTCTGTTGTTGGAAGTGTTTGCAATTTGATGTGGCCCCGAGTTACTGGATCTAATGAGACCTGCTCTGGGCAGGGAGCCAGGGTGGATGACTTCTGGAGGTCCCACCCAATCTGAGTTACTCTGATTCTGTGATGTATAAATGATCAGATTCTGGAAAAACTGAAGCTAAGCCCTAAGAAAAGATAAAGAAGCAAGCAAGGTATTCAATAGTGTGGTAACAAAGCTAGGGTAAAAGCAAGTTCGTGGATCTGTTGGGAAACTCTGCTGATATTTTGAGTCTTCAGATAATTAAGATGTAATAGACAGGTACTGCTGTGCATCAAAGCCTTCTCTGCTGTTGATGAGTAGAAACAAAAGCCATCCAGCTTTTGAAATCTTCTCTGATTGAAGTGTTGGTTTTGGATGCCCTCTTGAGTAGTGTGTGAACCTCCTGGAAGGTGTTTTTTGTTGTGATGGTGAATGTAGGTCACTTGCTATCAATGCAAGGTGAGGGAGTATTCCCTGTTAAATAACTTGAAAGTTCTTGGCATCTGCACAGTCATACTGAACTCAACTGTATGAATTTGAGCACTTCCTCTTGCTTCATGTGTTCCTCAGTATGAGATAAAAATAACAGAATCTGGTGATCACGGTTGTACCAGGGCTTAACAGTCTGATGGCTTTTTATCCCTGTGGTGTGTCTGGCAGATCCTGGAAGAAACCTACAAAATGGAGTTCATGTACAGCGGAGTGGAAAGTAGACAAGTGGTCATTATTCACCACATGAGACTGCAGGCGAAGGCTCTGCAGCTGATAGTGACTGCCCGCACCACCAGAGGGTAAGGATGACCTGGGCTAAGCATCTTCTTAGGGTTAGCTCTAAGGTTACTGTCCTTAAGCTTTGTTTAAAAAACCAGCAAGGATAAATTAGACACATAACAGGGCAGCGTGCCAATAACCATTTGCTAGAGTAATTCAGAACAAAGAACCTTCTTCTGCCTTTGATACAGCCATGTAGGGACACAGTCCTGAATTAGATGACAGACCTATTGGGGAGATGAGTTTTGGGGCCTGAGTTCTCATTTATGAACATATAAATAGGTTAAAAACATTGCAGAGTTGATATTTGGGACCTGTTTAAATGAGGAAAAGCCAAGTATCAAAAGAACGCACCAAACATGTTTGCTTCATTAAGTATTCATTGCTGAATTTTTAGGATCAGGAAAGTATTGTCCTCCTGACTGATCTGCAACTGCATAGTGTGACTCAGACAGAAACTGCTCCTGTGCAGGATTAGGTACATGAGAGGCTCTGAGTGGTTTGTTTTGGCTGCTGAAGTTAAAGTGACACATGGTTGTAGAATGAGAACTCCAGCTGGTGGAATTAGAGCAAATTGGTTACTGTCCTAGTTTACTTCTGTTTCAGGTTTGTTGCCATGAATTTACTGTGTTACCATGGAGGTCCATAATATATTTGCCTTTTAACCTGTTGTTTTATAGGTGGAAAATGAGTATTTTCTAACAGTGGCTTTGGGAACTCAATTAGTGCCTTATGCAGATGGGGGTTTTTATGTGAGAGGGGATATAGATAAGTGAGGAATACTTTTTTGGATCAAAAACTGTAAGATCTTCCTGGTTTTAGGAGGTCTAATGGGATTCCAAACCACCTAAATGTGTATAGCCGTAGAGCCATTTTTCTTTCTTTAAAAGTAAATCAAGGAATATTATTTTCATTACAGAGTGGAACCTCTTTTTGGGATGTGTGAAAAATTCCTCCAAGAAGTGGATTCCTTTCAGAGGTGACAAACTCCATTGCTTCCTCACGTTATGTTAGAAAGTCCCATCACCATTGTCATCAGGGGATATTTACTTTGTTCTTCATCTCTTCACATCTCCCTTCCCTGCTGTCCTACATTGGGAACTGTCATGGGATAATAATAAAGCAAGAAGAACCTTTGTAGTTGAAGTCCTTAACATTGGGATGTTATGCTGGTACTTCAGAAACATGTGCTCTGAATTAATTTTTTATAGAATAGCTGATTATTTTTCTTGTATTTTTAAGGATTTATCTACTTTGAGCGGATGCTGTTTTGATAAATACTTAATTTTTTTTTTTTTGTTATTCTGTCTCCTGGAGTCCTGAGAGCATTTTGACCTTTCAAAGATTAATAAAAAGCAGATTACCCTTGATGTACTCAATATGTAGCAATAGTCAGACAAGAATTCTGCAGTATCTTTCCTGGCCCTGTCTACTGCTTTTGCCACCTCTAAGTAGTCACCTTTACTTCCAGGGAGAATAGAGGTATTAAGTGTCAATTTGTTGATCAGATTGATTCTAGTGAAAGGTGTCCCTACCCATGGCAGGAGTGAGGAACTAGGTAATCTTTGAGGTCCTTTACAATCCAAACCATTGTATGGTTCTGAGTCTGTGAAATAGTGATGAGTTCTGCTGACCCTGAGACTCAGTGCAAGGAAAGAACACAGGAAATGAACAGTTCTATCCTCCAGCTCCAGCTGGGCATTAGGGTAGGACACATTTGGTCCTGTTTTCTTTTCAGTTAACCAGCCACAATTGCCAAGCTTATAATAAATGTGAATTTAGTCAGAACTAGAAATAAAATTCTGCTCGGCCAACTAAGGATACCTATATTTCTGGACTAGCTATCCAATTCCCTCCTGAGTCATAAAATCATAGAATCACAGAATTATAGAATGGTTTAGGTTGGAGGGATCTTAAAGACCATCTTGTTCCAATTCCCCTGCCATGGGGAGGGACATCTTCCACTAGACCAGAACTCCATCCAGCCTGGCCTTAAGCACTTCCAGGGATGAGATATCCACAGCTTCTCTGGGCAACCTGTGCCAGTGCCTCACCACCCTCACAGTGAAGAATCTCCCTCTAAAATAGAATCTAAATATTTCCTCTTGTAGTGTAAAACAATTCTCATTTGTCCTGTCATGATCTGCCTGTGTAAAGTCTTCTTTATAAGCCCCCTCTAAGGACCAAAAATTTGCAATGAGGTCTCCCTGGAGCATTCCCTTCTCCAGGCTGAACACTCCTAACTCTCTCAGCCTGTCCTTATAACAGAGGTGCTCCAGCCCTTTGAGCATCTTCCTGGCCTCATCTGTCCTTCTTACACTGGGAACTCTAGAACTGGCACAGTACTCCAGGTGGGATCTCATGGGGGCAAAGAGGAGGTGGAGATTTGACCACTGCCCACACCACATAGCCCTTGATAGTGTCAGTTTGAGCACAAGGCACAGTCCCAACACAAGTAGCCAAAGTCATCTCTTATATATGAGACACATCAGAAGAGGAATGTAGGTATCTAATTCTGTCATTATAACTAAATAGAAGGATTAGTAGCTTGACCAAAAATAATAATACTGTGGGAAAAGTTGAAAAAAGTATTTGATTTTCAATCTATTCTTGACACAGATGTTTCATCTCTGAGCTCCCACATATGCAAGGCAGTTTTTTAGATAAATTGCTGGACTTAATGCCCAGACTTGTGACATCCAAGCCTTCAGAAGTGGTCAAGATTCTTCAGACAACACTGCGGCAAAGTACCTTCCTCCACCTTCCTCTTCCAGAGCAGGTTGGTTTAATAGAAAATTAAACCTGTCTTGACATCTGACTGCTTTCTAATATACCATGAAGCTTTTAGAATTCAGGAACTTGTCAGACACAACTGTTATTTATTTCTTGTTTGTCTTCTTATCTAGCGTACTCAGGACTACTGATAAAAACATGAAAAACTTAGCAATTCCTGGCAATATAAAAAAAAAGAAAACCAAACTTTATGCATGTCTCTGTTAAGAACAGTAGTAATTATAATTTTTTTTTTCCTTTCCCCCACCTTTTGATTTTTGCCAATCCCTTTGCCCCTAACAGCTCCATAGAGCCACTGCAAATATCATTGAGCCTACTGGTGAATCTGATAATCCCCTGAGGTTTACATCAGGATTGGTTGTGGCACTGGATGTTGATGCAACTCTGGAACATGTGCAGGATCCCCAAGGAACTGTTAAAGTTCAGGTAAGAAGTCATTTGACATAAATGCAAAAAAGGTTATATTTTGGGGGGAGTTTATTTGAGGATGTCAATACTTTTAGATTGCAAATAAGACTTTATTAAGTTATTATTAATTACTTTATTGCAAATAATACACTTTATTAGTAACAATGCTGGATTTCTGTGTTTTGACCAGTCATTCAGAAACTGGTTTGTCTGTAGTGTGATGAGAGTTGACTTGGGTGCAGTTTTGAGTTTGCTTTGAGCACTTCTGTCATTCTTTGCTTCCACCTGCACTGTGCACATTATATACATGAACACCAATAAATGCAGATGAGCTTCCAGCTGGTCTGGTGGGAGGAGGAGGAGCAAAAGAAGTTGTTCTGGGTGGCACAAAAATACACAGGTACTTGGCTCTCTGTGTTTCCAGGTTTTCTTCCTGCTGCTGAATCACTACTTTTTGATGCAGCTGAGGAGATAGGAGTGGTGTGATAAAAGTAAAATATGTGGCATCACTGCTTAACAAAGAAACAGAAACCTCAGTTACAATGCAGAAGAAGAAGCTGATGTCAGTGTGGCCTTTTTTCCACCTGTGCTGTGGGTTTGAATGGCAGCATGTGGCTGTTATGTCCAAGGCAGCTGAACTCCTGGCTCCAAGCTAAAGCCCGCTTGTCTTGCCTTCCTAACTTGGACAGAAAACAGCCAAGTAATGCACTGTTCCACTGTGCAGATCCCCAGTGCAGTTGTCATTCCTTTGTTGGTTTTTTTTTCTTTTTTTTGTTCCCCTCTAGGTGTTGTATCCAGATGGACAAGCACAGCTGATCCATCCTAAACCAGCTGACTTCCGAAATCCCGGCCCTGGGAGGCACAGGCTGATAACTCAGGTGTACCTCTCTCACACAGCCTGGACAGGTAACGTTGATGACACACGTTAACGTGGCTGTGTGGCTGCACTTGGATTAGACACAGGTTATACACCCACAGCTGGGGGGCCCTGAGGATCCTGGAGCCTGCAGCTGTGGTTGGTGCTGCCCTTGGTGTCGATCAGGCCTTTGAGCAGTTACAGCTCCCTGTTTGCCAGGCGCTGCTGCTCTGTAGGGAAGTAGAGGGGCTGCTGTCTTGGGAGAGCCCTGGGAGCCTTCACATGAGAGCTGTGTTCAAGGTGAGGTCACCCACTCATGTGCAGAGCAGAGTCAGCTCTCCCAGCTGGGTCTGCATCCTCAGGTAAAGGCAAAGGATCACAGTAAACTGACTCCTTGAGAGTCATTGTTTCTCTGATGGTGCTGCGACTCCAACATTTGCCTTCAGTCTCAGCTGCTGTTCACGCTTCCCCATGGAAGCACTTCAGTAATTGGCTTGTGGACTTCAAACAACAAAAGCAGAGTGTATTTCATTCATGGCTCCCTTTGTCCTGTTTTCTTTTAATCCCTTCACCTTTATTTAAATGTGGGGGTTTCCTCTGAGAGATTCTTTTTCTGAGCAATTTTTCATTGGATTTGTTGATCTTTTTTTTAACCAACAGAATTTTGTTTATTGCTGTGTTCCTTCACATACCCTTTTCTTAATATAATACTTCCATGGTGTACTCACTCATCCTGCTGTCTTTGTTTTGTTTTGGAGAAGAAAACATGGTACTGTTTCTAGGACTGGAAGTGTCTGGGCTTAAGGGTTGATCCTATTACTTCACCAGAAGGAGCTGAAGTCCTTATATCTAGGTTTGCAGTGTTCATTGGAAGGGCATTTTAAGCATGGCCCTGAGGGATTCTGTTCTGGTGTCTCCTCTAGGAATTATTTTAATCATTTGCTTTGACATTGGCACTTAGGTGTATAAACGGGGGAGACACTGAGCAGGGAGGGGCTCAGGAAACAGGGTCAGAATTCAAAGTAGAGAAATTGCCTTAAAATTCAAGACAGTGAAACTCATTAAAGTCCAGTAGAAAGAGTGTGCTTGGAAAGGAGAATGCCCAAGTGCAAAGCACTGATTAACTGCCAGGTGTAGAGCAGAAGTGAAAGAGGTGACTGCAGGCTGCAAATAAAAATGGGTGGAGTGAAGGAAAGGTGAGCTCATGGAGGTGTTGGTGGAGTAACTGTGTGAAAGAGTTATTTCTTGTGTTGTGTCTGGTGCTGATGATATCTCAGCTGGAGGCCCCCTGCAGTTCTGGACATGGCATCTTAAAATCCTGTGGGTTTCAGCAGGTTTCATTTAGGTTTCATTAATGTGGTCCCTTTTGGGTTATCCCTGGTATACAGTTACGTCCTGCACACCACCTGGTGCTCACTCCCCAGTGGGACAGGTAGAGGATCAGAAAGGCAGTGTGAGAAAACTCATGGGTATTTCACTGTACAGCAATAGCTAAAACACCTCTGTGTTGCTGACACTATTTTGCTCACAAATCCAAAACAAGGCATCATGCAAGCTACTATGAAGGAAAATTAACTTTATCCCAGCCCACACCAATACAGTCCATAATGAAAACCTAAACAAATCTGGTTTTCAGTCTAGAAAGGAGAATTTTGTTGGGTGTGTAAGTCCAGCAGTAAGTCCAGGGTAATACTATTGTATACTTCAGTATGTATACTGAAACCCCAGTTCTGTTATGACCACTGTGAGAAGAGTAAAGTGAAATCATCCTATGGACAGTATTAGGAGCCTTGCTCTGCTCAGCTGCATAGTTGGTTAAAGAGAGGAAGAGGCTGTCTGGCGTGTGGAAACTTCCAACAGAAGAGAATCTTCAAGTAATCTCCTGTGCCACAAGTGTTGCCAGATGTCATCTGGATTGATCCTGATGTAAATACAGTGAGCAGGACCTGCTAGTTCTGTGGGGATTTTAATGATTGTTATTACTGCATTGGAGTTACTTTCCAACAGTTATTTTTGAAAATTGCAAGTTAGTGGTAAGATTTTTTAAGTGATGACAAAGAGAGAAGGGGATAAACCTAGAACAGTCCTTAGTTCTGCTGTGCTGAATGTACTGCCAGAGGCTTGTTTTCAGATACTAGACTGGATTTTGGTCACTCTAGAACAGCTCTGTACATACCCAGCATACATGAAATTAAAATTAATTTGATGTTGATTGTTCACTGTGCAATGACAATCACGTTTGGATTGTTCTATTTTTTTTATCTGCAGAGCCATGTCAGATTGAAGTGCGATTGCTGCTGGCTTACAATTCCAACAGGAGCAAAGCATCTACCAGAATTTCTAAATCCACCTGGAGTGAGAGCTTGGAGGCTCTCCCAGCCTCTGAAAATGGCATAGAGGGGACCATCCCCTTCAGCAAACCTGTCAAGGTGTATATAATGCCCAAACCTGCCAGGCGGTGAAAGCTGGCACTGAAAAACCTATTTATGGGGTTTGTTGTGTCCAAGACAGCAAACCAAGCCAAAACAGCCTTTACATGCATAAAGGGAGTCAAAATAAAGCTGCTGAAGAACAGTTGGTCTCTTAAGCAGCAGCCAAATACAGGAGTTACTCAGCTAGTTAGGAGTGGTTTCAAGAAAATGCAGGTTTTTCTATATTGACTCAACAGAAACAGGACAGTTCTCAATCAGCATTCCAGCAGTAATTTCACTGGGCTGTACCTTCAGTTTTTACCTATCAAAAGTCTTTCTACAAGGTCTCTAGGTTCTCTGCTATGTATTTACTATGTAAATGCTTGGGCACATTAATCAATGTTATTTTTACAGTACTCTGAAGTGAAGCTGAGGAGTTCAGCAGTTTGTGTGGGGTTGTTGGTTTGTTTCTGGGGTTTTCTGGGTTTGGTTGTTTTTGAGTTTGGTGTTTTGGGGGGTTTTTTGAGTCTCTAAAACTTGCATTTGTGCACTGGTACCCAATTTTTAAACAGAAAAAAATATTATAAAAAGTACTGTTGTTCTTGTGTGAGAGCAGCACCTAGGAAGGAGATTGCCAGTTGCTGTTCTAGATCCTCTACAGCTGTACTGAAGCTGGTCCAGCTCTGGGGAGAGCACAGGTTGTTCATGGTGCAGGGGCAGGAGGAGCTTGTTTGTGCAGGTGGCAGAACTTCAGGCAGCAGGACATGGAGTTTAACTTGGCTACAGCAACAAAGCCATTTGTCTCCTCTTGCACCTTTGTACAGCTTGAGGAGCAATGTGATTAAGTGCCAGGTGGAAAATTCCTAACCACAACCCACTAAGTTTTACAGGATCTGTTTCTGTGTGATGATCCTGGCCTGAACCAGTCCTAGTGGGATGTGAAAATCTATGATTTTCAATTCAGCAGCACTTTTGGCACTCAAAGTCTTTCTTGTCAGTTGAAGTAGCCAAACACACTCTATTCAGCAGCAATTGGGCAGCTTGTCAGTGTTCCCCTCTGGAGATGAGCTTGGAGTACAGAGGGACAAGAATTTAGTTAAAACATGATCCATCTGGCATTCCTGTCAGGAAGTGTGTCTGTGCATTGCTTCTGTGTGCCAGGCTTAGTGGACTGAGGAACCTCCTATGATTTGTGGCAATCCTTTGGTAGGATTTTTTAGGAGGACCTAATGTGTGAAACATTCTAGTGCAGCAGCCAAATGTTGCCTGTGTTCATGAATCAGTTGGGTTTTTTTCCTTTTTAAAAAGAGGTGTATTTTTAGCAAGTAAACAAAACAGTGAAGAAATACTTTCCAGTTGTATTTAGTGTAAATAACCCCTTACATGCTTTCCTACAATAAAATTGGAAAACTCATGCTATTCTGTTTCTTTTTTTTATAATATGAGTGAACATGGATGCCTGCATGGTCCTTAGCTAATAAGATCACTGCATGTTTTTTGTGATTTAAATTTTTTAGCACTGGTGAGTTGTAGCCCAAAGGCTCATAACCATAAAACTTTGCTGCTGCTTTAGGTATTCTTGAATTAAATTTACTTTATTAGTGCTTCTGCTCTTACAAACTGTTTTTTGGTGTTTCACCTTTAGGGCACCGCTTTGAAAATCGCCTGCCCATCTGACAGCTGAGTTGTTATCCTCTGACTTGTCTTTGGCATCCTCAGTTCAGTTCCCAGCAGACAGGGTTGATGTATCTCTCATTAGGAAGCTGTGTCTGGGCAGGTATTTGACAAGTTGAGTGAGTTCATTACAGACTTTTTCCTTTTTGTTCCTCTCATTTTTGCACTTCACCAGTATTTTGTGCAGTTTGTCATCTCAGTAGTGTTTCTAATGTAGATGGTGTCCTTAGGCTCCAGACCACAATGGATGCTGTAGTAGGCAATATCAAAATTTTGGCATCTTTCTCTCTTTTGCTAAGTACTGGATCAAATTTCCACTATTTTGTTACCCTCATGCTGTCCTTGACCCCCTTCCATATAACATACCAGGCAAAGAGTGAGTGCCTTCTGTATTGCTGCTGAGACTCAAATACTGCAGGGCTGTGGAAAAGTTCATCCATCTGTAATTTCAAGATGCCTAAAACAAGCTGAAAATGTAAGGCTGCTATGAACGTTTCCAATCTGCTAATGAGAGCATTCTGCAGTTGGCTTCTCTTCTGTAGATTTTTCTCTGATTTCTGGTTTGGGTCATGGAAGAAATCACAGCTTTTCCTTTCCTCCTTCAGTTTCACCTGTGCAAGCAGACGACTAATTAATCATTCAATCTAAAGCTTCCCTCTTTCAGGTTAAAGCCTCACTGCCCTTTGCCCTATCACTTCATGCCCTTGTCAAAAGTCCCCCTCCAGCTCTCTTGTAGCCCCTTCAGGTACTGCAAGGAGCTCTCCGGTTTCCCCAGAGCCGTCTCTTCTCCAGGCTGAACAACCCCAACTCTCTCAGCCTGTTTCTACAGCAGAGGTGCTCCAGCACCTCTGGAGTAGCATTTTCATGGTCTCCTCTGGACTTACTCCACATGTCAACATCCTTATGCTGGGGGCCCCAGAGCTGGATGCTGCACTACAGGTGGGGTCTCACCAGAGTGGAGCAGAGGGGGAGAATCCCCTCCCTTGGCCTCCTGCCCAGATGCAGCCCAGAAAGGCAGCTGAGTCCTTTGAGCTGCCAGGGCACATTGTTGAGTCATGTTGAGCTGCTCACCCACCAACACCCCCAAGGTGTTGCCCCTCAGGGCTGCTCTCAATCCATTCTCCACCCAGCCTGTATATGTGTATGGGACTGCCCATTTCACACCATGTTCCAACATACGGGGAATTGGAAAAGAAATTTGTATAAAAAGCGAGGGTTATTGTAGTTGTTGAAATCCAGATGTTGACTTTTTCTTCCCATCCCCAGGTTTGAGACATTAAGGTTTTTCTGCTCTCAAAAATACCAGAGTTCATGCTCTTTGTGTTGTCTCAGAGGTATTCATGCCATTCACCAGTTGTCCTTTAATTCTGGATAATTGTTGGGCTTCTGCACTGCAATAGCCTATAAGATGATTGATCTCAGAATGAAAAGAAAAACAAAGGGCTCTAGTCATGCACAAAGATAATTTGCATCTTTCATCTCTGTTGAAGGGGGAACAGAGGACTTCAGATGACAGTCACCCAAGTATGGGAGTTTCTGTTCTCTCAGATGGTTCCAAGTATAGGAACAGTGTGCCAGTACAGCTGCAGCCACAGGGAGATTGAGCAATCTACAAAGGAAGGGCAAATAATTTGCCCTTCAAGAACCAACAAGGTTTAAATACCCCTCACCTCTGCACTGTACCTCCTAGTTAGGCGGAAGCAAGAGGGAAAAGAATCTGTCAGAGCAAGGAGAATGCTGACCTCACCTGAAAGAGGGGTAGCTTAGCGGTTTGAAAATGTATTGTCCTATTTACCATTAACTGTCTGGATTTAGTTTAAATAAGGCATCTGTGTATGTACGAAACCCAGCTTTAAATGCTTTTAGTGGGAAAGTCACATCCAGATTGCTGAAGTCCACTGAAATCAATCAGGCAAATTTGGAAGTAAATAATTCAATTACTGAGTCAAGAGCTTATAAAACAATGCTTAAGTGTATTGGGAACAAAGTTGAAGCTTATGAGAAATTAACTCAGACCTGGTGTGGCTTTCACCTATCTTACTTTAAAAAGGACCAAAAAAAAGTAAATGGGCAGGCATACTCATTGCAAAAAGTACAAAGCAAGTTCTTGGGAAGATGAATAAACAGGGTATGCATTTAGATCAGGACTGTATGACATCACTGAATCATTTAAGTTGGAAAAAACCTCTAAGACCATGGAGTGCAACCATAAACGCAGCACTACCACACCCACAGTAAGCCATGGCCACAGGTGCCACATCCACACGCCTTTTGAACACTGCCAGGGATGATGATTCCACCACTTCCCTGGGTAGCCTGTTCCAAAGCCTGGCAACACTTTTAGGAAAGAGATTTTTTCCTAATATCCAATCTAAACCTCCTCTGGTGCAACTTGAGGCTGTTTCTTCTTGTCCTGTCACTTGTTACTGACACCTCACTGGCAACAATCTCCTTTCAGGCAGTTGTAGAGAGTGATAAGGTCCCTCCTTTTCTTCAGGCTAAACACCCCCAGCTCCCTCAGGCTGCTCCTCATCAGCCTTGCACTCTCCACCATGCTGTACTGGTCATCATCTTGGGTTCAGGTTCACAGAAGTGGATTTCCTCTGGAATCTTGTCTTGCTTGCCTAAGTTATAATCACTTTTTAAATCTTATTTCACTGGCATCTTTCATTTTATTCTTAGTAACAGGCACTGAGAATGCAGAAAAGGCTGTCTTTTTACTTTACAGTTTGCTAATGCAGTACCAGTGGGACTTCAAAATATAAAGTTTTAAGGCTTGTGGATGCCAGGCTTTGCACAAACACTGCCCAATGTCCCTTAAAAATGCTGGTCATGTTGCATTTGGTGTCTGTGAGCCTTTTATGGCCTGTTTCTCAGGGCTGCCAGCTCACACATGCTGCTTCACAAAGATAAAGGCTGGGGACTGACCCACTCGGCGGCAGAGCAGCTGGGGTGGAATCTTCCTGGCTCCCAGCCCAGCCGCAGCTCGGCTTTAATTTCAGCATCAGGGTGGGAGTTCACTGCCTACTGGGAGATCGTTTTCCTGGTGGGAGGCAGAGCAGTGGTGTATGTGAGAAATCCTGCCCTATAAAAGTGCATTCCCATGATTTGGGCTATGAGCCCATAATTTTAACAAATTATTTATGGCTCTAGCTGAAAGCAGCAATTTAACAAAGATACCAGTTTGAGCTCTGCTGGAATTTTTTGATGAATCAATCCCAGATGCTTCCACCATCTAGCAAAGCAATTTCAGGCACCAAGAAGGATATTGGGCTTTCAGTGACTGGAGCAGCCCAAGTAGAACGGATGCTATTGTGGGAACTGACAGTGCTGACTCAGGAAGCTGTGACGAGAGCAGCAAAAGAAGACATGGATGGAAAAATTTGCAGCAGATAATCTCCTTGTTGACACCAAAATTTTGTACTGGTGCTGGTGAAACTTAGCAGTTTACCTTTAAAAAAATAAATCCATTTCTTTGCACACTGCAGCTCCCTGTTTTGGAAGTGGAATCTTCTGTATCCTACCAATTGCCAAATGAAGGGAAGAATTAAGAGGCTGCAGCACAAAGCTGGGTAGGGTGCACCTCAGTCACCTGGCAATGCAAAATGGGCTCTGCTCCCTGCACGCCTTTCATGAGGACAGATCGTGTGGCAGCAGCAGTGTGAGGAGCCCACAGTATTTGTCTCAAATGCAGGACCTGAGCTAGTCAGTTTTGGTGAATGTGGCATCACCATTAATGTGCCACATTGACATGAAAATATGTTACAAAAAAAAAAAAAAAAAAAAAAAAAAAAAAAAAAAAAAAAAAAAGAAAAAGACAGACCTGGAGGAGAAAGATAAGGTGTTTGCTCTACTTCTCCTAACAGTGTGCATGGTTCCATTTTTTAAGTACTGCAGTGTCCTCTCAGCCAAAGCCTTACAAAGCGTTTTCCCATTTGAGGCTGCCTTAAGGCCCAGAAGCTCATAAAATAACACAAATACATGACCACAATCAAGAGAGTCAAACCACCTTCACTATCAGATAACATTTACTAGAAAAACTCTCCACACCCTGTGGGCTGGTAGGAACTTGTTCTGCTGCCATTCCCTTGGGATGACCAGAGTCTTCTGGGTCAGTAGTTCACCTTCTTCTTCACACCAGGCAAGTTATGCAGAAAAATGCCACAGCAGCTACAATGAGCATTATACCAGCTGCTGCATCAGACAACACAGATGCAGCTGGTTCTGAAAGGCAGTTCCTGCTAGGTTATGTAAGATTTTGCCTCAAATGTAGCTACACTAACTGAAAACATTGCTGTAATTAGGAGACTTCAAGATAAAACTCACTTTCCCTTTGCTTTTACACCACTTAGTGTTTTATCAGAGAAAAGGTTCTAAATAATTACTAGAGCAAATAGAAAAAGAACGTAGTATTTTGTGCATCATGGGAAAGTTATTTTGTTCTCCTATCAATCTAAGCCTCTCTACTACTGCTTGGATAGCTCCAAGTGAGGTCCCTCCTTTTCTTCAGGCTATTGGTATTGGCTTTTACAGCTTCATATTTCATTAATACACACAGAATTAATATGCACAGAACAAGAAATGGTGAGCCTAGTGGGAAAAAAACCCTACAGTAGGTAACTTATAACTGGCAATATTGATAGAAGCCCACCAAGAACAGCAACCACAAGAACTGTTTAAATGCTCAGTGTAATAATGTTTCAAGGCACAACATTTAAATAATCAGATAATGATGATCATTAACAAGTCTCACATGCATCCCCAGCTTGCCAACAGTGCTAGCAATTCAGACTGATTTCCTAAAGATCGATGTTTTATGCTGCAAACTCTAGTTTTATAACAAGGTTTTAATAACCTTTCTGATTATTTTAAGTGTGTAGGAACTTCTGAATAGATATGTATTAGACAACTCAGTCTTCACAACTGGCAATTAATGAGAAAATTCTTTAAGGCCCAGTACATAAGTTTTATGCTTATACCCTGTTGACACTTTCCCCCTTTTTCAGGCTCAATGAAAAATGTATAAGTGATCTATTATGTGATATTCATAAATTGGTAAATACCCTGACTGAGGTCCCCTGCAGGAAGTAAAGTTGTATGTTCTGGGTTTGCTTTTTAATTTATTTTAACTTATTTATCCAGTGGTGGTAAAGTGCTTCTTTACCACCACTTCATATCTACCATTTAGTTGTGCTCATCAGCTATTTTATGGTTGCATTCCAGTAGCCAGTAATGTAATTTTGGGCCATTTTCTAATAAAAGTATTCAAAACATAATCTCCTGATTTAGTCAACAGGTGAAAAGTTAAGTAACAAGACTATGGACAGCCTTCAAAGGAAAATTGTGTCAATCTCAACAATACATGGAAATTATTCTGTAATTAAACGATTTAATTACATTAACAGCCCAGCCTTTTGTGGGCCCTCGATTTGTTTAAATCCTGAACTAATAAACTGTCTTTGCATCTTAGATTGTCAGTGCACAAACGCCTTGGCACGTATGTTGACGCTGTGCTGGGTGCGATTTGACTCAGCAGAGGTGTGTCCGTGCTGTGGCTGCGGGCCGGGGAGGCGGAGTGAGCCGCGCTTCAGCAGGTGGAATGGAACAGCCCGCCCACTCTGACACCCCGAGCAGCCAGGGCGTTGTACTCCGCCACAGCCTTCTCCGTTTGCAGCACCAGCACGTCAACCCCGTTCTTCTTCAGATAGTCCACAGTGGATGCTGGAACCTCGGAAGAGAAAAGGAAATCACAAAAGCAAGAATCAGATTTTCCCCTTAAACTGTAAGACTTGTAGAAAACCAGGTACTGATGCCATTTGTTTACACGACTTAAGTAACTGCCAGTAGCCAAAATGATAATGCTCAGATAGTTCTAAGATGGATTTAATTTTTTTTCTCTTCAGTAAAGCTACCTTTATACACACTTCCCCTACCTCCTTAGCACACTTTAAAATGCAGTCCTCTCTTACAAAAATAAATGGACTTGGAACTAAAGGAATTTAATCTAAAAAAGGTGTTATTCATCCCACCAGGAAGCTAAAGACTTGCTTCTCACCAAGTAAAGCTCGGCACTTCTGATCTGAGCTTTCTGTAGCAAGTTTATCTGCTGGAATAACACCCTGGCAACAATTGTGACAAGAATGCCTAATTACTAAAGTATTTACAGCAGGCTAGAGAGCCAGTTACAACCTATTGCAAGAGGAGGGGACTAATGACATTCTGAAAAATTCTCCTTGTTTCATTTGCTCCTGTAGCAGAACATAAACCTGTTTACTGCTTGACATTGACACTACTACAGAGGAGCTCAAGTGTTGTTTCTTTCAGGACCTGAAGGATCCCTGACAGGAGCTCATTCACACAGATCCTCAATTTTTTCCCTCTCAGTGAAGCATCATCGATTTATTTTTTTTCCTCCTAATCAGAGGGAGAGGGAAAACAAACAGTTCTCTTTATGCTTGTCACAGAACAAAAACCTACCTGCAAAGCCTCACTCATGCCACGACCAATCACCACAGTTTTAACACCCTTCTTGACGACTTCTTCAAGGTCAGCTGGCTGCACTCCTCGAGAATGCTAAGTGTCAGGGAAGGAAAATAATAGTCTGTGTACTGACACTATCAGCCAGGAAAGCTGTGTCTGTGTGTCCTGAACACAGAGCAGCAGGGTAAATTAGCAGAATTAAAATGTAACACAACCCCCTTCTGTACATACACACAGTAGATAACATTAGAAACTGAAAAAGGTATTTAATATGCAGATGAAGGATGATAAATTAATTGATTGATGGCAAGATTATAGTTCCTTATTAAACAGTCAAAACCAAAAAGATGCATTACACATTTCTAAAACATTTATGCCTAACTTCTAGCATTTTATAAATATTAACAGTTAAAGTGAAATCTATAAATTGCAACCATATTGCTGTTTGATTTCAAAATAACAGAATCTACTTGTACGAAAGATTGTCACAAGCCGAAGTTTACTCAATTTAAATACAAAGAACTCCTCAGATAATTAAAATTCTTAAATAATTTTCTTGTTTACTTTGCAAATCTCACCAAAGAGGACTGAAATTTATTGGGTAGCTTCATTTCAGTTAACAGCTTCCATTTCTGCACTATTCTTTATTTTGAGAAAAGAATATTTGAAACCAAACTCCTCAAAGAAAGAAGGAACTTTCATGGCACATTTGCAGATGTTTTAAAAAGTACACCCACTTACTGCTATTATGTTTTAAACATATGAATGCATAAACACACCTATAATGTTAATATAAAACATTATTATGTTACACTAATTGTCCTCCTAGATTCAGTTTCTATGTATCTCCATGTAGTCAAGAGTAAGATACCAGACATCCTGTGGCTCTCATTTCGCCTCTCTTTGGTGTGCATTTTTATTTTTAAAACATAAATATTATTTATCCCCCCCTTTTTTTAAAAAGTAGAATTCTGCAATTCTGAAGTTTTCTAGAGGTCTGAGTTTCTCACTTGAAGTAGGTAATGTCATGGTGGACTCATGGAGAATGGAGCAAGTCAGACTTTCTAAGCTGAAATAAAAACATATTCTCCTAAAGTTGCACGTGAAAAAAGCCTTCCATGGTAGAGTGCCACTTCCAATGGGTGAATTAAACTTATTCCACAAGCAAGTGTTTAGCATGGCTGATGTCTGAAATTTCAGTAACAGAGATGATTCACCTTTACAGTTCTCCAAGTTCACAGAATCATAGAACACCTCAAGTTGGAATGGATCCATAAGAATCATTCACAAGACTATCTTAAGCTAAACCACAACTGAAGAGCATCATCCAGATGCTCCTGGAACTCTGACAAGCTTGCTCTGTGATCACTTCCCTGGAGACCCTTTCCAGAGCCCAAGCATCCCTCTGGGTGAAAAGCCTTTTCCTAACACCCCATCTGAACATCCCCTTGCAGCTTGACTGCATTTCCATGGGTCCTACTGCTGGTCACCAGAGATCAGCATCTTGTGGGCACTGCCCCGCCTCTGGAAAGTGTAGACTGCAATGAGGTCACCCCTCAGCCTCCTCTTCTCCAAGATGAACAAGCCAAATGACCTCAGCTGCTCCTCATAAGCCTTGCCCTCAAGGCCTTTCAGCATCTTCATCCCCCTCCTTGGAAGACAGTCTAACAGCCTGATGTCCTCCTTATGCTGAGGAGCCCAAAACTGTACACAGAACTCGAGGTGGGGCGGTTCCAGTGCGGAGCAGAGTGGGACAAGCACCTCCCTTGGCAGTGCTGTGCTTGACACACTCCAGGACACATCTGGCCCTCTGGGCTGCCAGGACCAAAGGCTGTGTTCCCCTTACTCCATTTACATTCCAAATCCATACCTGGAATGCAGAAATCACTTGAATAGGCAGAGCTTTCTCAGACCAAATCACGTGAAGTACTTGTTTATGAGAGAATGGGCAATGCTTTTCCTTTGGGGTTTTTTAAGTAGACTCAAAACTTAGACAACGAGAATTGGTATGTTTTACTGCAATTACAATAATTAGAATTCTGGGGAAGGTTTACTGTCATGTGAGAAGGACTCCTGAGACATTAAAGCCATGGAACAAAAGGATTTTCTTTGGTTACACAGGACACTTTGATGCTAGTAGGAAACTAGCGTTACTAAAGGAAACATGTAACATGATGAAATAACTGTATCATTGTTGATTTGACAGCAGATTTTCTTGCCTGTTCTGCTCTCTGGCCTTCATCTCAGCAATACCTACTTCTTTTCTTCTGCTATTAGCAGATGGCACTGAAATGCAGCCAGCCAGGCAGAGAGGGTGCCATTCATCCCCAAGGGTTAAGGCCACAATAGTTGTTAGTGCTCAGTTACAGAACCTTGCAGGGCCAGTAATTCAATTTTCCTGATGAAAGAATGCTTCACTAGACAGCAGTGTGACAGCAGAGGAGGAAAGGAAGCAACTTATTTCCAGCTGGAGTGCAGGACATGACCAGCACTGCTTGTTTTCCACACTTCAGTTCCAGCTACCTCCAGGAAAAACATGCTTAAGGAAAGTAGGCAAACTGTAGTCCATCTTTAAAAAACTGGGCAGAAAAAGCAGCTGTTGAATCTTACTGTTTCCAGTGCTGACAAAATTAAATTTTGACAGTTCTTCTCAACACTGGAGATGCAGTCTAGAAAAAGCTTAGTTCTCTTCTCAATGTTTGTTGTTTACTATTTATTTTAAAAGAAAATCACCTCACTCCTCAGCTGCAAGGACAGAACTGACCTAAAGCAGGAGCTTTATAAGTGACTTACACAAGGCCTTACTTTAGATACATATTTTTTAACTTCCTGATTAAATAAAAAGGTTGCCAGAAAACCTACCTCTCCAGAGAACCCAACTATTCTTTTTCTCCTCCAATTTTAATTTAACATTGCCTTGTTTTTCAAGTCCTCTAAAGACTTACGGATTTGTTTTACTTGTGACAAGAAGATATTCCTAGTTAGAAACTTTCGAAAGAAAGCACAGCCTCCTAAATGTTAGTAAGTGCCTATAATTTGAAACGAAAGTTTTCCAGTGGCTGGAATAAATATAAAAATGTGATTGGGCTGGGAACTAGTTGGGAACTTTTCAGCTATCATTACCTGTTCTGCTTCTCCAGCCATGTACATTAAAAAGCACAACAATTATATTGTCAAACAAGCAGACAGCAACTCTCCCCACAAAACCCTGCCCTTTGAACAGACAGTGAAAACGTACCTTTTTATAACCACACCATAAATTAAATACATTTTAAAAGGTTACATACACAGCTATCTTTTTCTCTGCAAGGTGCAGATATCTTTGCATGACAGCAGCACCTTTCTCTTGGTGTTATATATTCTGCATAAACTGAACTCTGACAGGTTAAAAAAGTTCTATTATCCCAAAGATGGAGTTGCAAACTCAAATGCTCTGCATTTCAGTTGTGTCAAAATGAATCCAAGAGAGCTGTATCCTCTGCGTGGATACAGCTGCAGGTGCTGGGCCTGGTCAGTACACTGTTATTTTGTGCTTTAACCTTTGCTTTGAAAGTGTGGAACTTTTATTTCCTATCCAATTACCTATTCCAGTGCAAGTCCTAATATGGGGAGAATTATCAACATCAAGTTCCTAACGCAATATATATGCTATATTGCTTCTAAATCTGAAACATCAATACTGCTCCATGTACTTTCATCCAATTCTGATTGCATTTACAGATAAACTTTAAAAATTACAAGGGCAAGCACTGAGTATATGGCTACCAAGAGTAGTCACTGTGTGATTAGCCAGACAGTGAGCTTTTCACAGGGAAAATAGTGCATGAGACACTGTATCTGCATATTTTTCCTCTGAAATATGTACAAGGGACCCCAAGGAAAAGCATAAAAACTAAACCACATGCAACGTTGTCTTCCAAACATGCAAGGTCAGTTACTGTCTACTTTTTTTTTTTACTTTTCATAATTTCTTTTCCTATCTCCCTCAAGAGAGTCTGACAAGAGGCTGTTACTGGCATCTTAGGACAATTGCACTCTTAAGCAAATAAGGAATATTATTTGAGAGCCCTAAGGTGTGTGAGAGTTGTCTGGTCAAGGTGGCTGTCAGAACTCATGGCAACAGCTGCTATATCCTGTTGTGTGTAGGATGCTGTGGGATTGCAGCCCTCTGACTCCTCCACAGAGTCACCTCCAAAACATACACCCAGTTCTTCCCAGGAAAATCCAATGGCTAGATGAAAGAAAAAGGCAGCTCACTGAATTTCTGGCTGGAACTTTAACACTGTTCTCTGGATCATTCTCAGAGTCCTGTTTTAAATGCAGGGTAGTAAACACCAAACTTACATCAGTCCCAGTTTCTCGCCAATCCCACGTCCGGCTTCCTCCCGGCCATACTTTGCAGTCCTTATATGTTGTAGGGCAGCCTTTCACCTTCATCTGACCCCAAGAAAGGGAAGCAATTTCAGGGGAAGACATCACAAAGTTGAACCGAAGTCTGGAAAAAGGATATTTAATGCTTAACATCAGGCCAACATATGCAGCAAGTTAATAAAAATGGAAAATTCTGTCCTTGCCCCAAGGAGCTAGGAAGGAAATGCTGTTATAGACTTTATGCACGTGGTTTTGTGACAACAGACCTGAACTGAGGATCAGCAGATTTGTTGAATTACCAGTCCTCTTGGGGATTTTGTGCGGGATTTTGGGCAAATCATTTTAGGTGCTAAATCTATTCAAGTATTGGATGTTCAACTTTAAAAACTATCAACAGGGATCAGTTCCCAGAATATCCTCTCACATCTGAGTTTTAATCTTCTCCCTAAAATGAACAATGAGGATGATGATAATTTCCTAAAAAATCACAAATCTGCACTGTTTCTTTGGCCACTTTCTTCTTTTACCATTAAAGTGGTAAATGAGGTTAAAAGGAAATATGAAAGAAACCCAACAGTAAAGCCATGAATCAAACAGTGTCACTGTCACATTGCTATAGAAAACAAGACTTTCAGGGATGTAAAGGGGTCTGTCTTTCCCCAGACACAGCTGACAGAGATCAAGTCTCCCAGGATTATACATCCAAATAAGAACTTGTCTAATTGTTTGACCTCCATCTTCATTGTCTCAACTTAAATCCATTATTTCTAATCCTTTCTGTTGGGGACAAGTAGAACAGCTTAATCTTTGCCCTTTTCACCATTTTTGTTGTTGTTGTTGTTTCTTAAGGATTTCACTCAGTATTCTTATTTTATTTCATTTAGATTAAATAAACATCCCTTCAGTCATGTTTTCTAACTCTCTGCTGATTTTCTCCCTTTTTTCTTTGGCAGCCAACCACTGGTACACATCTTCCTTTGATGTCTGTAGCCTAGAACTTGACAGAGCCTTATCAGTGCTGCTGTAGCCCAACTGCTTTTTGGTGTGTGCCGCAGTGATGTTGGGATCTGCTTCCACAATCACTGCTGGGCACCAGCAGGGCAGGGACTCTGACTCCCTGTCAGCTCCCCACAGAAGCTCTCCCCTCCTCACAGTCCCTCAGGTACTGCAGTCTGATTGCTGAGGTGATTCTGGCAGTGAGTGGAAAGAGAGGAATCACAGAAATGCTTTGGACTAGCATGGCAGTCCACTGACACATCTCCAGGGCAGAGTCACCTTTCTGCCCTTCCAATTCACATGGTCTCAAACCCACATTTTGAAACCCACATTTTGATGTTTTTCCAGTAAAAAGAGGTCCACCTCTGCCTAATCCAGAACATCTCTGTGGCAGATCCTTCCAGAGACACAGATTCTCATCCTTTATTTTTAATTGTTTACATTCACCAGGAGTTGAATAGTTTAAACTCATTGTATGAACCCTGGCCGCACAGATTAAAGGCACTGCCCTTGCAAAAGATAAATCCTTGGATGGCCATACTTCCAGTCCCCCTGGAAGCCTCCCTTCCTGTCTTGCATGTGCTACAAAAGATGCAGCACTGCCTGACAGGATGTGCTCTCCTCGGATTGCCAGAAGCAGATCTCAGTATCCCCCTTAAAATATTGCATGAAAGAAAAAAGGCATTCCTTTGGATTCAGCACAGGACTGAGTTTGCCAGAGGTGCTTCTCACACAGGATAGCGGGGCAGTTCTTTTCCTTCTCACTCCTGTGTGAAGTTGGTGGCACATGTGTCCTGTCAAACAGAAAGTGAGGCAAGCAGCTAGAAGGGACTAAAACTTGCTTGGATTCATATATTCTAGATTCTCTCACCGCACATCCACGATGCAATGGATTTAAACAAAGACTTGTAAGATTATTTTTCCAAAGGTCTGCCTGAAGGGAGATTCTAGCTGAAGAAATAACTAGCAGTAGTCCCAACAGAATGAAATCAGAGAGTAAAGGCTGAATAAAGCACCCAGAACCTGTCTCTGAGGAATGAAAATAATATTTGCCTGTGCAACTTTTCAGATGAAATGGTAGAATTAGACCTGGAGGTTAGGCAGAGGTGAATGAACAATAAGATGATCAGGAATATCACCTTCCCCAATCCAAATGGAACTGTTCTATCTTTTCCAAACAGCATAAAAATAAGTAAATAGCAGAAATGAAGCAACAAAATTTACAAGGCACAAATAGAAATTTGTCATCTAAAACTACTTCCCATAATACTGCCAGAGGTTATCAGTAAGGTCAGGACACTTGAATAAATAAGAATATCTTATAGTAAGAATGAACTCATTGACAGAAACTTTGGGCATCCTTTGATGTAGAGCGTGCAATTGCTGAGGAGCAGGAAAACAGTTCTCAAACAAATTATTTTTTTAATTATTCACTGTGAGAAATACAAAGTATCAAAATATACAATAACACTTAAGATCAAAAGAGACCTTGAATTAAATGACTTGCAAGTACAACCTAAAATAGCGATTTCCGCAAACTGCAGTAATCCAAATGCAAAGAGATGAGGAGCAGAAATGGCTCAGGACTCTACAAGCAAAGTCATGACAGTTTAAAAACATCAGAAGTAAAGGAAGCAGAACTTAAAAGGAGGAAAAATGCACGTTTATGCCAGGAGACTACTGAAAGAGAGAAATGAAGCAGTAGATAAGGATGACAGAAGACAAAAGTAGCTGAGAAGGAAGCAGAAGAAAGCAGAGATTGAATTGCAGTTGGGCAAGCTGGTCGACTTTAAGATTGCCAGCACACCTTTCTTCTGTGGAGATAACCAGCAACAAATGTAATAAAAGAAGTGAACGAGAGCAGTGCACCAGATAACACTTTATTGAGACGCTGCAGAAGGAAAGGGATTGTAAAATCCAAGGGGGAACCTGAGACTGAAGAGGATACAAGGGTAAGAGTAAATCGGTGTGCGTGAAGTTTTGGGCAGAACAAATTCCTGTAAGGTGTCAGAAGAAGATACAAGGGTAAGAGTAAATCGCTGTGCTTGAAGTTTTGGGCAGAACAAATTTCTGTAAGGTGTCAGAAGACAACGTGGCTCTCCAGCGCTGCCTGGGAGTAGGGTCAGGAGGCGGGCGACTTCCCATTCCAGGGAATACAGCAGCCAGAGGAAGGTCAGGATTAAAAACTGACAGCAGCAAGGCAAAAGAAAGGACGGGAGAAGTTCAGATCAACTGTGTAGGGAGGGGCAAGGTGACAAGTTCACGAAGGAGGAAAACACACTTTGGGAATTCGCCAATTCCGTTTCTCTGGGGAGCCTGGTGACGGCAGTTAACCGGGAAGGTCACGGGGATCTGGCAGTGAGGGAAGAGGGGGAACAGCACTTCGCGAATACAGCGGAGAGAAGCAAGGAGACAAGGACAGAGAACCCTGAGAAGCACCGCGGAGGGGGTGGAGGGAGGGAGCTGGGAAGGGAAGGTGCAGTTCAGGACCCCCCGGACCACGGCCCGGCGTGCGGGGCACAAGGACCGGGACCGCCGCCGGCCGCGCCCCCCGCCTGCTCCCCTCACGCCGAGGGGCCGTCACGCGCCCGCACTCACCGCCCCGCGCGCGCGACCCCACTGCCCCGCCGGGCTCCGCCTCCGCCCGGCCCCGCGGGGA
>VWZP01008606.1:783278-802314 GCA_013396995.1 Dicaeum eximium | reverse complement strand
GGGTTCGTTCCCGAGCTCTGTGCGGGTGGGACTCCTTGTAGAAAACAGCCATAAGACGAAATAACTATTTTCGTTCAGCTTGGCGCTGGTAGCTGGTCTCTCTTCCACCTCCTCCCTTCCCCACAGTTTGGGGACGCCTCACAGCCTCTTCCCCCCTACCCCCAGTATCTCTGTCCATTTTTACCTCGAAGGGGACACACGCACACACATGTACAAACACACGGGAATGTCCCGATCCCCAGTGACCCCCTCTCCCCCACCCTTCGCCTCGGTGTATCTGGGATGAGGAATGGGGGTCACGGAGCAGCCCTGAGCCCCCCCCACGGCTGCTGTTGTGGGCCGTCTCCTCCCCACAAACACAGCCAGCCATTGTGTGCCACCTCCATCCCTCTTTTCTCCCCCCTCCCTCCTTCTCCCCATCCCCTCTTCCAGTTGCGGGGGGGACAGGCTGTGGCTGCTCTCTGCTGCTCCCCCGCCGCCACCTGAGACGTGCGAGGTGCAGGGATAGGTTATGCACTCCGCTGTTCGCTTTCGAGCCGCTCTCCTCCCTCTCCAGCAGCAGGTTTGGCTGCCAGACTGTCTAATCCCAGCTGCCCGCCATGGATGCGGGAGGGCCCGGGCCAAGAGAGCAGCCTGGGCAAGGAGGGCTGTGTGGAGGCGGCCGCAGGAATACAGAGGGGAGGGAGCTTGTTGCTCTTGATCTCTTGTCTCTGTTATTCGTTTGGTTGTTGCCTCTGCACTCTTGCCACATAGGGAGCCCGTTCGGCTCACGGCGCATGCTCGGCAAGGCCCCTTGGAAACTTCCTGCTGCTGGAGGAGCCCGGCTCAGCGCTGCCTTCGGTCCGACAGCCCCTGCTTTTTCCCCAAAACGCGCTCGCTCTCGTCGCCTTCCCCACCAAGCCCACCCTGTCTGGGGCGGGGAAGGGGGGGTTGTGTGATTAAATCCGCGCGTCGGTGTTTCCTCATATAAAGGAAGTTGTGTTTTGCTAAGTGCAGGTGTCCTGTCTGTGAATTCACATCAGCCACTGCTGAAACAGAGTGAAATATGATTAATGTTTTCTTCTCATGTTGTCTGTCAATATGAAGGAGACAGTTGAAATCTACAAATTCTTAAAAGAGGGTTGGCTTTATGGAAAACTTCTAATTAGATTCCATTCTCCACCACTCCTGTACCTCTTACATTATATAAAGGACTGTCTCGGTTTTGAGAAACTCTTTAGAAACAAACGTTGTTTTGTTAAAATGTTGTAAAACATTAATAATAACCACCAACACATTTAAAAGTTTGAAGTTTTAGTGAAAACAGTAATTTTAAACTGGTGTCTGCAAAGAAAACTAATGCTGTTACTGTGTAGCACGAAGTGAGTGGAGATGTAATTTAGTTGTGTTAACTGCAGAATAAATTAAACTTAAGGGGTAAGATAATGGCCTGTGTTTTAAAAGTACGCATTTTATTGAAAAAACCCCCAAACACTGTAATTTCTGATGACTTTTAGTTGCAAGATGGGAGTTATCAACAGGGTGGTGTTTACTACATAACTCTTTTCTAGGAAGATTTCAAATAACTTGTATTATGGTGTTTGCTTTTTGGGTTGATTTGATACTTGTCAAATTTTTAAACTTTTCTTTGTATCGCCCCTCCTGTTTGGCAAGGGACAAATTTATTTTCCCTGCTTTAGAACAGTCCCCCCAAAGGGGAGCAGATGCAGCTTCTGAAATGTAATGTCTGAAATACTGGGGTTCTTTGCTTGTGCCTGGTGTAGCTGATGTAATTGTAGAGATAGTTCTCATCTCTAAGAAAGAAAGTGTGGAGGTGTGAAAAACAAACTTGGATAATTCTTGATGTTTTGTCTGACAATTGGTGGGTGTTTTGGATATCTTTTCCTTGATAGAACCAACTCTTTGGACTTGGGCTGTAGTACACATTACCTGGTGTGTTTTACATTTTTGGGAAAATGGCTGCATTGACTAGTTTTCTCTACATGATTTTTACTTCAAGTAGCCCTCAAGGTGGTGTTTTTAAGGGTACAAGTCATAAAGTTGCTGAGCACTGATGGAAAACTGAAGGGGTTCTTTTATTTCTGAACATCTGTAATTTAGAACTGTATGTAGTTTTCCTTGGAATGCAAAAGGATTTTGATTTAATTTTGTAATGTACACTTAGTTTCACTTTTGATACCAGCATTGCTTGACAGTGGCTTTGCAGTGACATAATAACATCTAAAGAAATATCTATGGAACCTCAAAGTGTTTGGTTTTTTCTCCTGAACATTTTAGAAACTGGAGCAAGTTTTATATCTCAACTGTGACATAAAACCCATTTGTAACTCCTCTTCATATTAATTTTGCAGTCAAGTAAGAGAATCAGTAGTTAGAGGGTTTCCTTAATTATCTTTAAAAATGTTTTGATGCTGAGCAGTTTAAAAGCATGGGGTTTTCTTATGGTTTTTTTTAAGCATGACCTATATTGTCTTGTCTGAAGGGTACTCTTGGGAGATGCCAGCAGAAGTGACTTCCTTTATATTAGGACCCCCAAGGAGAACAAGGAGCTTAAGTTGAGATGTTGTTCAGTAGTTGTATAACAGTCATATTTTCTTTCCTCTTAACAATTAGAACAGAGCACTTGCTCATTATTAAGGAAGCAAGGTATAAACTTTCCATACTGGGAGGGATGCTGAGCAGATGCTGACAGCTAGGAAGCTATCAGTTATTTCTTAGAGGGTTTTTAGATCTTTATTATCACTTAGACAGCACCTGAACTTCACTGTATTACTTCTCCTTAACTGAGAATTTCAAGACAAATAGTAAGGACAGCAGTGCTCCGGTGTGAATAGTTTTCAGTACTAGTCTGACTAATTGAGATATCTAATTAACCTGTATTAGTAGCACATTAAATGCTTTAACCAACTGTAAACATGTTGGGATTTAGTGGGTCATGTAAAACATACTTGATTGGGAAAATAAGAATGTATGATGTTGATTTCACCCATCACTATTGAATAATGGGATAAACTGATAGATCTGGAAATAGTCTGCTACTTATAAAAGCTCTGTGATAAAATGCCTTAATTTTTCTGGCTGGTGGCTCATTTAAAAGTTGCAGTCATTCAAAAAAAAAAGTAATATGACCTATAGTTATCTGGTGAAGATTTTATTTTATGAAGAATGATTATCTTGCCTTTATGGGTGCTTATTCTTGCTTTAAGTACAATGTTGTGACTTGGCTTGCAGTTTTGACAATCTTGAATGTCTTAGGAAGGAGTAAAGTTGAGCATCTGTCAAGATGGTGACAGTGTTAAATCACAAAATTCGCTAGTTGATATGCCTCCAGAAGTAAATTGTTTTTTATAGGATTTATTAAAAAGCAACTGCTGTGATTTCACCCCAGTTGGAAGCTCAGCCCTGTGCAGCCACTCACTTACTGTCCCCTGGTGGGATGGGGGAGAGAATTGGAAGGATAAAAGTGAGCAAACCAGTGGGCTGAGACAGGCAGCTTATTAGGGAAAGCAAAATGAGGAATTTGTTCACCACTTGCCATGGGCAGGCAGGTGTTCAACTCCAGGACAGCAGGGCTCCATCATGTGTAAGGGTGGCTTAGGAAGACAAATGCCATGGTTACCAATGTTCTAGTCTTTCTTCTTGCCCCAGCTTTACATGCTGATCATGACACCATGTGGTCTGGATATCCTTTAGGTCATTTGGGGTCAGCTGTCCTGCCTGTGTCCCCTCCAGTTCCTTGTACACCTCCAGCCCCCTCGCTGGTGGGGTCAGTGAGGAGCAGCAGAAGCTTTGGCTCTGTGTGAGCACTGCTCAGCAATAGCAGCAGCAGCTTGGAATTCACAGGCACAGGTTGCCCAGAGAAGCTGCTCCATTCCCTGGAAGTGTTCGAGGCCAGGTTGGATGGGGCTCTGAGCAAGCTGGTCTAGTGGGAGGTGTCCCTACCAAGGACAGGGGGTTGGAGTTAGATGATCCTTAAGGTGCCTTCCAATCCAAACCATTCTAGGATGATCAACACTGTTTTGAGTACAAATCCAAAACAAAGCCCCATACCAACTACTATGAAGAATATTAACTCCAAGTCCACCACAGTAATCCAATATATGATTTTAGGTGGAACTTCTGGTGGCTGAGAGCTGCCATTACAACCATATTGCTGCACTGTTAGATGCAAGACTAAGGTAATGATACAGATCATTCTGTGTTATGCTGTGCTACTGCATCTGCTTTGCCTCTCCTTGCTTCCAAAGGCAAAACTGCAAACTGGAACAAATTATCATAGGAAAGTAATACTTGTTCTCCTTGTTCTTACACACATATGCTGTAGTGGCTTTTTTGCTTGCTTGGGATTTTTTTGTTTAGTTAGTTTTTTCCTTTGTGTTTTTTTTTGTTTTGTTTTATTGGGATTTTTCCTGAGAGAGAGTTATTACTTGCAGTAGAAGAGAAGTTGCAAATTTAAATAGTAAAAAATGTGGTAGAGGTGAGCAAAAACTGTATTTGTATTTAGGGCTGTGTTTAAGGAACCATGCTATCAAGTCACCACCTCCTTTGTGTCGGTAAATAGCTTGAGAATTGGTATAAATGTTAATTAAGCACTTGGTCTCTTGTGAATGAAAATATTAGTAGAATGTTAGCTTGCACAACAGAAATCTAATTTTACACATGACTACGCAAAACACTCGCTGGTTTGCCAGGTTCCCTTGTGAGTAAATGGGAGAACCTCTCCCAGAGGTGAATGGCATCTTCCAAAGTGTGCTAGGCTGCATTAGCTCATCGATTTTTTTGCAGGCTGTTCTTAGCAGTATGGCATTTGATTTGTTCTTCATTGAAATGGTACACATACTTTGTGTGTTCTTTCAGTAAAATTACATCAAAGTCTTGTTGGTCAAGACCATGCTAAAGATGGTCTTGAAAATAGCAAGTGAATTTTGTGTGGATTTCCAATCTGAAGCACTCTTCCCTACTCTCACTGCAGCTCAAACTTCTTTATCACCTTTGACTCTTGGACAGTCACCCTGACAGACTGACCTAGCCTGGAAGATTGTTGTTTAATTTCAGCATGAATGTGTTATGTTTGTTTGGAGTGTCGTAATAAAACCACTCTGCACCTGTTGACCGGGGTTTAAATGATTTAAAGAAAGACCTGGTAAGGTGCAAATGCCTGGTAAGAGGCTCATTTTTTGGCGTCTTTTCTCCCCTTTTCTGTCTTTATAATGAGTGCTTAGGTTAATGGCAGGCAGTTGATGGAAAATCTGTGCAAACCATTTACAGAAAGTACCTGTTACTACATTGTAGACCTGAAAAAAAGTCTTTGGGGCTACCACGCTTCAGTAAGTTATACTTTATAAGATGCTGTATTTCCCCTAAATCTTCTAGACATCTCTAAAATATTTTTTCAAATTAATTTGGCTATTGAAATAATCGCTTTTCAGTAGGTTGTGTTTGTGGTTTTTTATTATCATTCCAATACCTCTGGAAAGCAATACAATGTTAAGTTCAAGGGCTCTTAACCATTTTCTGAAGAAGTTAACTATTAACGTTGACTCAAACTGATGTTGAATATATATATGGGAGAAAGATACCTGAAACTTTGTAGCTGTTTAATAAACCAAGCAAAAGCAACTCTATCTAATGACAAGGAGCTTGACAGACTTTCAAGCTGAAGATTACCTGTGTTCCCAATGAAAAGGGTAGTGAAATGGTGTTCTGTTAATGTGATTGATTTTTCTTGTATTTAATGTTTGGTATCAAACATGTTTGTGTACTGTTAATCAGAAGTTACAGGGTTTGATGTTACTCTTAGTTAAAGTTGTGATATTTTGCAGTAACTCATGATATCCACAGTAGATGGATTGGTATTAAAAGTAGGTGATAAATGTGATATGGAAGTACTGTCAAACATTGCTTCACTTTAAATTTAATAATTTATATTGTATATAAGCTTTATTAGCTGGTTTCAGTGAAGGATTAATTCATGTGGTGTCCTCTTCTGTAAATGGCCATGTTCTGACATATAATGTTGGTAGTGTCTGTAATGCTAGGTGTGTGGAGTTTATTCTCACATTATATATTGCTGCATTTTCTTCATTAACAAATTAAGTGTGCGGCTATATCGATATTAGAAGCTTTCTTCTGCCCTAAAACTGTATCAGGAAGTAATGCTTTTCATCTGCTCTGCAGGCCTGAATGTTCATGTCTTTTTGGTCCCTATCCTTTGTGAATAAGGAATTTTAACTGCTGTTCTGTATCAGTCAAGTAGTTATCACCTTAATGCAGGCTGACCTGACTGTATTTGTGGAATATATGTATATAATAGCCCCTTCCTGCTGCATCTAGGGACTGAGCCAAAACATTGATGTCAAAGCCATTGATCCATCACCTGTTAGTAAAATGCTGCATTTTTAACTTAGCAACTAACTACTGGAGAACAAAAGTGTGAACTTTAGTACTTGGTGTATTTCTTCTCTGCTTGTTTTATTTTTCACTATGATGTAGGCTCTACATTCATGTTTCTAGACATCAAATGAAATAATTTGTTGAAGGTAGACTCCAGTAGCTTGGAGATGATATCCTCAAAGAGCATAACAGGGTTAAATCTGGAGAGAGTAAGTAGCAGAGGATCATTCTTGTGCTGACTTCATGGCAAGTAAGTCTCTAATGCAGAATAAACTTATCTGGTTTACACTTCAGTGAGTGTAGATTGATCTGATGTTAAGGCCAATGTGCCACATTACACGTGCTTTTTGGTCATTCGTTTAAGGAGTGAAGTTTACCTTGGAAATAATTATCTCTTAACTATTCCTATTTTGTTAGTTTTTCCATGGGGGCACTTCACACCTTTGTGTGTTGAGCTGGCATGTCAGCTCATCCCAGTGTGCTTTCATATTTATGCTGTTAATGCAGTTTTAGGTAGATTCCACATCTCATGATCCAGCATAGAAGCCAGGAAAACACTGTACTTCTGATGAGAGAAGCAGTTCAGTCTCTTTCCAGTAACACTGCTCATCTGAAAGAGATGGCAGAATGCCATATGGAATGGAGAAAAGGAACTTGGGACACTGCTTTCCAGGCACAGATGAGCTACAGAGGGTCTGAGGCCCCCTTGCGAAGCTCAGCCTTCCTAGGGGTTATGCTGATTCTGTTGGAGCGTGTGCCTCCACCAAGGAAGAGCAGTATGCTTTCAATAGGTGGCTTTATTGAATTCCAGCACAGTTTGGATGGTACAGAACTGGAGAAGTTTATGATACTACTTCCAGGCCAGGGTCTTGAAGTTAATTTCAGGACAAGAGTATAAGAATCAGGAATGTTGGTGGAAATTCTTGTGGCCGGTGTGAGATGGTGTTCAGTGAAAGAAGCTCCATGGCAGTGTTGTACTGTAGTTCATTTGTATTGGAGAACTTTATAAACATCAAAGTGAGTTGTGTGTGACCCCATTATTGCATGTAAACGTGGAAGTTATGTTTTATCCAGCAATCCATCAGCACTTTGCCTTGGCCAATTTCAGAGGTTTGCAGAAGCTCTTAAGAGTTTCTCAGAATATCCTCCATGCACCCATCTTTGAAGCTCAGGGTCTTTGTGAGTTTTCAGTACTTACCCTAAACTTCTTTTCTCTTGTTTGGGATTACTTCAAGCTGTATTATCTAGTGTAAGAACAGTTAGACATGTATGATTATTAGTGCCCACTGCTTGGTACGGACAATTCTGAGCTCATCCCAAAGCTGACATTTAGATTACAGAATCACAGAACAGGTCAGATTGGAAGGGAAAACAGTGGGTCATGTGGTCCAACTTCGGTGCTCAGTCAGGGTCATCCTAGAGCACATTGCACAAGATTGCATCCAGGCAGTTCTTGTAAATCTCCAGCAGGAGATTCCACAACCTCTCCAGGCAGCCTGTTCTAGTACATGGTCATCTCTACAGTAAAGAAGTTCTTTCCCACAATCAGGTGGGACTTCCTGTGGAGCTGTTTCTGCCCATTGCCTTGTGTCCTAGTGCTTGGCACCACTGAGGAGAACCTGGATCCATCTTCTTGGCACCTTCCCTGCAGATACTTACATACATAGATGAGATCCCCTCTCAGCCCCTCTTCTCGAGGCTGAACAGGCCTCAGCCTGTCCTTCTAAGAGAGAAGCTCTAGTCCCTTAATCATCTTCATAACCCTCCACTGGACCTGCTCCTGGAGCTCCATGTCTCTCTTGTACTGAGGAGCCCAGAACTGGACACAGCACTCCAGATGTGGCCTTACTGGGGCTGAGTGGAAGGGCAGGCTCACCTCCCTCGCCCTGCTGGCAACGCTTTCCCTAAGGCATCCCTGGATACCACTGGGCTTTCTAGCAACAGGGGCACTGCTGGCTCATGGACAGCTTCTTGTCCAACAGGACCCCTGGGTTCTTCTCTGGAAGGAACAGAGCTGCTCTGTGAGTTTATTCTTTCCCAGGTGCAGCACCCTGTTTGCTCTGGTTCAATTTCAAAACTTTCTCTCTGCCCATCTCTCCAACGTGTTGAGGCCCTTCTGAAGGGCTGCACAGCCCTCTGGGGTGTTTGCCACTCCTCTCAGCTTTGTGTCACCAGGGAACTTGCTGTAGAGGCATCTGCCCTTTTATCCAAGTCACTGATGGGTAAGTTGTACAATACTGGGCTCAGTATAGAACCTTGGGGGACACTGCTGGTGACAGGCCTCCAACTAGACCCTGTGCTGCTGATTATGACCCTTTGGGATCTGCTGTCCAACCTTGCTGTCTACTCATCCACTCCACACTTCCTGAGTTTGTCTATGAGAATATTGTGAGAGACAGTGCCAAAATCCTTGCTAAAGTCAAGGTTCACATATCCACTGCTCTCCCCTCATCCATTCAGATAGTTGTTTCGTTGCAGAAGCCAATTGGGTTGGTCAGGCATGATTTAATGAATCTATGCTGACTACTCCTGATCACAGTGACAGAAACAATTCCTTTGTGTGGGGTGAAGCAGAGCACAGGAGCTACCAAACTGTCAAGAAGGGGCAGATGATGATAAGATGATCAATAAATAAGCTGATGAAGAATGCTGTGGCTATGAGCTCACTGCTGCCTCAAAGCCAGTTGTCTTGCAGTTCTTTGGAAGTGCCCATTTTAATATCAAGGTCTCTCTCTGGGCCATACAATGCTTCTTGGTACAGCTGTGTTCCTCCATGTTCATGACAACTGGGAGTTGAGGGAGGTATTCAGGCCTTCCTGTTGTCTGCAATTGTAGGAACAGGTGTCCTCTGGTAGCCTCCCAGGACAATCTCTGTTGTGCTCCTCTGGGAGGAAAAGCAGGTGTATGGCTGGTGAGAGAGCTGAAGTTGCATTCCAGGAGTATCTCCTGATGCAGGCAGTGTGCACTGCAGGGATCACCCATCCCACAGTAGGGGAACTGCCAGGCTGCCTGTGTGGGCTGCAGTGCTGTGGAGCACCTTCCCAGTGTGCTGCAGGCTCTTCATTACTCCCTACTTGAGCACTGATGATGGGGCAGAGCAGTGCAGCAGTGTTTGATGGTTTGCTGTTGATGTTTCTTGAGTTCAGTAAAATGTTTAAACCATTGAGAAATAATAAAACTTGTAAAAGGTGTGTATATTTTTTATTTCCTCCAGCCTTGCAGTAAGAGCATAGTGTTCCAGTTGTGGAATAGCAAGGTCTGTGGCTGTTCATAATACTAAGCTGATCTTTCCACCCTATTTCGTTACCCTTTCTCCTCTTCCATTTTTTTCTCCAAATCAATGAACTTTCCTTTGCTTCAACTCATCTGTAAAACTCAACTAACATTTTAGCATTTTAGGTATTTCTTTGTAGCCTCTAGCATTTGTCAGCCTCTCATATATTCTCCAAGAGCTAAACAAAGCTCTTAAAGCTCAAGCGGCAGAGAATTTCTCAGAACTACTGTAGAAATTCTGACCATGTTGATGTCTAGTGGTCTGGGGAAAACAATTTCACTAAGTGAGAGGAGACCTATTTTTCAAGATTCCTGTTTCAGCAGCTCTGTTTTAGTATTCAGTTTCTTTCCATTATGATAATTTAGATAATTTAGTACTTTGGAGAAAAATGTTGCTTATACCCTTGAACTCACTGGCTTGGTTGATATTTGAAGAATGGAGATATTTGATATCAAGATATTTGAAGCAAATTGCACCTTACCTACCCTAATCTTGAAAATCCTCTTTTCCAGGAAAATTGTGCTTATCAGCATGAAGCTCTGCCTGTTTTTCGGTTGTCTAGGGCTATACTATTTTTCTATCCTAACAATTGTCCTGAACCAGCAGTATGCTGAATAAAGCTGGTTGTTTAGGTTTGTGTGTAAGTAAACACTTTGTTTCCTACTCTACTCAGTGTCCCTCTGGTACTGCCCTGGCTATTTTCCAGCTACAGCTATCTAGGAGCACCAGTGCCAGGACACATTTATTGCCTTTTGTATTAATGACTACCAGGATTATGAAGGTTTCCTCCTGAGAACAAACTGCGATGGTTCACAAAAGCTGTATTAATTAGTGAATGATAAAGTGTGGAAGTTTTAGTTTGATCCCAGAGCCTGCAGTGTGGTGTTCTTGCAGTTATCAACAATATATTGCAATAAAGCATCCAAGGTGGAGAGCTGTGTGGTGGGTGCAACAACAACAAAAGGGAACACTTAACTCCCCTCCCAGTATTGCCTGGAGGTGGTAGTTAAGAGGGAACCAGTTTAAGCTGGCATAAAGTAGTCATGTGAATGCTCTGCTTTGCAAAAGACATTCAATTAATTGGCAAAATTATTCCTTGAAATGTATATTTAAGCTTAGAAAAAATCTGTAGCAGACAGCATTAGCTGACCTCCTAAATAACATATTAACACTGCATATGAAGGTTAAGGAAGTTTAGCAGCAGATAAGACAAATAGATACAGCAACAAGGGAGATTTTGGAAGACTTTACCTTAATAAAGGGAGGCCATAAGGAATAGTCATAAGTTGAGGAATAAAAGCACTGTGTCCTAGATGATGGAGCATGTTCACAAAGCTAGTAGATGTCTCTGAATGCAGGTTGTACAAATGAGAGTAGGATGGTGAGGATAAGCCTAAGGGTCGGTTTGTCTGCTGAGTAGAAATTGTTTGGAAGGTGGAAATCTAAGCCTGCTGAAGTCCAGGGGGAGAGTGTATTCATAGCTAGCAGTAGAAAGAAGGAAGCTAAAAAAGTCTAAGGGGAATTTGCAGAACATGTGGACAGAAAGTGTCTTATGTAAAAAGATGAAAAATCTAGGAGACATGGGTGGCTAAAATAATCAGCCATAATGCAATGATTAAAATAAGTATGTTACTGAGAACTTAAATAACCTCTTTGCATAAGGTGTCATTATTGGACTAATTTGTGATATCTTGAGTCTATTGCCTTTCTGGCAATAATGATGAAATATGGTAAAACTGATGGACTAGGAAATGATGTGGAACATGGTTAATAATGTGGAAGCATGCTGAGTTGCCTGGATTAGGTATTAGCTCCACTTTCTGAAAAGGTTTAGCAATACAGCTGTTAAAAAAAAATACAGGTGTGTATTTGAGTAAAGAAATAGAAACCAGAGTGACTAGCATGTTTTAAACACTTCAGCAAAGATTTAGGGAATCAAAAGCAAGGAGCTTTTACATCTAGTTTTGGTAAACTTCATGAAATTGTAATTTCACAGTTCTAAGAGTTGTAGTAGTTATTCTCCAGAGAGAGATATTCTGCAGTTTTCTTTTGAAGGCATGGGTGGTCCTTCTGAAGCAAAGATAGATGGCATGTTTGACATATGCTTACATAGAGATGCAGTCTTTTTAAGGAGGTCACTGGTTAAGGTGGTTGACTTGGCATTCCAGAGCAACCTCACATGGCATGACCCAGATAGTAACTCTCATGCCCAGCCCTTTCTTTGACGTTATTCTTTGTGGCAGGAGGAATCAGGTGAGGCATGGAGAATGTTCTTAGCCTTTGCTGTCTACAGCCCAGCGTGTTAATGCAAACTGATGTTACCAGTGGTTCTGTGCTCTTGCTGTTGGTTTTAAGTTAGGACTTGCTGAGGAGGGGCTTTGCTTTCTGTCCTGCCCTGGCAACCCTACTGGCAGAAGGCTGGCAGAACATGACAGAGTGCATCACTCAAGCCAAGTCAACACTGAATGTGAGTCAGTGTCCAGAAGGAAAGCACCACCATAAACCTTAAACTGATTAAATAACAGGAAGTTGGTTAAAAAAATAGATTATTTTTTTATTGGTCACTGTAGTATAAATAAAGTAGAATTCCAGAGTTATTTTAATTTTTTTTTATAGCATGGGCAGTTAATCTCATTTGCCAAGAAACCAGAAGGACAGGAGTTGTTTTTAAAAAGATCAAGGTGTAAGATGGCTAATTCAGCCTAAGGGGAAACACTGCTGTCGATGAAATAATATTGCCAATGGGCAACAAAACTGCAAATGAAGGAGTTGTAAGTATGTATTATAAAGGAAAATGTTTATAACAAACACATCCCAGAATATTTAAAATTAGCTGTTAGCTCAATAAAATACTCCAGGTAATATTGTGATAAGCCAGGAAAGCATGCCTATTAACATGGACATGGAGTTTTAAAATTAACAAAATAACAGATAGTATGAGGAGTGGGTAGAGAATCATACTAAAACTTGGGGGATATATTATTTTGAGTATGTGTATCTGCTGCTTGTTTGCCTCTATCTTGGTTTTAGTGGTGGCAGCTCTACCTTGAACGATAACGTGGAACGTAGAGGAAGGAGGACTGTGTGACAGTTTATACTATTGACTTCAGAGGACATTTTTAAAAGTGTTCAAAGCAAGGCTCCTAGAGTTTTGCATTCCTTTTATATTGTAAAACCAAAAAAAAAATGGTGCATTGAATGAAACTCAAAAGTAATTGAGATTCAGATGCCTTTCACATGTTCTGTAATTGCAGCTGATTGCTGAAAATTATTATTGAGGGCAGAGCCCAAAAATATTTAGAAACTGATGAACATTGAGTTGTAGCGAAGATATTTTAAAATAAAACTAAGAACATGAAGTTTCTTGCTTTTCTCTTAAGCGAGGCTCTATGACAAGGTGATTTAAAGCTAACCTAGGGGCAGGTAATTTTGTTACGTGTGCTGTGGGTTTTCTTTACACATGTTCTGAAATAGCAGCTGGTGGTCACTGTCACATGGAGTGATAGGCACCATGGCTCATCATTTTCTTTTCCCAGTGCTGTGCTCAGCCATTTCTAGTGCTCGGTGTGTCCTGTCTGTTTTGTCTTCTATGGGAAGGGAAGGATTTGATGGCAGAAGTTTTATGCTTCCAGATACTGTTGTTTCTGTGGGTTACTTTGTGGCACTTTCCATCTGTCTGCAGCCCAAGCCACCAGGTTCTCCCCAGATGCTGATAGCATCTACCTGTGGTTGTGTGGGTTGGAGGGCTTGTATCTCAGACATGAGGACTGAGTGATGGCAGGCATTATGGAAATGGTAGCTACAAATTCAGTGTCCCTTCAGGCTGTTACCCTTGTCTTACTTTCTAGCTCAGATTAAATGTTGTGTAGGAGGTGGCTGGCGGCAGCTGAGCCCGGGTTACTGAGAGGCATCAGTGCTGCCAGTCTGGCAAAGGAGTTTGAGGCTTTGAGGGTGCCTGGACAGACAGGAGACGATGTCGACCCTGAAGGTAACAGTGTTGGCTCCCTTGGGAAGCTGCAACAGCCCCACAGTAACAACTGTTTCTTGCAATTAGAAGAATTATGTTAACGGAGGTAGAGATTTTAATAGTGTTGACAGGTCAAAACATGAGTTTGCTCATAGAAGTTCATACCTAAGAGTTGGGCGTTTCAAGGAATGAAACTTCTGTGAATCTTCACTTTGTGCATGATTCCGTTACCAGCTCTCAAGAGGACATCAGTGGTTTGCTTTAATTCTAAAGCAGTCTTCATTTTAGATCTAGACTTAAGGAAGTTGGTGGAAAACCACACTGCGTTTTAATGTACTACTAGCACTTTGCCAGACAACTGTCTTGAACAGTTCTGCATCTTAAATTTCTATTCTTACGTGCTTCTGGGTTTCTTAAGACATAATGGACAAAGTTGCTACTAGCTCTGGAACGATTTAAAAGAACCCTCAAATTCTGTGCTAATTGGGTTAAAGTTGTAGAATTCTTTGTTTGGGATCATGAATTCATTTGTAGAATGACTTTCATCCAGCCATGTGACTGCTACCTTTCACAGAAATCTTTGTCAGCTGCTAGAAATGTTGCTCTGTTATGATTGTTTTGCCCAAGTCTCTGAGATATGATGCATCTCATTCTGGATATCTGATATTTTTATAAACTATTTCAAAATTTCACTTGCACTGCTGATAGATTAATGAACTGATATTACCTTAGAGCAGAACAAGCATGCAGTTACTTATTTCCAGCTGACAGGGAAGCATGTTCTGCATTGCAGAATGGCTTGCTTTGGCTTCACCTTCAAAGTTTGCTTATCCTGATCCTTAAAAAAACCTCATGCTCACATAATGCTGCTGCTTGTCAAATACCAAATGCTTACTGAGTAGTACTCAAATGTTTCTGCACCAGTTTGTCACTGCCGGATGTTTTGAAAAGCATAAAATGTGTGTATTTCCACTGTAGGTTTATTCTTGTACTTCTTTAGGATCCAGTAAATAAAAAATATTACAAAAAAAATTATGGTTTGTATGACTAGGTTTTCAAAAAAAAGGTGTCTGCAATATTTGACAGCTACTGAGAACTTACAAAGAAATATTTAGCTGTTGCTATGGTTCAGTAAAATTGTTGGTAAATGAAAGATAAAATGGTGAATCCCTGAGTATAAATGAGTTTTATTTGAAATACAGGTTGGATCACCAGTGACTAGAGAAAAAAACTATTTCTAAAATTAAATCTGAAAAAGGACAGAAATGTCTTTATAGTAGATCTCACATGATGCATGGAAGAGGATAAATATTTGGGATTCTTTGGTGTTGTGGGGCTTGCTTTTGGTTTGGTTTTTTTTTTGTTGTTGTTGGTTGGGTTTTTCCATATGAAGAGAAGATTGAGGGATTATAACCATGGTAATGAAACTTGCTTTAGAAAGTGGGTTTTATTCAACCTGAGTTTTTTAATATTGCCTTTTTATTCAAGTGAGAGACACGGGGGAAGTGACTTTGTAGTATAATCAACATCTTCCCTGTGTTAATGTTGTTAATATTCACACTTGGACAGTACCTGAGAAATGTGGCCAAATTGACACCAGAGAGACATTTCTAGTAACAAAACAAAGTAAGGGATTAAAATGCATTTACTTCTCTTCATATAGTGGAGTGAAAAAGGACTTTTCATTCAAATTATCCTCTAACAAAGTGGTAAAAGCCGCTTGTTATGTTCATTATATGAATAAAGCTAAATAAAACTGACAGCTTCTTAACTACTGATGTATACAACTCTATGCTCATGTGTACTAAACACTTCACTTACTGCACTGAGGATGCTTTCAGTTTAACATAGCAGGATATAAGCTTTCATCTGAAGTTAAAGGCTGCCATGCTTAGACATTTGATTTTTGTCTGCTGGAAGTGTTTGTGCACAGATAAAGTGTAGGAGCTAAAGTCAGATCTGCAGTGGTAATTCTGTTTAATGGGGAGCATAAGAGCTTAGGGAAGGGTTTAAGAACAAGATGTATCCACCCCCAGTACCTGATAATACTCTTGTATCTTTAACACCTTCCTGCACTGAAAGAGGTGGTTTTCACTGGAAAAGTTGCCAGACACTCTATAACAGCATTAATCTCTTCAAGTGTATTTAGCAGAGCTCAGATGTTTTACTTCAGGATGGGCTGATTCTTTCTGAAAGTGTGTTTCTCTCTGTGGGTTGTAAATGGATTATATGGCATTAGCCCAGGTGTCAATATCTACATTTGCTTAGATGAATCCTATTGCTATGCTGCTGCCCTTTCCTATATTTTAAAGGCAAAATATCGAAAAAATTCCAGGAGTTTGGTATATGAATGAAAACTCAGGCTCCTTTTCACAGGAATTAGACTCATAGCATTTATTTTCTAGTTGCTTGCCTTCTGTCTGGGCCATCCTCCTAGGAGAGGGAGTTGTAATTTTGATCCAAGAGCGGACGAAGGCACTGAATTAAATTTTACCACTTCAATGGCTGTGCAACTTCTTAGTGTTAGATGAGCATGGTGAATATTGCCATCTCAACTTCTTTTGCTTACATCCTTTCTGCAAGTGTGAGCCTCCATGGTTGTAGTGGCCAGCAAGTGTCTCAGTCCAGACTGACATTGGGATGTAAATCCTCCTTTTGCTACCAATATCTCCAGAGAGGGGTTGTGCTTCCAATATGTGCCTCTTTAATGTTTCTTATGGCAGAGTTGGATCAAGCTCTCTGATCAACCTGCTTGTTCTTTTTGTTACGGCTCTTAAGTCCACTTGCACTTTCTGTAGGACACCTTTGTGACTAGCACGAGCAGAATGGGCAAGTGTATTCTGCAGCATGATCCAAAGGCTGGCTCCCAGTGCCTGAACTGGGTGTGTCGATGCCACCCACTGCAGCTCATCTCTGCCTGCTTCTGCCAGCGGAAAAAACCCCGAACTGCTGAAATTTCTCTGCAGTGAGCTTACCCCAGTGTATCCAGAAGCCATGGAGATGCATGCTTGCAGTGAGGAGCTGTGAAGCACAACAGAGTCCACAACTAAAGTGTAATCTTTGCAATTACTTTTTCCCTTTGTCATACCTACACTTTATTTGGGGATTGTAATTACACAGTCCAGGGCTAAGGAAGGAAATGAGGAGGATTTTCTGTTCATGGTCTACAAGTCTTGGTTGTATTGGAGACTGAGATGCATTAGCAGGCAAGAGAATCCTGGAGTAATTTTAGTTTCCTGTTTGTACCAGCTAGAATGAAACTCAAATGAAAGATAGCTGTGCTGCAGTGTCTTTGCTTTCATGGGGTGTGGTCCCAGCAGTTTCACTCAGGGTTTGCATATGTCCAAATGAAGGATCAGCAAGTCAAGTGCACTTCATTTTAGACAGTAGAAATGTATGGTGTTGTCACTGCACGTGAGTTAACTGCCAGCAATGGCTATCAATGACAATTCCAAATGTTTTCAGTAGCTGTTTTTAAGGGCAGTCTGCTTGTTTGCATATTGCTGCCACAGCTTGATTTATCTTACTTGCTCTTCACATGTCCTAAGTTTGTGGACTGGAGCCCATTTTTATTCAATACATTTTTTGAGTCAGTAAACTGGGCTTTCATTTGCTGTCTTCCCTGGACTATTTTCAGTTTCTAAAATAGATTCTGTGCTATTTTTTCCTGCATTGTTTTCAAAGTAATCTTCTTTTTTTTCTTCTACCTCCTATTCTTTTTCATTGCACAGTACAGCATGCTTTTCTTGCTAAATTTTATGCTTTATTCTAACATCAGTGCTGCTTTTGTTGTCCTTTCTGCTGTTCCTTATAATATATTACCTTAAAAAGTCCCCAACATTCCTAGGCACTTAATAGCCAGAGAATGAAATAGGGTGAAAGATGTAGCCATCTTGTGTCCACTAAAGGGCTGCTGAAGAACAGCTCTCCAGTGATTTTATTTTCGTATGGCCTTTAATTCCAGCTTCAAGAGTTACACCAGTGACAATGAAGGTGGTTTTTTTTAATCTCAGTTTCTTATACAGTGAGAAGGTGACTGGTGGTAGTGTGAGCATTAGAAAGCAAAGCATAATCAGATTGAGCTGTAGACAAGGGAAGATTGTAGAATAAAAGATATGGGAGGAAAGGGTGCTCAAGGTGTTGCTATGGGTTTAGGAAAGAGTGTTTGGGAATCTGCTTCTCAGGAAAGGACCTGGGGGTGTTGGTTGACAGCCACTGAACATGAGCCAGTTGTGTGCCCACGTGGCCAAGAAGGCCAGTGGCATCCTGGCCTGTATCAGGAATAGTGTGGCCAGTGGGACCTGGGCAGTGACTGTCCCCCTGTACTGGGCACTGGTGAGGCCATACCTCAAATCCTGTGTTCAGTTTTGGGCCACTCAGTACAAAAAAGACATTGAGGTGCTGGAGTGTGTCCAGAGAAGGATGACAGAGCTGGTGAAGGGTCTGGAGCACAAGTCTGGTGAGGAGCAACTGAGGGAACTGGGATTTTTTATTCTGGAGAAAGAGGCTTGGGGGACCTTATCACTCTACAACCACCTGAAAGGAGGTGGTAGCCAGCTGGAGGTTGGTCCCTTCTCCTAAGTAACCAACAATAATGCAAGAATAAATGGCCTCAAGTCATGCTGAGGAGGTTTAGTCTGAATATTAGGAAAATTTCTTCATGGAAAGGGTTGTCAAGCACTGGAACACGCTGCCCAGGGAAGAGGTGGAGTCACCATTCATGGATGTATTTAAAAGATGTGTAGATGAGGCACTTGGAGACATGGTTTACTGCTGGGACTTGGCAGTGCTGGGCTGGACTGATGCAATGAGGTCAGGATGCAACTCTGCTAGCAAAGTCTGTTAAGCTGGTGATGAAACTTACTAAAAGAACTGGGGTTAGAAAAGGCATTTTGGTCCCAGTTCAAAGCACTTTCCATGTTGGTCATGATTAATTTGCAAGCAGCAGTGAAAGAGTTGATGTGCTGGCTTCCTCGCATGGGAATGTGTAGGAGGGGCTTTACCAGCAGGATAAAAATCTTACCTTTGCTGGCTAATGTTAGAGTGACCCGTGCTCTGAATAGTCCAGGTAAGAGGAGAGTCTTCTAATACGTATTTGTACAGATAAGAGAGATAAGTGTATCAGATGTTTGTGTGAAAATGATCTGGCTGGTGAGCATCCAGATTTCGAAGTACTTTCCTAGGATAACAATGTCATTTAAATGTGAGCGTGGTTTGTTTGTTTGTAATGCCTGCCAACAGTCTTTCGAGGAACAGGATAGAAAACTGCTACTTGGTGACTTGCTCGTTCTGTTTTGATCTGTGGTTTAATTACAGCATGTTTAATTGCTCTTTTCATTCACTCAGGAGGCAGAGCAGTTTCATTTTTCCCCCTTTCCTGTGTGTCTTTTTTTTTTTTTTTT
>VWZP01008606.1:702410-783261 GCA_013396995.1 Dicaeum eximium | reverse complement strand
TTTTTTTTTTTTTTTGGTAGGCATACAGCTTGGTAGGATAATAGTCATCAAGTGACTCAGAAAATAAGATATTTAGATTGTCCTTTCAAACAGGAACAACTGCTCTTTTTCTCATGAGGTCACATGATTCCAATTTATTCTTTTTATGCCAAGCTTCCTGTGTGAAGATGAGGCTCCTTAGTGCCACAGTGTTTTATCACAGTTTTACTGAATTTTCTTGCCTGGTTTCAAACTAGGGGGTTTTGTCTTTCCATTTATTTGTCATGCGAAGTTCATACCAAGGCTGCAATTTTTCTCTGATCTGTAAACTTCTATGAATAACTAAAAGGATCTCATGTTGTCCTTATACTGAATTGAGATAAGAAACAATTAGATAGTTCTTCAAGAAGAATATTTATGATAAACCGGTGCTGGTGCCAAAGGGGAGATACTATTCCCTTTCTTTTACTCAGTATTTTGCTAGTTGTTTAATGAAACAGATGAGGGGCTTCTCTTTGGTTGAAAGTAATCTAGAAGACAAGGTGTTTGCTGTCTCAGAGTGCTTGTGGGACTTCAGACTTCACACAGAAATGAAGGAGAATATTAAAGATGCTGGAAATGTAGTCACATGTCTATTAGGGACTCTTGTGCCTTTCATAAGGGATGCAGCTGACTGGTTTTAAGCAAATTTATGCCTAAGGACCTGTCTGTAAAGGGAATTAACTGCATGGTTAATGTGATGGGCTAAGTGGTAAATTATCATAGAATGGTTTGGGTTGGAAGGGACCCTAAAGATCATTCCAAACACCCTGCTGTGGGCCAGGACACTTTTCCACGAGACCACATGCCTCCAAGCCCCATCCAGCCTGGCCTTGAACACTTGCAGGAGGGGAACATCCGCTGCTTCTCTCTGCAGCCTGTTCGACAGCAGCCACGTACTGACTCTTTACTGATGGCTGAGGAGATGCTCTTGCCTTTGTCTGTGCCTCCAGGACAGCTCCCTCCAGCACTCACAGCAGAGCGATTTGAACAGGGTGGAAACTGTCTCCTTTTTGCAATTAAACTCCATGCAGGGTGCCAGTAGCAAATCCACATCAGCTGTGTGCAGGTTGCTGAGAGCTACCTTCCCTTAGCAGAGAGGCAAGGAGGTGGGAGATCAGTAATGATCTCATCAATCTCAGCTGTCCTCTTGCTCAGCGTGGTGTTATTTGACAGTGCAGTCGTAGCATGCAGAGGTAATTTTGGTCAAGGCAGAAGGATGAAAAAGAACATACAGTTAATGGAAATATTTGCCATGTATGTCTTATGAGTCATTTTATTTCCTCCACTTGCCAAAACAAGTTAGCATGGAAAATGGTTTACTAGTGTAACTGGGAAGACCTGTTTGTGTTCGTGAAGCATGAAAACTGCCAGCAGTCTTTGTATCCCAGAGTTTTATTTTTTGTTCCCTTCACCCCAGGCCCCCCCAGCACTAAAAGTTCAGTGTTCTCTTCCTGGGTCCTGGAAGGAGGACAGTAGGCATAGGCTTTGCAATCCACATCAGTACCAGGTGCTCTGTGTACATCATGGTTCTGATCTGCCTTTCTGTGTCCAGCACTCCAGATCTACTTTGATACCAGGTTTTTTTGTTTATAATAATTTTCAAAATAACAGAATCCCCCATCCTCCCTCTGGACCCAGGACTTTGTAATGTTTTCTGTTTTCATCTGCCGTTTCAGGTTTTTTTTTAGGTGACTTGTAAGTCTTTTCATTTTGGCAGGGAAAAGAAATAGGGGTGAAATGGGGTTATGGTTACATGAGAAGTTGTCTTTAATCTGTGGTTGTGTAGGTGTTTGAAAGTTACAGCTTTTCTAGCCAGATGATGGGGTTTTCACGTGTTTGTATGTTTTCTGTTACATTTCAATTATTCTGATGTTCCCAAATTAATATATTAGACATGTGACTGATATATAGGATGCTCCCTGAAATGCTGGAGTAGACAGAATAGTGTTCAAAGGATACTGTGTGAGGCCCAGATGACAGCCTGCCCTCCAGGGAAGTGTAGGGCTTAGCAAATGGGCTGAACTCCACCAGAAGCCTTATAATTGTATATAGTGACTCATTCTTCCTGGCTTATGACTTCTTCCTATGAAAAGTATGTGTTTTTGAGTATCTAGCAGAATGCACCATGCTTTAATTATAGCCAATTCTTTGAAATAGTTCTCGTTTTACAAAAGTGCTGTACAAATTCTACTTGCCCTCTGCACAGTCCTGATGTTTTCTCTACTGTTTAAGCATATTCTGAGAAGGTTTTAGAGAACTCTTGTATTACTTTTCAGAGAGATCAAAGTTTCATAAAAATTTGAGAATATAATTCAGATTTAGAGGGGTTTTCTTAATGTATTCCATCACACTTTTTTGACCAGAACCTCACACACAATGGCAATTATACAAGAAGGATGCTGTGTATTGTTTCTTCCCTTATGTGGAATTTTTACAAATGCAGAACATTCTTATACAAGTTCCTGAAATGAATGATGCAGGTCCCACATGAATGGAGATGAAATTTTGCAAAGGAGATAGTAGTCTATGGTTGTTACTTGCTGAAACCCCCAAAAATTATGTTAGGCTCATTCTCTTTGGTGTTATGTTCTTTCTCTTATGTATAGAATGAACGAGAAAACTCAGGACTTATTGCTTATGAATTATCTCTACTGAAAAGGGGTCTCTTTGAGGCCACAGGCTGGTACTTTTTATATTTATTGAAGGAATTTGTGTATGAAATATCTTTATTTCTGAAATGACACAAGCATTTTCATGAAACTGATTTTTAGCAGCTTAATATGTTCACCTGAAAATCAAGGGATTTGATTGAAAGACAAAGAAAATTTGTGTGAATTTAAGTTAGATATTGAAAAGATTCACACAGGTAAAGTATAAATGAGTAAAAGAACTAACATCTCAGTGGTATCTAGTTTAAAACAAACACATTTGATGTCCCAGCTGTTTATCCTGTGTCAAATAATGCTACTGGACCAGCAGAAAAATCATAATCATAAATTAGGAGAATAAAAGTTCTTGGGTTTAAAGCTTTCAGCGTGTATGTGCATAGAGTACTGAAAATGCATTTAGAACATACAATTGTATGCAAAGAGTAGAAACATAAAATTACTTGAAAAATTAAATTTTGACGTTTTTCTCAGCAAATTACAGATGAGAAAGCTGATGTCACTGGCCCTGTAGAATTGCATTAATAATTATCAATTACATATTTTTTTGAAGTTATGCTACTTATTAACTTATAAAATCAATGTTCTGCAAATTTGCCACTTGGTGGTGCCAAATTGATTTATAAAGTCACAGATGTGAGCTGAGAACAAGCTGTGGAAGCTGTTTCTGAGGTGTGTACACTAAGACATACTTAAATTTGGTTGGAAAACTCTGATTTTGTGACAGCACTAGTGCAGCTGTACTCGGCAGCACTTCTGGCAACCATTCCTCAAGCCCGATATCTTGAGTGCCTCTCTGTCCCTCCAATACAAGAGAGACCAAGTTACAGCAAAGCTACATCTGTGAGAACAGTGTTTCAGGAACATTTCTTCCAAACCATGCACCTGGCAAAAAACAGTTGGGATCCAGCGATATTCCAGGCATGGTGCAGGATATGTCTTTGGGGTTTCTGGAGGCAGCTGCAGGTGTGCTGCTTGCAGTATTCTTTCTGTAGGTGTTTGACTGCAGTAATTCCTGTACAGATGTGGTTTTAATACTGCCAGAATTTCCACAGGTTTATCACTGAGCTCTGTATCCTTGAATTGAAGGGTGATGTTTATCCTAAATGTAAATCTAAACAAAAAACCTCATGGTTAAATTAACCTTCCTCCATCTCTCAGTTGCAGGGCAGCTCTTCAGCAGGCTTCAAGTTTCTGTTTTATTAAAATGTCTTAATTTGTGGCAGTGTTTCAGTGTTATCAGTGTTCAGCATTGAAGAATATTTGCACCAGACTTAACTTATTTTTTTTTTCTTTTTGTCTCTCTCAATACTGCAGTCCCAAAAGAATTGGTGGAGCTTCACTTGAAACTGATGAGAAAGATTGGGAAGTCTGTCACAGCAGACAGATGGGAAAAATACTTGATCAAGGTACAATATGTATGTTGTATTATTCTGAAATGCTGGAATATGGTTGTGATGAGCAGTTGTGTGAGCAAGTGTGAGCTACAGGAGCCTTGGGCTGTGCCAGCATCAGATCCCAGCTTAATTTGCAGTCTGCCTAGGCTTGTGGGGAAAAAAGCCTCTGAAAATAGGCACCATCTTCTGCATGTGAAAGATGTCCACCCTCATAATTGGCAGGAAAATACTTGCTTGGGTATTAAGACCCTAAATAAAGAAGATTTATTAGCCTGCAAATGGGTTAAATTGAGCAGAGATTTATACAATAGCAGTTCATTTGTATATCACTTGTCTGAATATGATCTAATTACTGTGATTTGGCTGATACTCATACAGGAATCATACAGAGGTCTTGTAGCATGTGTTAATAATAAAAGAAAGTATTGCAGTGATTTATGCCTGCATGCTCAGAATGGCACAGCTAAGATGAAAATGTAATTATGCCTCTGTAAAAATAGAGCATCCCATTGTTTTACATAAAATTCTGTCTTGGTATTTTAATTGCACTTGTGTTTTTGTTGACACTTTACATACAAATAGTTTCCAGTTTAAATGATTTACACTGCTTCAAAAAATAAAAATATAGGGATAGTCAAAATTAATAGGTTACCATTTCCCCTCTGGATATGTTCCCTGTGTCTTTTAATCCACAGAATTATAATCTTGTTATTGTCTGTACAGCTGTGGTCACATCTTGCTTAGAAATACAGCATCATGGTAATAGCAAACATACAGTAATGGCACTTGGCAAATCCAGCTTCAGGTCTCCCCCTTAAATGCTGTCTATAAGCTCTACAGAGGTATGAATTTGTCTTGAGGTTTGTGTACCCTTTAAGATGATGATGTTTGTAGGGCTGGGAATGTGTTGAGAAATAACCTGCTAAAGGGCCTTTGTTAATTCTGACCTGTTAACCAACTGTAAAGTGTTGAAGATAATTTTTCAAAAGAGTAATGTAATAATTTAGGTAACTTGTATGTACTTTATGTATTACCAAGTACTGTGGTTGCTGAATTGTGTTAAATTCCTTAATAAACCCAAAAACCATTGCAGCAAACTGAGAAAACCCAACTCTGACTCGTGAACTTAAGTACCCCACGGGAGCCACTTACCAGTTGTGTGGTAAGCAGAAAGCAGGGCGATAAAACAAGTTTGAGGGAGTAGTTTGGAAAATCTTCTTCAAAGCAGTTTGGAAATTCTTCTTCAGGGAAGCAGTAAGGAAACCCTCCTTCCCACCCCTGTTAAGACCAAGTAAGTGTTAATAAATTCTACTTCATTTAACAGTCTCCAGAGCTAACTTGAAGCTTATTCTGGCCAGTGGTTCAAAGGAACCTTGAAGAACAAAGGAATTTGAATATAACTAATTAGAAATGTATGCTAATATTGTCCCCAGTTCAAAGGAGTATGATTAATTTAGAAAAGCAAGGAAGAGTATTGGGAAATGCCACAAAAGCGAGGAAAAGCTGAAAAGGTGTGGAACCACTGAGAGCATTTTTCCTTGATGCCTGCAGTATTGCTCCACATATTATTGATGACACTCTAAGAGGCAAAGTTGACCTGATTTTCCATTGTTAGAAACTACTGATGTGTTGCTTTGATAAAACAGGGCTTGATATATTGTAGATGTTCTTATTTGGGCAGAAACTTTAGTGGAGGACATTCAGTCTTACATGCTCTTAATATTTATGCATGTATGTATTATTATATTTTGTTTATATACCAACTAATTATAAAATGTGCTTCACTTGACTGTTGTGCATATAAAGAGTATCATAAAAATTATCTCCAAGCTGTGGCTGGTATATTGACAGATGGATGTATTTTGGGATAGGAAGTGAACATGGTAGTTGAGAGTTCTTTCCCTTCCCTCTTCTGGTGGTGAACACCCAAGTTGGATCCAGCAGCATGTGCACTAGTCTTTTGTGGAAGAAAATGGCAGTAGGTCTCTGTGAGTCTGACTTCCTCCTCTGCACAAGGAAAGTCTTGTATGGCCAAGGTAAAGAAATGCCTGGTCCTGAGCATTCCAACAACCAAGAGGAAGTGTCCAGCTTAGCTGATTTTGAGAAACGTGTAGTGAGGTCATATTGCACTGTCTCCTGACAGTGTTTTACTTAACTATTGTCAAACATAACTTACATTTTTGTACAGAGAAGATTTCTCTGCATTGGTCGATCCGAAACCTTCAACCCAAAATCAGCATTCTGAACACATTTCTGATTGTTAGAATTCAGGTGTCTGTAGTCTCACCCAAGGAGACTCCTCTGTTATGGAGACTCCACTTTCATGTTCCTGTTTTCCTTGTTTAAAGTGAACATCCAAGTGTTGGATGCCATCATAGCTGCTGTGGAATTATTTGAGAGAGATGTCTCAGCATTTCTTGTAGGGTGGGAAGGTGCTGACCGCTCTTAGCGTGCAGAAGCCAGGAGTTCCTGCAAGCAGCAGCTTTGTGGTCAGTGTGAAGCATCCTCTCTGGGAAGGCAGAGACTAAGATTTCAGCAGAGCCTGGATCAATGAGATGTGTAGTTCAGGGTTGTGACAGTACTTGTCAGGAGAAAGCACAATTAGCTGGTTTTTAATTGTCGAAATGTAGTCATTTCAGTTTGAACAGATGCTTCATCAGCTCTGATGTCTCGAAGCTTTTGCTTTGACAGTCACACACTTGGTAGCACATGAAACTTCTCATTATTGCTCTCATTCTTAATCACTAAGTAATGAACAGCAACTGGCATATGCCCTGAGCAAGGGTTTTGATATACAATTTCCCAGTGTTCTTCATATTACATGGTTGAAAAGGAGAGAGAAAGTGGAATAGCTTCATTTTGTGAGCGAGCAGCGATTGTCTCCTGCTGTGAGCTTTGGCTTGGCATCAGAGAAGTCCCTGTGTAATATTCCTTATCCTCAGAGCAGGAAAAACTGCTCTTCAGCAGGATCCCTTGTGACCAGAGTGCTCTTCACTGTTCTCTGTAGGTCACAGCTTAAAGTCAAAGTATGCTTTATGGTGTGGCTGAGCTGACCTATCTGCAGGCTTACCCTTGTGCCACTTGAAAAATGGTGTCAGTACTAAGGATAGTGGAGGGTTGGTAGTGTGGCTGTGGGGACAGGGGAGGGGTAGCAGCCCCTTTGCTTGGTTGGAGCCCAGGTGGAGTTTTACATTATGAATCAGTTAATCTGTACTTTTGGTGGGTGAAATGTAGGATTATTTTTGCTGCTGTTTGCAGAGAAAGCTGCATTCAGATGTGATTGGCAGGTTTCTGAGTAGCTTGGTAACTGTATCTTATGTTTAATAATAATTTCTTGATTGGGAGACCTCACTGTTTTGATTGAATCCAGCCTTGCAGACTGAAGGGTAGCAGCACCTCATGCATTGATTTGACAGGTGTGATTCAGCAGTGGCACTTCAAAATAATTCCAGCTGGAGGTGTAGCTGTGTTCAGCTTTTGCCTCCTCATGGATATTTCCACTGGAATAGCCTCAGTGACTGGAGATGCCACCATGTGTCCTTAATTGATGAGCAGCTTGTCTCTTCATGAGAGTTGTCTTAAGCATGTCTGAGTTGTTTAGGAGGAGAGGGAATTTCTTCTTCACCGTTATTATTGGAGGTCATGCTGATTCAATCTATTTCTCCTTTACTGCTGCTTTTTCTGCTGATAGGATTTTCCCCCCCATATTGGTGTGGTTGAATTTATTTGCTTTAAATAAATTTAAATGTGCTATACTTACAGTATTTTAAAATATTTGTCAAGCAGCTTGAAGCTCAAGATACTTTGTAAAGAATAATAATTCCACAGTGTGGAGTGAGTAGCAGTTGCATTTGTTATCTGCAGTACAGTGGAAGGGCTTAGGGGGCCCCAAGAGACCCTGGCAACTTGTCTGCTAAGTGCTGCAAGCAGATAGATAATAGGAAGTCATGTCTGCTGGAGAGAATTTATATTCTAAATAGGCAGAAATAGAAAAATGTGAAATATATGCACAGCAAAGACAGTAATACCTTCCCATTCCAGAATCATGCTACCTAATTTAGGATGTTTGGAGAATGTGGTGGTGATCAGGATCTCAATGATCTCCTCTTCCATAAAAATTCCACAGTACTTGCTATCATGCCTCAGTTTTACTTTTTGTTTTTCTGTAAGACTTTCTGACTGCAATCCCAAAGAGATCATGTATAATTAATTACTGTAGTAAGGTACTACTAATAAAAAAGTTTAAAGTTGCTTTCTTCTCCTAACCTTAGAAATCTGCTTATTTCGTTTGTAACAGATATGTCAAGAATTCAACAGCACTTGGGCTTGGGAGATGGAAAAAAAAGGATACCTAGAAATGAGTGTTGAATGCAAACTGGGGATTCTGAAGGTACACATTCATCAGCTAAGGTTCTAAATTACTGCTTCCTCACTCACTTTAAGGTTTTGCAAATTCAGCTTGACTAAACCATAAGTGCATATATTAAATATAGAGTTGATCTTGGAACAGACATAATATTATTCATTGTAAAAGGATGGACCCAAACTGCATGTAATACTTTGTTTGCATATTTTTCACACTTTTTATGAAAATAGTCTCATGCTTATTGCTTTGTCAAGAGCTCTTTGCCTGTGTAATACACACTTTAAAATGTGTTTGTTACCGTGCTGAATTCCAAAGGCAAAATGGGGCTTCATCTTTCGTGGTCTTGACAAAATTTTCAGGGTTGGTTCCATGTATGAGTTCTATTGTAGAATGAGATTATTTGTACTATGTAATAAAAATTGAGAATAACCTTTCTAAGCTAGCCAGGTTAAAAAAAACCAAAACCAACCCAAACCGTTGTATCTCATTTAAAAAGAACATGGTCTGCAAAGAACTGATAGCTACAGCTGACACACAGATCCAACAGAGAGAGGCCTAAAAGCAAGTTCCAAATTGCACTGAAATGAAATGAGCTGATTTTCTTCTTTCTGTTTATATTTTTGATATCTTACCAGTCTTTCTACTTTTTCAGTATCTCTGCGAATGTCAGTTTGATGACAATCTCAAGTTTAAGAATATCATTAATGAGGAGGATGCTGACGCCATGCGTCTGCAGCCCATTGGTCGGGACAAGGACGGCCTCATGTACTGGTATCAGCTGGATCAAGAGCATAATGTCAGGATGTACATAGAAGAACAGGATGACCAGGATGGATCCACATGGAAGTGCATTGTTAGGTATTCCTTCTTTTTATTTTGTAGTGTTTTTAGCTATTTGTGACTCTGGCTCAGACATGTATTTCAATAAATCTTCATTTCTCACACGGTAGGATTCATGACAGTGAGATTTTCTGCATTGACATCTATGTTCTAGTGAAAAATCATGTACAAAAATAACTCACAGGTTTGTTGGTAGCAGACATCACATAATTTGTTTCCTGCTAGTTCAAGCTACAATGAATATATAGAAAGGGTAGCAAAGAAGACTGTCTTGAGAATGGTGGCTCCCTATTGCTTACTGGCCAGCTAAATGCCTTAGAAAATAGAACATTCTTGCTTCTTTAACTTCAGCTTTGTTAGGAAAGCTACAAGTGGACAGATTTGTTCTTGGGGAAATTATATTGCAATTACTCCTGTTGGAAGGAATGCAGAGGAGGCCAAGGAGATGCGCAGAGGGCTGGAGCACCTCTCCTGTGAAGGCAGGCTGAGAGACTTGGGATTGTCCAGCCAGGAGAAGAAAAGGATCCAGGGAGAGCTCAGAGCCCTTTCCAGTACCAAAAGGGGCTCAGGAAAAGAGGAGAGGGATTTGTAACAGAGGCATGTAGTGACAGCACAAGGGGGAATGGCTTTAAACTGATGGAGGGTTGGTTTAGATTTGATATTATGGAGAAATTCTGTGAGAGTGGTGAGGCAGCAGCACAGGTTGCTCAGAGAAGCTGTGGCTGCCCTGTAGCAGGAAGTGTTCAAGGCCAGATTTGATGGGGCTTTGAGCAACTTGGTCTTGTACAAGATACCCCTGCCTGTGGCAGGCAAGTTGGAACTGGATGGTCATTGAAGGTCCCTTCCAAGCCAAACTATCTGCAGGTTATTTACAGTGCCATGACTTCAGTAACCAAGGGAGTCATACAGAAGTGTTTAAAGCACTATCAGTGGGCCATAAACTGATAAGCATTACTGCGAGTTACATGTAGACAGCTGTTGTGGCAGAATAAAGTAAATGTATCCAAACAAACAGATCAGAGTTGATCCATGCATCATCCATCTCTTCCATGCATTATAGACTCTAAAATGCATTGCCAAAAGAAAAAGACACCAGGGTTCTGCTGGGAAGGTTCTAACACTCCACAGTCACAGCAGAAAACCAGTGGAATGCATTAAGAAATCTGTAATGATTTTAAAACCCAGGATACTCCACATATTAGGATTGTTAAAGGCTTCCTTTCTTTCTTTAAACCTGGGGAAAACAAATTGCTGAATATTGACTTTGAAAAACGGATGTGAGAGCCTTATTATTCTAGTCCATTAAGAAAGCAATGACTGTTTAATCATGGCTCAAATTCTTTATAAATTAAGGGTTTTTTTAATAGTTGGATATGCAGTTTAAATAAGGAGTTAGAGTGCACTGAGATCCATGCTCATACAGATGTGCACCAGCATTTTTTGCTGTCATAACTTGAGCTGGTGGAGTTTTCTAGACAACTTGGTGTTGTTTGTTGCGTGTGCCTAGGATAAGCACTTGCGAAAAGTATCTAAATTAAAATTTGCTGTTTGCTTTTGCAAATGTCACTCAAATGATATGGTTGCTTCTTTGGTGCACGAGCAGAGAGCTGTAGCTTGTTCTCTGCTGAGAGAAAAAACGAAATAGCAAAGAATAATCAGCGATGGTTAATGAGAGAATAATAAATAACAGAATAATAGTAGCAGCTTGGATCCAGACCCAGCAGGAATTAAATTGAGATAGATAAGTAGATAAGGTCCTTCCAGAAACGTAATTTTGTTTTGGTATGGATAAATAGAAAGGTTTCTGACTGCAAAGGTGCAGCCACTGGTGGGACAAGTATATCACTGTGCCTGTGTTTTCACTAAATAACTCTATAAGGTTTTCAGGGTAATTCATTTAAGCAGATAATGTTTGTTTATTCTTTATGAATCCCTTTGGGGCAAGTAAGTGGCTTATCAGACACTGTGTTTTACTCTTCTAGAAACCGCAATGAGCTTGCCGAGACCCTTGAGCTCTTGAAAGCACAAATTGATCCTGCTCTACTGAAAAACAACAATTCTCAGCAGGAGAATTCATCACGTGAAAGTCCAAGCATAGAAGATGAAGACCCCAAAAAGGGTGAAGAAGCAGCTACAAAAGGTTTTCTGCCTTATTTTCTCAAAGTTTAAGTGTTTTACTGTGGCAATGTTAGAATTTTCAGCCTCACAAAAAGTTACTGTGTTAGATTAGGACTTTAAAAAAGTAAATCAAGTAAATATTGAATACTTTGAATTTCTGAATATATTTGGAGGTTTTTTCAGTACATTTTTTCAATCTCAAGCATTTATTTATAGGAAGAGAGCTGTGTAAAAAATGTTTTCTCAGTAATTTTTTTTTGCTGTACATTTTGTATAATATTGTAAATGCTCATTATTGTATGTTTTTGTGGAGCATTGAACTGCTACCAGACTTCCCCTGTTTTAGCAACATTAAAATTTGAAAAAGAAAAGAAATCTGCTTGTGCAATGCCATGATTGAAATCAAGACAGTATTGGGTGTGGTGTTTATTCTTGCTTTTGAGTTAGAATCAGAAAAATGTAGGTTATTTTCTAAAATGTTTCACTGTTGACATGATATTTCAAGGAGACATGAGCTTAAATTAAAACAATTTAAAATGCTAAAACATTGTCAAAGTAAGGCTGTCCTTATCTGGCTCTACTATATTGTTGTTACTAAAATCACAGAACTATTTAGGTTGGAAAAAATCTCCAAGATCAAAGCCAAGAACCTTTTTCCTTCCATATTATCATGTCATTGCATGTATTTAGTAACTTGCCTGACTTGTTGGTTTGTGCATTGGTTTTGCCTGAAGTATTTGACTTTTTAAGAATCTGATCTTCTTTCAGGTCATGAAAACCTAGAAGCTTGTTACCCCAAGTAATTTTACCCCAATTTTACTACCTGGTCTTATTTTGTTAAAATACAGGAAAATATTTTTCTGATCAGAAACAAAATCTAAGTATTCCATTGTGTTAGTAGGTGTTTCTGCAAATGTGTAGAAGTTAATTGGATTTGTGGAATTAGCTACGGCTTGTCCTGGTTTTGACTATCAGAGAAGGAATTACTATTCTATTCTTCTTTGCAACAAGCAGTGTAGAACAGAAAAAAGAAATAAACATTTAGATAAAATTAGAGTTGTGGAAGTACTAAGAGATGATTGTAGAAATGACAGTAAATTGTGACAAAACCCAGCAGAATTATCTTTCAGTCTAAGGCATTTCCAGTATCTAACTCTGTATGTAAGTGCCAACACAACCTGCATGGTTACCAACACTGCAGAATTAGTTAATGTACTGATTGTGCTTTTGTCTCAGTCAAGCCAACTTAAATAATCTGAATGGGAACTCTCCTTCGGATAGGATTTTGTTTTACGTTGAATTCAGGAGCAGCCATTTGAAAACAGTTTAAATGTCTCTACTGTAGATAAATTCTCCAAATCCTGTGGCACGCTCAGTACTTGCATCAGGATGTGTATTGGTGTAAAATCACCTCTAGGCACTAGTTGCAGAATCATAGAATAGTTTGGGTTGGAAGGGACCTTTAAAGGCCATCTAGTCCAACCTCCCTGTGATGAGCAGACATTCTTGTACTGGATTGGTTTGTGCAGAGCCCCATTCAGCCTGACCTTGAACACTTCCAGGGATGGAGCAGCCACAACTTTGCTGGGCAACCTGTGCCTCCACCACCCTCACAGTGAAGAATTTTTTCCTAATATATGATCTAAATCTCCCTTTTCTTAGTTTAAAGCCCTTCCCCCTTGTTCTGTCATTCCATGCCCTTGTCAGAAGTCTTATAAGACCCCTTTAAGTACTGGGAGATATGCTATAAGGTCTTTCCAGATACCTCTCCTGAAGGATCAAGGCTGAACAGCTTGTCTCAGCCTGACTTCATAGCAGAGGTGCTCCAGCCTTCTGAGCATCTTCATGGCCTCACTCTTACAGGTCCATGTCCCATGTATGTAATGAATAATAAAATTATTTACATTTGCAGTGATTTGAGTGCTGTCACTGTGTTCACAGAACATTCCTTAGAGGCTTTCAGTTGAGAAACTGTAGTATTTCCTCCTTGTAGTCCAGGAATTGCACTGAAAGCCCTACTAAGATGCAGGGAAAACATGCTGGGAGACCTGACATTGTTGGCTTTGGCCATTTTCCACGTACCATTAAATTAGTACATGCAAATACATGGTAACCTAACCCAATGCTTATATGTTTACTGGCCTGACTGATTGACTCCAGTAGCGTTAGGAGAGCTTGTGGGTTGACTGAGTGATTTTGTGATTAGTTCAGGGAGTTAAACTATAGAACCTCTGCTGTTTTTTGGTATGGAGAGGTTTTGGGATTCTGGTGATCTTTAACAAAGTTTGGGAGAAAGCAGTAGGTGATGGGAAGAAATGGCTGAACAAAGTTTAGACAGACAGAAATAAAAGGAAAGTGGAAGAATTTGGACACAGAAAATACCTCATTCTCACTGTTACAGACAGATACCTTTGCAGAGGCAGTTATAGGGGCTCTGAGTGGGGATCACTTCTATGAAAGGGGAAAAACCAGCCTTGAGCCTTCAAAATGTGCACCTCTAAAGCACCTTACCCCTTCTGGAGCCTTAGAGATGCATCTTTACTGGTACTGAGATTTATCTGGATACATGCCTTGTATTTGAAAATAGAAGATCTGTGAATTCCTCCTCACTGTTCTTTTCTAAAATGCTTTATTTCTTTGATGTAATTCTTAGCTGTCATGTCCTTTCCCCTGTATATTTTTAACCACTTTCGGAAGCTCTCTTCAGGCAAAAAACTTACACTAGCTCAGTTGGAGAGGGGTGAGGTAGAAGGAAAAAAAATAATCTTTTTATTTGCAGTTATTGCATGCCTGCAAAAGCATCTTCTGGGTGGCAGGAGCTGGTGTTCTGGTATATACAGTACTATTGTATTTGCTTTTTCTAATTAGTTCTATTTCTGGCTGACACAAAACAGTTGGTAAAATACAAAAACCTGAAGTATCAAGAGGCTGTGGTAAAAATAAATAACAAGCTGAAGTGCATAGTGACAGAATAGCTGTATGGGTTATTCTAAATGCTGGAGCTGTACTTCAAGCACTAATGATCTAAAACTGAGTTAGCAAAGTGGAATAATCTGATTCTTTAAGCTCTGCAGGTTTCCTGGGATATGCTACTGTTCATTGCTTGTTTTAAAAACAGCAGATGAAGTGAGTTTAGAATATTGTCTGCATGTAGGAGATGTAGTCACTGCCTGGAGAACCTGGATGAATTTTGCCGTAAGCCATAATGCTGAATGTCTTTTCTCTGAACTGTTGAAGTACAATAGTTAAGTATATCTTGAAATAAAAACATGTACAAACAGGGGACTCGTTTCTGAGGCATTTCTCTTGAAGGCCATGGAATCTTACACCATGTTCTAGTTTCTGAAATAGTCCAGAGACTCAAGTGAGATTTCGTGCCTCTGCCTAGGTTTTATGTATCCTCTGGAAGTATTGTGGTAATACTGAAGAAGGAACTGAGATGTGTTGAAAGAAGCATAAATCTAGAGTTCTGCTGCTGGCTTCTGAAATTTAGGTTTATCTTGGTATATAACTAGATTGAACAGTGGTTCTATAGCTAAAAATTGTCAGCCCACTTATTTAATGACAGTGTTAGACAAGCCAGATTTGTACTAATTCAGTGAGAGACAAAGTCCTTTGTGTGAGACTTGAGCCGTTGGATTTTTTAGGTATGCCTCTGTTTTGGTGAAATTCTTTATATTCCTACAGGTCCCTTGGTTGTTTCTTAGCTGTTTTTCTCTGCCAACAGAAAATCAATTGAAAATCAAAGAAGAAAAAGAGGAAATAGAGGAACAGTCAGTGGAATCAGAAAGCCTTCCTCCTCCTGTGGTCAAAGAAGATGAAAATGCACCTAAAATTGAGAAAGTGGAAGAAAAAGAAATTATAAAATTGCCAGTAATAGTAAAATTAGAGAAGCCTTCAGAACACAATGAAGAAAAGCAAGCTGTCAAGGAAGAAAGTGACTCCTTTAAGGAAAATGTCAAGCCTGTTAAGGTAGAGGTGAAGGAGAACAAAACAGAACCCAAAGACCTAAAGGAAGTAAAAAGCTGTATGGACAAAATAGCAGTTCATGAGCCAGAGAGGTTAGAATTTTGTGTTAATATTAAAACTCCACAAGAAATTGTGGAGAAATCTGTGGAAGAAAGTGAAAAACTTAAAAATGACCAACAGGCTAAAATACCACTTAAAAAGCGAGAGATCAAACTGACAGATGACTATGACAGTCCAATAAAAGGGGCTCTGTGTAAATGTGTTACTCCAACAAAGGATGTCTTGAAGGAAGAAGGGAAACCAGAAGAAGAAGCTTTTAAGAGAGTCCCTACCATTACTGCTCTATGCCCTGATGGGAAAGTGCTAGTAAATGGAGAGGTTAGCTGTGAGAAAATAACCCCGAGCGTCATACAAAATAATAAGTCAGAACACTCTGCTAGTGCTATGGAAGACAGCACCTCATTAAAAGAGAAAAATGGAAAAAGTGGGGAAAAAGTATCAGACTCCCTAAATTCTGTTAGTAAAATTATAAAAACATGTGAGATTGAGAAAAATTCAGTAACTGTGCTGAAGGAGGTTGGGGCTGTGGTCTCTGAGGTTTCTAATCAGAAAGTGCCTTCAAAGGAGGAATCTAGTCCTGTGGAAAAAGAGTCCCTTGACAGCACAACGACTGAGACGGTAGCAGAAGAGTCTTCAAACTCTGAAGACTGTGCCAAAACAACTGAAGAGAAACAAGCCACTGATCTCAAAAACGACAGCCTGCCACCACCCAAAGAATGTTCAGAGAAGGTAGAGATGTCCATAAATGCATCTGCTCCTGCAGAACTGCCTAAGCTTGCACTGTCTGATGAAGAGACTTCAAAAAGTAAAGATGAGCCTGAGGAGAAAAACGACTCTCCAAAAGCTGCTGAGGTACCTCCCGCATCCACTTCACCTGTTACAGTAGAGAAACCTGTTTCAGAAAAGGAGGACTCTGATAGTAAAATGGCTCTACCTGAGGAGAGCAAAGTAGAAGAAAAATCCAGCCCTGAAAAACAAGAGGAAGAGCCAGAAGCTGCCAAAACAGAGCCAGATAGATTAGATGATGCCCAGACATCTAATCTAGAGGACTCCTCAGAGAGTAAAAAGGAATCTCCAGTACCTAAAAGCAAATTTAAATATAAACTAGTTTCTGAAGAAGAAACCTGTGCAACAGAGAATAAAGAAATAACTTCTGAAAGACAAAAAGAAGGAATTAAATTAACAATCAGAATCTCTAGTCGGAAGAGAAAGACAGAAACACCGCCAGAAGAGGTCAGCATTGGCCGCACGTTAAGGCGGTCACCAAGAATATCCAAGCCTACTCCAAAAGTTGTGGAGACTCGGGATCAGAAGCCTGAGAAGAAGCGACCTGAAGAGGAAGAGGAGAAACCTGCAGCAGCACAAAAACCAGAACGAAAAGAAGATGCTAAAAAACAAGAGAAAGAGACAAATTCTAAAGTTAACAAGGTAAATACTGTTTTATTACTTGGGAGTAAAGAAAACCCCCAATCTTATCTATAAGGAGAATGTACTCTTACATAGGAATACTGAGGATTATGTTCCTTTGGTCAGCTTTTGTGAGAAACTAGCTTTGCAATCCAGTTAGTGGGCTCAACCAATTTAAAAACACCCCCTAGGAGAGTGCTAATGTCTCTTGACTTTTTATAAACTTTGACAGTTTATAAAATCTGTCTCTTAAACCAGCCTAAGTAGACCAAATCAACCCAAGTGAATTCTTCTAAAAAAACGGCATGATCAGATGTGAGTCTGTCTGGCAGAATAGAGAATTGTACCCCTCTGGATATACTAGATGGATACTTGTTGGTGTCTGGTTGGTCAGAATGATCATAAGCTAAACAGGAACCAACAAATGGGGAAGAATAAAAATATTATAACTTCTGTTTCTAGGTGAAGCTAAAGGTATTGTTGTGGTGAATTAATGATATAATTTAGCTTTTCTCACATATGTGATACACGTTTTAATGTGGGTACAGGCTTTTTTTCATATTAACTTCTTTTTATGCAGAATAGGTCTTTAAAAGTACATGAGGTAAATATATCACGGAAAGTTAAACCTACATTTGTATGATGTGCTTCTGAGACTGTGTATTTATAAATAACCCTTTATATATCTTCTGTTTTCTCTGGATATGCAGCACAAAACAAAAGAGGAATAATGAGTTTGTATTTTTAAGTGGACTTTTTATATCAACTTGTAAAATCCTATTAATTTTCCACTGCAACATATTTTTGACTGATATAGTTTTTCCAAAGCATTCACTCATTTAGCAAGTTTCTTTCACATACTGCTATGTTGGATAACCTTAATAAAATGAACAAACAGTTGATTTTTCAGTGAATGGTAACATCTATACTGAAAAATTCTGTCATATGCATGGAGAAGTGAAAAACAAATCTTTCATTTAAAGATTTTCATTAAAAAAGAAAACATGTCAAAGTAAAAGTTGATTGTAAGTCTTAAAAGTCATTAGAATTTTGAAGTATTGTTGCTACAAGTGATTTAACTGTTTTAACTTGATCTCTATCAAAGATCAAGAGATCTAAAGATGTCTAATTTTCTAGAGAGATTTTAAAATAATTATGATGGAAGAAGAAGTTTGAGGCTGTTACACTTCGGTCATTTAAACAGGATGAAGAGTACCAGGATCTTTAATAACTTACTTTATATCTTGAGGTCCCTTTTCTTGTTAAAGATGGGTCTTATAAAAACCTGATTTGAAATTGTGATGCTGTATGATGAATCCGCAGCCTAAATTTAACTATCATGGATTTGAAGTACCTTTGATGGTAAAGCTTAGGGAACAGTAAAATCTCTTAAACAGGTAGAAATTGGTGTTAAGAACCTGAAACAAAATATTATATGACAAATGCTGCTTTGGTACGAGTCCATCCTGCAGGAGAAATAGAATATTTTGTGCATTTTAGTTTATTCAGGTCTGTGAATCATTTAGCCAAAATTCAGAAAATGTTTTGAGTTGAAAAAGAAAGTTACTTTGCATTTTCAGTGTCTGTGGGGAGGAGGTAATAAGTTGTGAGAGAATGACGGGTGTGAGAAACAAGTCAGTCAATGGGAATAAAAGTTTTTTCTGTTTGACATGTTGCTTTAACTCTAAAATATCTTAGTTGCACAAAGTAGTTTAAAGGATTCAGAATGGTCTTCTGAATTTTAATTGAAACGTGATTTTTATTCAAAATATGGTAACACATATATTCAGAATATTTTCATTCATACTATGATATATGATAGAAGGGGGTAGATGCCCCTTTCATTAGGAAAAAAAAAGCACCAACTGAATCATGTTTCACTTAAGAAAAATAATGAAAAAATATAAATGTGAAAGAAGACCTAGATAGAAGTTATGCACTGAAAAGGTGCAGTGATCTTACTTCAGAAACAAACACATTTTCTAAAGTAAAATAAAATGCATAAACTCTTTGGGAGGGAGGTGGGAAAAAATATTCTCTTTGGGTTGAATCAAGCAAGTTATCTTAAAAAAGTCAGAAAGTTTAAGTGTGGAGTTTACCATGTTCACAATGAAGTTGGCCTTCCCAAAATAGAAAAAAAGGGGCTGAGTGGAAAAATTTGTCTTCCTACTTTTAAATCTTACTTGAAAATTTATTTCTGCACGTAGATGCAATTTTTTCCCTTTATCTGGTTGCATTTTAAGGATCTTGGAAAGACAATATATTCATTTAAATGCTCTGCTGTAAATTTACTACAACTGTTCTGACTGAAATGAATCACTTCACTCTGGAGGCAAATATTTTTTTAAGATCTGGGAAGAAACTGTGGGCTTCCTTTTTGTTTTTTCTTTGAAATGGTGTCTCATAGAGAAGCAAAGTTCGGTGGACGGGTACGCGGACACGTGGCAGGTGGAAATACTCAAGTAATGAAGAGACTGAGGACTCTGAGAGTGAAAAAAACTCAGAGGAGGAAGAGGAAGAAGAAGAAGCTCCACCTGCTGATGACGATGAGCCCTGCAAGAAGTGTGGCCTTCCCAATCATCCTGAGCTGGTAGGTTTTTGGGGAAAGCTTCTGCAGGTTGTTGTGTCAGATTTGGTAGATTGGTTTTGATGGTATCTGAAGGCACATCATCCTTCAGGGTGGCCATATGTAGGAGAGTATCTTCTGGTTTTTAGGTGGTCAACTCAGGAGTAGATGAGATACCTTGAATAAGGAGGGAAGGAAGTTATTTTTCCTGTTTGCTGAAACAAAAATAGCATCTTTTACAAGGTGTAATGCACCTTAGCCCATTGAGAATCAGTCTGGGTGAGGCTTTGAGGTTGTGCCTGCAGTTGCAATGAATGCAGAGCAAGCAGCATTAAAAAGAACCCTAGCAGTGTGATGTCTACTTTCCAAGGCATCAATGACATAGCCACATAGCTGCATAGTCATCTTCATTGCATGTAGCTGCATCTCACCACTGAGGACAATGAAATCCCAGACAGAGCACAAGAAGATTTTGCTATTTCTTGTGGTTCTCATTTATTTGGGGTAGATACCATCACGAATTCCTCTGTTTATCTGGGAAATCATCATGTGCAGTCCTGAATCCAGAAAATAAACACACTCTTGGGTGTTTGACAGATATCCTGGCATAGCTGAGAGAAAGTTTGACCTTAAGCACGTTAGAGATAAATATTTTAGTAGATATACACATAGCTTACGCTAGCTTTGTTCTCAAGTTTTATGGAAAGGGATAGCTCAAATTTTACCCAAGTATGAACTTTTAGTAGTTGCCTAGCTGTGGATGCCCTGCAAGCCTGCAAGACTTTGTCCCTGCTGCCCAAGTAATAAAATTATCCTGACTGAGGAAAAAGGCCAGGTCTCCTGCATAAGAGAGCACAGGGAAAACAGGTAATAACCATGTCCTGTTCAGATGGAGTTTTCCACTTAGTCTAGGATCTGGAAAGTGTTACCACATTCTACACTAAGGGCACATTGTCTACATAGTCCAGTAGTACTAAGTACTGAGAAGATACAGTAAGAGGAAATCTGGTGTTAGCATGGGAAACAGTGATAAATAAACTTCTCATAAAAACCACCCTTGGCCCTGGAAGTATGGTACAGGATAAATGGTACACAGCTTTTTTTTTGTTTTGGCTTCTGCGTTGGCTGGGGAAACAGTTCTGGCGCTTGTTACATGTGAATGTGAATGCCAAAAGATACTCATGACATGTTTTGTTTGCACAGATTCTGTTGTGTGACTCTTGTGACAGTGGCTACCACACAGCCTGCCTTCGCCCTCCGCTGATGATCATCCCTGATGGAGAGTGGTTCTGCCCGCCTTGCCAGCATGTACGGTTCCTGTGTGACTTCACTCTTCTTTGCAGCTTCCCTTGTGGTTGTGGAGATCGGCTGGGACTTTAACAAGTCCTTTCTGTAATCTTTTTTTGTCTGTTAACAAATAGACTGGGATGAATGGTAGGACTGCTGATGTTCCCTCCTGTCCATCAGTAAAACTGAGTTTGTGACATAATTTTCTCTTTCTTAGTTCTGCTAGTGATGAATGACTGTGTCTTGCTGATTTTTAGATGGGAATCTTCAGTCACACTGATTATCTCCCATCTCCGATTAAATCACAAGACTAGTATAGTATTAAAGATATAATGTCTTAAATTTTCCCAAAAGAAACTTTTAAGTTATCATCCAGGAGGCAGAAGCAGTAGGTAACAAGGGATGGATCAGTGGCCAGAGCAAGCAGCTGTTTTTGAAGTGCTATTCCTTCTTCAGAGACATTTGCTCAGAAGCTGGTTGGAGAAAGCTGCTGTTACTGATGAATCTCAGGGTATAGTTTGTCTCTGATGGGAAAGCCAGGGTTGTTCTAGTCAAGTAATAGAAAAGTATGAACTCTTATTCCAATGTTAGAAGCACGGTTGGTACTTGGGAGGATAAGCAGAAAGTGTGTGATGCTGCTCTTGTTAAAATAACGGGAAACCATTTGTACACATTTTCAGAATAATCTGTCTGATCCCAACCCCCTTCCTTGGTTTTAGAGAAAATCTATGCCAAAGCAGCTGTTGCCAGTGACATTGGGCATGATGTGAGATGACTCTATTTGGTGTTGGTTTTTAGTTGTCTTCTGAGGAGTGTTTTTAAGTAGTGATGATTTTGAATATGTAAAAATGTTTCTCTACACTTGTAGTTATAGCTTATACTTGCTCTGTTGCTATTAAAGTACTCTTCAGTATGAAAAATGACAGATGTGTAAAAGGGTGAAGAGCATCCTTGGAAATAGTATAATGAGGGCATTAATGTGGACTAAGGCACAATTTGTCCATTAAATGTCATTTTTGCATATAGCTCCTTGAGTATTTGGTAAGGAAATGATCCTGAAGTGTATCTCTGTTTTTTGCTGCAGTGTTCACTGAACTCCTCTAGTTCCAACCTCCTTTGCCATGGGCAGGGACACCTTCCATTAGACCAGGTTGCTCAAAGTCTCATCTAACCTTGACTTGATGGTAGAGCTCATGTTTTAAAAAGACAGGCTTTATTGTAAAGCCTTGTTCATTGAAGAGGAGCCTCCAGTAGCAAGGCTTCTTCCACATACAGAGTGGATGAAGAGTCTGAATTTTAGTTCAATGTGAAAATAGCTGGTTATGAAATAAATTAATACTGTTGTTTCCTTCCTTTAGAAATTACTCTGTGAGAAATTAGAGGAACAATTACAAGATCTGGATGTTGTCTTAAAAAAGAAGGAGCGTGCAGAGCGCAGGTACTGTTGTTTGGGTGCACTCACTGCAGTGCTGTGCTGGGGGTGGTAATAATTGAGCAAGCATTAAAATAACTGGGGACTGGGAAGTAAAGCAGTGATGAGACTGGGAATTGGTAAGACCAATTTTTACTTCCCACCGATTATTGCTGTCTTAGTGCTGGGACAGCTTGCAAGAAGGGAGGAAAAGTACAATAACTGGAAAAGATAAGCAAATACATTTGTATTAAAATTTGGTTAAAGTGCCTAACCACAAATTTGACTTTCTTGTACCAGTAGTTAAAGAGTTTCGAGCACTGGTTCTGCTGACTGTCAGTCATGTGTAGAATTCCTGCTGTAAGCAAATTTAAGTCTTGACTTTGCTCCAAAAGTCATCCAGATTATTGTGGGATTTGAGATTTGTTGCTTTAGATCCTGTTAAACTCTGCCTAATGTACAAGATTATACAGCAACTGCTGTAGGGCAGTGGGTCAGTGAAGCTTCACAGAATCACAGAATATTCTGAGTGGAAAGGGACCCACAAGGATCATCGAGTTCAACTCTTCAGTGAATTGCCCGTGCAGGGATTGAGCCCACAACCTTGGCATTACTGACCAACTCTCTGCTCTGACCAACTGTCCACCCCTGCCTTTACCAAGGGCTAAATGCAAACCTATTTACTGCATTTAGGAACAACAGCCTTAACAGGTGGAACATTCTGTTGGCAGTTTTCATACCTGGAAATGAGGGACATGAAACACATTCTGCATAATTTATACCTTTTAGGACATATATTGAATACTTTGCAGAATTTAATAATATCTGTATGCATTATTAAACAAAAATTTACATGACTTTTATCTTAAAAGGCAAATTTCACCAGAAGGTGAGACCCTTTTAAAGAAGGTCATTGTGCAGGCTTATATTTGTGGCAGAGACTGTAATATTACATGAGATGTAGTGAGTCACTGCTGGGAGGATGGGAGCACAATCTGTGTCTGCTTTCAGCTTTCTTCAAATCTGTTTGTTATTGCTGTTGCAACAGCAACAATGATAGTGACAGATCAAGTACCAACTGTTCCTGATGTTACTGCTTCTGCTCAGAGTGTATCTAGATCATACTGTGGTGAAATTATCCATTGCCAATTCTGCTGAATTTGTAACTGTGGGGATGAAATGATCAGCTATTTTTATGAGTGAACTCAGCAAATACACAGCCTCCATCTGTGCAGGAGTATGGGACACACAGGGACTCTGCTGCTTCGCTTTATGGTAGGAGGGCTCATTACTATTGAACAGTATTTTTGGACCTGCTTTGGTAAATACACTGCTGGCAAACATTACATGGAATGCAAGCCTTTGCCAGTGTGTCTTCCTCTCTTGAAATCACCAGTGTTGCATAAAACCACAATATTCTGAAAGCAACAGGAGAGAATACAGTTGATATCATAGCAGTTTTCAGTGTCTGAAACAGATGTTTAATAACTGTTTTGCGATTTGATCCTCATACCAAATGAACCTAATGCTTTATATTGTATGCTATAAAATTGAGGTTTTCTCTTAGAAATAAGCTTGACTTACTCTTATAATAGACTTCACAATGCAGTAGTTGAATATTGAAGTCTTCCAACTTAATGCTGTATTGTTGCAAATAATAAGGTAAAAAGGCTGAAAAATCATGATGCCAGAGGAAATGAGTCATTATTACAGCTCAGTATATAAATTAAAGCAGGTTGGTTGCTTGGGGCACAGACATACTTGAATGCAGTGTTACTGAAAATTCAGTATGTGGTTGGTGTCTGTCTTTTTGGCAAAGAGAAGAAATCCAACTCTGTCATTACAGATCTGTCTACCTAACAGGTTCTTTGAACCAGTGTTGCTATCGTACTTTTTGAAGTAGTGATGTTGTGCTCTTTCCAACTCTCAGGAATCTGACTGAGGCTGATTCAACTGCTCAGCTGTGTGCTTGCGCATCCCCAAATTGTTATGTCACTGATTTTTTTAAATTAAACCTTCAGGTTTCCAGTTGACTTACAAATACATTGATGAAATGATACCTTTTCCCCCTCCACCCCTGCTTTTTCTGTTCATGAATTCAAGGTGCTACCACAACAACCTGGCTGAATTTCAGGTTTCTCATGTACAGACTAACTTCTATAATCATGTCCTACCACCAGCTGGAGAGAGTGGACATTTAAAGCCTTTTAGGATCTCCCTTTTAATCCATGTTAGATACTCTGAGACTTCTTGATGGAAAATCCCTCTAGGAGGTACTTGTCTAATTCTCCCAGGCCAAACCGGGGGAGTACTTGCTTTCATTCACATTATCATGACTTCCCTAAGTCATGAAGCTTTTAAGCCTTAAGTAGCAGCTTTTGCAGCCACGTAATTGAGATAAAATGTTTTCTTGAATTTGCCTAGGAAGACGTTATAACCAGACAGTGCTTATCTGCTGCTGCCCTTGTAGATGTCTTGGTTCAAATGTTTAAACTCTGGGCTAAAGTCTTGAGCTCCTGTCTGCCACACAAGGAATAAGGAATTCATTTGATATCGTTTTGTATTTCATTTCAAAACCTTGACCTCAGCAGGATTGTCTTGCTCCATTTGCTGATTTCTTAAACAGTGCATACTCAAGCCAATGAGAAGAACAGCAGAACTGGAAAACTTTGCTGATCATGTTTAAAAACAGATGACTCTTTCTCATCTCCTGTCTCTTGAGGTTTTGCATTACAAGAAATGAGAAGTTGAATAAATCATCAAAGACACTTGCTGAAAACGAAAATGTTTGCACTTCTAGTTCCTTTCTCATTTCAGTAATTGAATTCCTTGCCTTAAAATGTTATTTTAATTAATTTTCAAGAGCACAGTGATTTTGCACAGGATCCTTCCTCCTCATCCAGCCAATCTAATGTTGCCCAGTTGGATGAGGATTTCTTTTCATCTGTCAGGTAGGAATATTTATATTAGGATACAAAACCAATTCCTTATATAGACAGCCAGTCATTTCAGTAGGCATAATGATGCTAAGTTGTTGAAGTCCATGGTCTTTTTAGCTGTAGACCAACCTAAAATCCATTTTTACTCTTTGTAAGTATTACTTTAGGAACTGTGCTACTTCATTTTATTTAAGAGTATTATGCTAGAAAGTGCAGAAGGCTACTCAGAGGACTTTCAAAATTTACTTGGATTCTTTAGAACTTAATGAAACTACTGGAAACAAAATTTTTACACATAGATACTTCTATTTGCAAAACATAACACAATGAAGTAAACATATCTGAAATTAATATATGTCATGGGCATTTTTGCAATTATGTGCATGATGTGTCCTGTTGTGGCTCAAGTGTAGTGTGACAGGCTCATATGAGCACTTCCTGTAACCTCAGTAGTCTCAGTCTGGTTGATTGAGACACTTCAGTTCAAAAATCCAGAGTCCTTCCAGACACCAGTAAGTGCCAGCAACTTTCATTGTGCCCTTAATTTCTTAACCCTTTGTTTACCTAGAAAAAGGCTAGTAGGAACCTGTGGTGATGGGATTTTGGTTACCCACCCTAGTCTGCATTAGTACCTGGCTATTCTTTCTCAGAGACTGTTTTTTGAAAGCTCAGTTCAGCACTATGAAGATCAGCATGTAGTGCTGTTTGTGAAGTGTTAGGAAATCCATCTCTAGTTGAGACTGACAGGTACAACAGGACTTAGAGAAGACTTGTGTCCTTCAGGAGCCAGAGTTGTCCCCGAGGCAATTCATGTGATGCAGAATGTCTGTGTTGAGGAAAGCTAAGTCTAAACTGAATTTTGCTTCTGTAGATTTAATCCTGTAACACACAGTTGACAAGGAGAGCAGCCTGCTTCTCCTTACAAGAGTTCTGTATTCGAGTACTTCTCTGTCTCCCATCTTTGGTCAAGTGTTCTCTACACTGATCCATCCTGTTTTCAGCCCTTCACTGCAGGGTGTGTCTGCTGCCCTCCAGTAAGTCCTATTGGCTAGCTCTGAACTCTGCAGCTGGATATTTCTTGGAGAATCTGTGGTGCCCAGATAGCTCTAAGTGCTCCAGCCAGGTGTGAACAGGACTGACTGTCATGGCAGGTGTCCTTCAGGTGTCCTGTCAGCTGTTGACCTATTTTGTGCAGCAGTTGGACTCTGCTGATCTTTGCTCAGGCTGTTCTTCTCTGGCAAAGAATTGCTCTGTAGGTAGTTATTTGTCCCCTGGTGTTTATGGAATTGGTTCTTCCTGCTTGGGTCTGATATCTGGCATTCCATTTTAGATTGCATCCTATCTTTACATATTTTTTCCAGTTCAGTGTGATTCTGAATTCCCATTTAATCTTTTATCGCCTTCACAATTTGGTGGTAGTTATGGATCTGACAACATAATCTTCAGCACAGCATTAATATTTTTCAGTTGGTCTTTACTTGCTTTTTATACCCCAAATTCAATAATTTCTGTGGTGCCTGCCCACAATCTTCAAGTACTGTTGATTGTCAGAACTCTTTAGAAATCTCTTACATTATACATGCAGGAAAATGTAATCACATGAGAATTAGCACATAATCCCAACTTCAATAACTTTTCACTTGGAACATCCTCTTGGGATGTTTCTGCCTAGTAAGAGCTTCAAATGGTGCTAATTATAGCATTATTTTATATATCTGCAGACTTTCTGTAAGCTTATTTTCATTTTCTTTCTCTCTTCAAGAAAAGAGCGATTGGTGTACGTGGGTATCAGTATTGAGAACATCATTCCACCTCAGGTAAGCTAGTGTGTCTGTGTGGTATTATTGTTTTATTTTCCAGACTTCTCAGGGAAGAAGTCTCTCAGTGCTGTGTTAGAGGTGCTAGTAACATCTTGGAAAGAAAAATCAATCTATATGCAGATCAGAAATAATTCTAGACCCTTCATTTTAGACTGAATATAGCAGAGAAACCAGTGGAGCTTTATAGTGTTTATTAGAGCCACCTGATGCCACACAGAGTACTTTCCCAGTGAGGGATTGCAGGACTACCTCCCTGCCCATTACAGTTGGGTTTTGAATTGAGTGCTCAATATTCAGTAGTTTATAAAAGTGGGAATCAGTTATTTAACTCTGGTGTTTGCTGTGCAGTTATCTAGGTCTGAGCTCATTGTCATGGCTTTCCTTTGGATCTGATGGAAACAAATGTTTCTGGCTTATGATTCAGAGGGAATATGTATTATCTCTAGGCAGCATAACATTTGCCTTCAATGAGTGGATAAGGTCACATGATTAAAACCCATAAACATTTAGTGTTTCATTAACAGATGCTTTTGTATGGTTTCCCTTGAGAAAAGGGGAAAAATGCTTTGAATCACATGAAGAACAGCCTCTTCTCACTTAAATACACTTTAAAGCAATCTCTTGAAGTCTTAGCCAAATGCTTTCATCTGGAATTATATAATCTGTTCTTTGCAGTTTAAAATGGAACTTTTGTTCATTTTAAACATAGACTTTCCACTCTGCCTGGCTGTAACAAGGCCAGTTTTTTCTCCTTGTCTCTGAATAACAGAAAAACGATAACAGATTTTACAAGCTTGCAAAAGAATCTATGGCTGAGAGCAAATATTTGAAAAATGCAGCCTGGGGGCAGATTACTTTGCTTTTAAATTAATAACTTGCAAACAGTATAATAAAACTGACCTGCATGAAACTTCATTGAAACTGCATTGTGTAAATGTATCCCTGTGCTCAATATGTAGAGGTGGCCACAGTTTGTTCAGCTACCACATTTACTAGCCCTAGGAGTATCACCTGCATGATCTCAGCATTGCAGCATAAACACAATGATCCAATAGCCTAAACCCTTAAACTCTGTGTTTGGAAAGTTATGGAGCCTGTAAGGGCAAAGTGTGCAAATTCACCTGAACTGCTGTAATAGGTCACTATATTACAAGTTTAAATGTGCTGTGTTGGGCAAATGAGCTTTCTAGACAGAATGAATAATCCCTATTACAAGTTCAGTCATAATGAGTGTGAAGGGAGGGAGGAGATAAAGCTTTTTTGACACTTCTGTCTTATCTGAACAGGAGCCAGAAATACCTGAAGGTCAGGAAGAAAAGAAGAAAGATTCCAAAAAGCCCAAATCGAAACTTGAAAGGAGATCTACCAGAACCCGAAAGTGCATAAGCTACAGGTCAGCAGCTTGTAAAAATAGCTTGTACAGCAAAAGTCATACTGTTGTTTCCTTTCTGAATCATCCTACAACTTCTCATGTAAACTTTTACATTTAACAGAGAAGCCCAACTAAAGTGTCTTTGTTCTTTTCTCCGAATACTGGTTATGGTCGGTGGTTGTGAGAGCATTAAAAAATTGAAAGCATATATGGTGTTTTGTTCAGGAATCCTGGAGAAGGTTTTGGTACTACTGCAGTTTTGGGAGTGAGTTAAAGCAGGTGAATTAAACCTCTCCCTTCTCTTGCAAGGGAGACTTCTGCTTGTGTCTTAAAGGCCTACAATTCCTTGCTCTCTTCCCCCTCCCCACCTTGGACCTTCCTTTCAAGAAAAGGGGCATGAAACTTAAAATGTAATTATCTCACAGTGTATCAAAAAATGCAATGCTTTAGAGAAATCTGTAGCTCCTTGAGGAAATTGTGACAAAAATGCAATTAGTAAATGAAAGTGCCAAGATATTTAGAGTCTGCACTCTGAAAGTAGACTAGGTCACTAAGGTTTTCAAAATTCAGCATTATCTTAATAACAACTTTTGTTCTCAGTGTATTACCAAGGTGTTTTTATAAACTGCTTTCTAAATAGTATCTTGTGACACTCTGTGTTGTCTTCAGTCCATCAGGCAAGTAGAATGCCCTTGGAATTAGAAAATAATGTGGTTGCCTGAGAGATTGTAGGGGTTTGTCCTGGATGCGTTAGGAATGTTTAAAAAAATCTCTTATTTTTCCAGTAGTTGCTCTATGTACACCTTTATCATCAAAAATTAGAACATTCCAATACTAGAATAGCAAGCTTTCCAACAATAACCATCACTGAATTTATAGTCAACCTGGTTTTGCTGCTGAGGAGAGGCATGGCATTTGTATAGGCTGCGTTTTCCAGCCTGGTCAGAACACTCAGTCTGACTTTGCTTAGCTATTGGATTTCAGTAATTTTTGAATGAACAGCAGAAGTCACACTAATGTAAATGCCATTGCGGCTTTGGGAAATTAAGCATTCCTGTAGGGAATGTTATACTACAGACAAGACTGCATAGATTTGCTATTATGTTAATGCCAGGTCAGGCAGCATCTGCCCAGGAGAAAAAGACCCCTTGCCTGTAGGGTGTGTGTGGCATGACTTCAGCAGGACCCATGCAATGACAGTAAATTTGTATTGAATGCAATGTTTCAGAAAAGTCAGTCTTCTGATAAAAAGTGATAATCTTTCTTACAGACTGCATCATACAATACACATAAGTTTGAGCTAGTGAAAATATTACACATATCAGTGTGTCAGATTTATATGTCTGCAGTGAAGTTCCACTGATGTCACTGAGAGTTGTGACAGCAGGGGAAAATAAATGCTTTAAGTCTTACTCCACTAGCAAACAGATCTGTGTTGTGGAGCATCCTGGTTCTCTAAAGGATCTGTAATCCCTTGTATCACCCTTCTGTTGAGTCCTCTCATGAGCAAGTTAGCAATAGCCTCCATCATGACTAAAGCAGCAGCAGCAGAAATTATGTTCCATTACACCTAATGGACAAACAGCTGTCAGCCTACCTCTGTCTGAGCTCAGGTTATTTGTTAGCAGTGGTTTGAAAGCGTTAAATGATTTCTCACATTTTAAAGAAGGCTTTTTTTTTTAGCTGTGTGGAGGAAAACCGTGTTTGAGTAATGTGGAACTAATCTTAGTGATAGAATAATTTCAGAGGTATTTCCTTGCTGGGTAAAGCAAGGCACTTGAGAGAGACATGCAGTTGTTCCTAAGAAATATAAAGATATCAGAAGTCCATCACCTTATTTTTAAAGGAGAAAGTGTTTTATGCTTGCTATTGGAATACAGAGTAAAGTATGAGATTGCTTTTTTTCTTGTACTGCTGGAGGTTCCTATGGAGGACCAAGGTAAATATAACTGTGATCTTTCTTTCATGACTGAGAAATGTAATCTTTAATGAATGTATTGTCCAGTTGTTAGTTGTTTGTATCTGAAAAAAATACAAAAAATTAACTAGAAGAATTTAAAAAAACTAGAAGAATTTGCATATAAATAAAAAGTAATTTCTATGTAGTTAATAAAATTTGTACTTTTGCGTGTTGGAGCTCAAGGCATATATTTTTTTGATCAGGTAACAATCATTTTTTTATGGAATTTGAATTGATAACTGAAGAAACAAACTGAGGTCACCTGTGTTGAAAGGATTGGATCTTTTTCTTATGTTTGCTGTTCTCTTTAAATGAGTTACTTAGGGTGCAGAGATTTATGCAGTTTTATAAAAGCTGTTGCAGGACAAGCACACTCAAAGGTTTTGCTTTTGTTTGTCCTATTCAGTTATGTAACATTGCATTACAACTTACTTATGTAGATTTATGAGGAACTTTGTGCTTTGTGTTTTAGCTGTTCAGCTTAGAATATTGCAGATCCATAAAGTATCATGGGCTTTAAGAGTAGAAAACAGCTATGTGAAATCAGTTCTGAAGGAAAATGTGGACAGAATAAAGAATTGTACATTGAGTTTAATAGATGATTCTCAGGCTATTTTGAAGGTTGGTCGAGCTAATGTCATCTAATAAAAGTTGTGGAAAAAATGATGAATACTTTGCGTGAAAATGCTATTGAAACCATTTTAAAGAACTTTCAGATTATATATTTTTAAATTCAGAGGCCTGCTGTATAAAATGGGAGGGGATTTCTGTTCATGTAACTCAATAGCAAGATAGGCAATGGTAAATAATCCGCAAGCAAATAGAAGTAAGAAACACAACTTTGATAATAAAATAGACATTTTTTTAAATTGACCCATTATTTTAGTTAATTATGTATCCAGCCTACTCTCTGTGCAGTGTAATTTCTTCAGATTTTGAGGTATGTTGTTGTAATGATTGAATTAAGGTTCACTTCAAAGTGGTAAATGGAAGCTGTTGTTTTTAGGTTTGACGAATTTGATGAGGCAATTGATGAGGCAATTGAAGATGATATCAAGGAGGCTGATGGAGGAGGTATGTTTCTGATGTTTCTTGTTTTGCATTGCAATGGTGATAAAAAAATTATTTTCATATGAGAAGCAGCAAATATAATCCTCTCCCTTTAAACTCTATAGTTTGCCAGGGATCTTTTTTACTGCTGTATTTTTCGATGTGAACTAATTAATTTCCTTTAGGAGTGGCCATCCCATGCTGCCAAAAGATGTCAGAAAATAACTAAAAATTGATAGTTAAATCCAGCCTGTACAGATTTTTATATATGTAATGAGTAAGTTTTGGATTTGAGATTGGAATGGCAGCAGTGCTATTGACATTTGTCCCCTGTGGGGTACAAAGAGGGCTCACAAATTGGTCTGCAGTTGGACCCCCTAAAGACTGGGTGGACCAAATTGTCTTAATATTCATCCAGCTCTATTAGCTCTTCCCAGCTGAACACGAAAAAAGTGAAATTCTGTTCTTTGTTGCCTGTTAAGGCAACAAAGGACCAAAACAGATCTTCAGCACTATCTGAGGGATGGAGGTGGATTTGTGCTTCTGCATCACCTTAACTTGCCAGAAGAAAACAGCCATGAAACATTGTCCCTCAGTTGTGTGGCCTGTGGCATCTCCAGACACTCACCAGTTTCAGCAGCTCATGGATGTACACAGACAATCTGAAAATCTGTGAGTGTGTAACACAAGGTCCATTACAGTAAACATAATTAAGTCTCAACACTAAAGCACCTTTTCAAAAACTCCACTTCTTGGCCAAACCACAACTCAAACCCTCCATCTCCCAAGAAGGATATTCATTATGAAAAAAGTGAATTTTCTGGTAACTGCCCTCTCAAAAGGCACTGGCATGGTAATAATGTGGGTTGGGGTTGAACATCAGAACGCAGACACTTAACTATGACCTTCTGCATGGACCTCAATATCTCCAAGTGATTACAGCTGGGCTGAGTGTTTCAGGAGCAAGATTCTGGACGGAGTCTTGCTTGACAAGAAAATATTCTGCTTGACAGAAAATAAACTGAATGTAGGCATGTACAAGAAAGATCTGTAGAAAGTTAAACAAGAAAATAATCTTGCTATTGTTTTCTCTTTCTGTCACTGAATTCAGGCATTGGCAGAGGCAAAGACATGTCAAATATCACAGGTCACCGTGGAAAAGACATTTCCACAATCCTAGAGGAAGAAAGGAAGGAAAACAAGCGACCACAAAGGGCTGCTGCAGCACGACGCAAGAAACGACGGCGATTAAATGATTTGGACAGTGACAGTAACATGGATGAAGAAGAGAGTGAGGATGAATTCAAGATCAGTGATGGGTAGGTCTGCAATTTAACTTCCACCACAAGTCATTGACCTCTGCAGGCTTCTGTGACTCTGCATTGCCCCTGAAATGATCATCAGGAGCATGTTCCCAGTGCTGGAATGCACTGCACAGTGCCAGTAAAAGTCAGAGAATGACAGAATGGTTTGGATTGAAAGGGACCTTAAAGATCACCCAGTTCCAACTCCCTGCCATGGAGTCCTCCTGTCCTAAGGGAGGATTGTACTGGAAAAACTGCATTCTGGATCCATGTGCTGACATCATCCAATCTTTTAAGCATAATACATTCTGGAAACGTGACTGTGATGTTTGAGGCCTCACTACAGGCTTCTGTTAGTGAAGGAGCCAGGTGGGCTCAGTTCTCTGGCTGATGTGACTGTCGAGCAGAAATCTGTAACAAAAATGTAGCTAAAATGAGCCTGGTTCCCTTTTAAAAATAAGAGTTGAAAATTCCTATTTTGTGGGATTTTTTTTTTTTTTTTTGCCTGATTGTCATTTAGAAATTGGAAGAGGAAAATTTTGATTATTTAGAGCATACAAAACCTGACAGGCAGATTCTGAAATTGGTTCTTGATTGCTGCTCTGTAGGAGGTTTGAAAACAGTCAGAGAAGTGGCTTATACTGTAGAAAACAAATACATGTCATTGTTCTGAATGACTGAAACTCTGTTTCCACAGAATTTCTCTTCTTCCAGTCTAGGCAATTACTGATGTTAAAAAATTGATAATTTTAAGTTAACTTTATGCCTCAATGAAGCAACATAATAAAGCAAGCATGAGGCTGTACCATATCAGCAACATTTAAAGCTTTACACCAATCATTGAGTCGATTTACTAAGTGTATGGAAAATCTATACAAAATAAATGCAAATTTTGAGCTTTGTATTTCACCTGTGACCATGCTGAGGACATTTCAGTGGCACCCTGAATAATTGAGCTACATGTGCTGGAAATTTCCAGTCAATGAGTGTAGCTTGTGGAAATAACACAGAATTAATAGTGCATTGATCTGTTAAAGTGTACTCATGCATTTTCAACTCCATCCTCTGCTTAGGGCCTTCTGTATCTTACACTGGAATTTAGATTTGGCTGGCAGCCAAATGCAAGTGACTGTGTACCTTCAGTGTTCAATGGTTTTTAAAAAAGCCTTGGCTCCCTTGAAATTATGGGAGTGTTACGAGTTTATAAGATCATGAGGCACATGTTTTGCATTAGAGCCATAGTTTTCTGTTAAAACACGATATTCTAATTCTCAGAAATTGTATGGGACAGTGCTGGGTTTGTGAAATAAAGGTCACATTTGCTAGAACATGGTTGATGTTTTTTTCCCTCCACAGTTAGTGCTATGCAGACATTACATTGCAATGAACCGTAGGAACACTCTAGAATCTGTCCTATGCTAATGCCACCCGCAGTGTTGGTTTGACAGAGTGTTTATATCCACCTGCTGTTGTAGTCTGCATCTAATGTCATGCACTGTAGAGCTGTATCCCAAATACACAGCTGAAACCTCATGTCAGTGATGGCAGCTTGCTCTCACTGGGTCTTTGCTCCTCATTATAAGATTTGTGCTTTTTTTTGTTTTGTGTAAAACGATACTTATCACTTGCTTGTAAAATACAAGTACTAGTTCAATCCTTTGGTTGTGATACCTTTCTCTGTTGTCTGGGGTTTTTCTTTGAACAGATCTCAGGATGAGTTTGTTATATCAGAGGAAAATCTGGATGAAAGTGAAGATGACCCACCATCAAACGAGGACAGTGACTCCGAGTTCTGCGCCCGCATATCCAGGCGACACGTCTCCAGGCCCATGAGGCAAAGCAGGCGGTTACGAAGGAAAACAGTCAAGAAAAAATACTCTGAAGATGATGAAGATGAAGAGTCTGAGGACAATTCAAGCAGAGAGTCTGGTGAGTATAAACAATCTTTGATATTTTAAATACCCTGTCCTGGAGAGAGAGAGAGAGAATGGCAGTCTGAGTTTCTATCATGACTGACTAGCTTGTTTGCTTGCTTTGGTAAAGTCAGATGTCATCTTTGCTGTAAAGCAGTTTGCTACTTTTTCTGCTATCAGTGTTTTTCAGGAAACTGATACTGAGCACTAGGTTGTTGGCATTTCTAGGTAATTGTGTATTTAAATAAATGCTTGTGCTATGATTCTAGAGGCCACCATTGTGGATAGTTGCAGCTACCTCTGTACCTCTCCTGTTTGGCACATGATTATAGGAAAGAGGATGGAGGCAAAAGTGTGCTTCTTTAGAGCTAGTAGAAGACCTTCTGAACACACCTATAGAAAATTCTGAAAGAAACATTTTCTGTCACTTTTATGGAAGAAGACTTTAGTTGCATGGCATTCTGTGTTTTCTGAGAGGCTTGAAAGCAAAGAATAACACCTTGAATGTCTCTCTCCTAAAATGATCCTTAACATCTTTAGTAACTGAAGACTGTTGCATCACAGGAGAACCTCTTAATTCACTTTATTCTACTTGTCCTTCAACTAGTTCATTTTCTGCTGGCTTGGTTTGAAGTGTGAGAGTAGTTCCTGTGCACTACATAAACCTCTTCATGGTCAGCATCTTTCTCTGAAGACTGTCCTCGTTTCTGCTTCATTTGAGAGAAAGACTAGAAAGTGCTATATACATAAGCACTCATTTTTTCTCAGTCTTACTGTGAATTTAGGGTTCTAACTATACTGGAGTGTTAACTTACTGCAGTGTGTGTTACCTTTCCAGTGTTCTATCTGTCTGTCTAGAATATATATGATGAACATGTTGGAGTGAGTTGCTTTGGAGTCCTGATTTCCAAAAGAAAGGTTCGTACACGGACAGATGAAGGCAACTATGAGTGATTAGAGTGATTGTTGTCTCCCTGTCCTCAGTGCATCATTGCACTGACCATAAGCTCTTATCAATGAAGATACTGGCAGAACTCTAAAGAGATTGCTTATCTGTTCTGTAATGCACAAGAGCAACTGTTTGTTTCCTGGTGGACACACATCTGTGATAAAATCAATTGATTCCAGTATCATTCCATATATATCCAAAAGTATAATGCTAACTGCGTGTTTCTATTTCTCTCTTACCCTCATTATTGTCCATCAGGATCCTGCTTTAAGCTTGTTTTGAGCTAAGGAAATCAGGTGCCCTGCAAGAGGCTTTATTTTCAGTCTCCAGATATGGAATTCCTTTCTGAAGCTGGTTGTTCTTGCTGACTTGCTCTGTTTCTTTGTCTAATATTTTAGGAAGTAAAGATGATGCCACTTTGATCTGTGACTCAGGTCAATCTCTAGGAACTTTGTCTCTTAGGAACAATGTGTGAATTTTGTGAATTTTATAAAATGTATCTTGGGATAATTGTTCTGGCATAGCTCAGTGAAAAGCAGATGAAGTTGATTTGAGGCTATTTTCAACTGATGTAAATAAATTTAATTTTTGAAGACACTAGCTGCAGTAGACTGGTGCAGGAAGAACTGTGATTGATGGTAAGTTTCTTCGTATGGTTTCTGTTTTAAGCAAACCCATGATTGAGTAAAACTGGTTTTTGTTGTTAACTTATGTAACTCAGGTCTTGGAGTTTCATCTTGTCATTTTTCATCTACCTGTTCTTAAAGGTCTTCTAGCAGAGTACAATTTATTTAAATTTTAAAAGCAGAACCGACTCTCCTGAGACACTGGTAACGTGCACCACCAACTCCAATTCAGTAATGTTGTTCCCACTGTCAGGAATTGTAGAGATGTCTTTGACACCAGTAGAGATAAGGCAACAAAAACACTGTAAGGAAACTATCTGAATTAGGAAACTTACCTAAATTTTTTATGTGGGGCAGTTTGGCTTTAATGGACTAATGCACATCACTGTTTTGTTCCATACAGAGAGTGGTGATTACACAGATTACAGTGACGATGATTACCTGGAAACTAGGAGGAGAAGATCAAGACGGAATCAGAAGAGACAAGTTAATTATAAGGAAGATTCAGAAAGTGATGGCTCACAGAAAAGTGTCCGATATGGGAAGGAGTTGAGAAGAGTTCATAAACGCAGGCTCTCCACTTCAGATAGTGAAGGTAAAATAAACAGTCCAGCATTTCCAGGAGCATGTGTATGTCAGCATCAGCATGAAGGGAAAGTTATATAATTCCAAGATTTCAGAGAATTGTCTTTCTAGAGTTCCTTGATGTTTCTCAGAAACTCTTTCCTTCTGAAACAGCCCACTGGTACTTTATGATTCAGTGAGTCACTTTCAAATTTATCTTTGTCCCTAATCCTGACTTCGAGGTCTGAATTTACTGCGCCTGATACAGAGTGTTGGGATTCCAAAATTTGCACTAATGCGACTTCCATCACTTTTCTGTTAAGAGGTCACAAATCTGCCTCCCACCAGCCTCTAAAGACTCTTGTGTAAGAGAAAGGGCATTGTCTCTGGTGCCCTGACTGTCTTTGTGCTGGTGTTTCAGACTCATTCCATCTCCTGTTTAAGGAGCTATGCCAAGTGCAGAGGAAGCCTGTCAGGAATGTCAGGCACACCATGAGTGATTAGTGTGCTTTGTTATTTGTAATTAATTAGCTTTTATAAAATCAGCCACTGACTTTGGCTGTTCTGGATTGTGGGTGCCTGGATTATCAGACTTTAGGTCTGGCTTTCCGAATGCTGGGCGGTGCAGGTTGCAATGGACACCAGGCTTCCTCAGAAAATGAGCTGTCCTTGACAGCCTGAATGCCTCAGATTTGGAAGGGCTATCCTGAGATTACAGAGTGGTAGAGTATCCTCTAGTTGAAGGGAAACAAGTATGTGATACAAGTCTGTAGTGTCTCAAAAACATGATCTTCAATACAGCCTGTTCTCAGGCTCTGTGGTGGCTTTTTTTTTTGCCAGTACTAGTGGCTTTAAACATTCCCTGATTGACATTGTCTTTTATTAATGAAGTTCGATTTCCTCAGGTATTTTAAGTATTGGCTTTCCATGTATTAAAATCAGCACCATTTAGCACTTTTCCAGCATGCTCCCGCAGTTCCCACAGTATATCATAAAACACGTGTCTTACTGAAATTGTAATTACTTTAAAAATAGAGGAACACTGACAGTCTCAGTCAACTTGAACCTACATTAAATAATACCCTTTAAAATGAAAATTCCTGTGATTTCTAATGGGAATCATAAAGAGACAACAAATTATGTTTGCCATTTGATTTTTCAGTTTTCTCACCACAGCCATCAAAGATCAGTGTAAAGGCTGTCAGTGTGTAGGCAATATTCCAGTTTGCCAAAACACCAAGCCTCCCATTAAAGAGCAGCAAACTTCAGGTGACAGGCCGCTTTCCTTTACTTTAGAAGAATTTGGATATAATTTGGGGGTGGCAGGGGTATAGTACGGCCGTGTGTGTGTGTAGATACATGAATTTTATGATGGAGCAGCCATTATTTGGGTTCTGAGTTTGTCAGGGTGCAAATAAAGCACATACAATAAGATGAGGAATGCAGTTCTGTGTTATTCCCAGCATGGAGTTTCCAGTTTTAGGGGAGAACACTCCTACTTCCAAAGCCTCTGGTACTCCTCAGATTGGAAACAAATATCCATAAATTGTTGATACTTGCTACATTACAAGTTAATTTAAAAAGTAAAAAGAATGCAAGCCTTTTGTCTTGGTTGGGGAACCTGGGGAAGGAGACAGAAATGTGTGTGCTCGGAGAGCTGTCTTGTTAATGAGTGTGAAAGATGAAAAATAAATATTGCACTGAGATTTGTTAATGGCTCTAAGTCTGCTGCTTCTTTCAGAGAGCTACACATCTAAGAACTCTGAAGATGATGAATCCACAAAGGAGTCAAAGCGATTGATTCGAAAACGTCGGCGGAGTACAGACGACTATTCCGAGGAGGAAGGAGAGGATGAGGAGGAAGAAGGGAAGCCTGTCCGCAAACGCCTGAATCGAATTGAGACTGACGAGGAAGATGTGTGTGAAAACGCGAACGACGATGCAGAAACCCCCGCTCCTGCAGATAAGCTGCCAGCAGCACAAGCCCCCCAAGACAACCCCAAGAAGCACTGCTATCGGATAGAGAGTGATGACGAAGATGACTTTGATAATGTAGGGAAGGTAGAGAGCCCTTTGGACTACAGCCTGGTGGATTTGCCTTCCACCAACGGACAGAGCCCAGGGAAAACCATTGAGAACTTGATTGGCAAGCCAAGCGAGAAAACCCAGGCCCCCAAGGACAGCACAGCCAGCGCCAGCCTGGCGCCCAACGGGACAGGGAGTGGGCAGGAAGCGGTAGGGCCGGAGGAAGATGAAGATGAACTTTTGAGAGTGACTGACCTTGTTGATTACGTCTGTAACAGTGAACAGTTATAAGACTTCCATTTTTGTGCTAATTTATTCCATGGTAGCTCATACCAGCGGGCCAGTTATTAAAAGCTGTTTTATTTTTCCTAGAAAATTCTCCACTACAGTATCACTTTCTAGAAGCAAGAATTTCACCAGTCCTGCAGTCTTTCTGTGAAGTGACCATTTTTGAACTTTGAAGATGAATTGCTGTAAATTCCCTCTCTTACCCCTCCTTCTCCTTCCAAGTCCATGGTCCTGGGTAATTTCACTCACAAAAACCTTATAACAACAAGAGATTTGTATATTTTTGACTTTATATTTCCTGAGTGCATACAAATTTGTTGAAATGGGTGGCCTAAGAAAGCATTCCAAATCAGTCAGGGCCCAAACCGGAACTGGGGTGGGTTTGGCTTAAGGGGTGGGGGGACGGGACGGGGGTGGTGCAGAAGCACTTGTGCTTTAGCTTTTTCATATGAGATATATATTATATTTAAATGTTCACAACTTAGATTACAACTTAACAGACAGTTAAAAGCAAAATTAATGTCTGTACTGTCGCATTTTGTGAGTTGTAGGTTAACATACCATAGCTCATTTTAGTAATCACCTTCATGGAAGCAGTTTGATTTTAATACTGGAGGCAAACAGAATTATTAGAGGCCAAGAAGGTACCATAAACAAGAACTCTGCTATTCATTATGACTTGCAGACTTTCCTAATAAACATCCTTTAAAATGTTTGTACAGTGAAGTGTACTGTAATGAAGTTTTTGACAGTCGAAACACTCTAGCCATGAATTTCTAAAGTGATCTCATGCACAGTTCATCAGACGGCCTTCAATGCACAGTGTCTAGTGGGAGGATGTATTGATGTCAAGGTAGTCTGTAAGCTGGATGTCAAGTAAGTCAAAGAACCCTGCGGTCGCTGCCCGGCCACGTGAGTGTCATAACCAGTTGGAGTATTCTGAACCAAATGTGTTTGTGCAAACAGCATTGATCACAGAATGACAGTGCATAAGAGGATGGAGGGATTTTCAAATAAATCATGACTGGTCCATTCACGCCCTTAATATCTACTTCAAATTGAAGTAAACAAATGGAACAGTTTTTTTCCTTTTGGAGGTTTCCTGTTTGGGGTTTGTGTGTGTTTTGTTTTGGTTTTACTTATCTGCCTGGATGTATTAGCAGGTTTTGAATGTAGTTGCTGGCCTTTGGCCATTAGAATTTTCTTAAAATACATTTTAATAACTGTCATGTGACCAACTGATTTCAAGAAGGCAGAGTTTCTGAGAGAAAACGCTTGACTCCAAGACATCTCGTCAACTTTTCAGCAGGCATGCTTATCACATGAAGTGATATGTGCTTTTATTCAAGGGGGGAAAAAAAGACAATGGAAGAATAAAAACCCCACCAAATCAACAAGGGGCACATCAAGAGCATTCAGTTTTCTCTTTACTCTGATAAAGATGCAGGCTGTAGCATTTGTACATGTTACAGGACACAGACAGCTCAAACAGCTCTGCCAAACACTGAAATCCAAAAAGGTCACATCTATTAATCCTTTTGCTCTGAGATTTGGATTTTTGACTGGTGTTTATGTCCATTGCCGGCAATGGATGCACCAAAACTGCTGCTGCCACTGAGGAGTGAGTTCTCCTTTCCTGCCCCACCTGATTCCCTTCCATTATATTGTATTTACTAGTCAGTCATTAAGCACTTCTGTTTTCTTGTAATAAAACCAGCATTAGGCCTTTACTAAATACCTCTCTAAAAATCCTAGATCCAAAATTTGCCTGCCTTCTGGCCTTTAAAATCTTGGTTTTGTTTCCCCACCTCTTTCTCCCCAAGGTTTTCAGAACCACTCCGTGACTCTTACTCGTTTGGGTTCTAGCAGTGCACATATCATGCTATAAAACTAGGATCAGAAAGATGCAAAGAGATGGAACTTGCTCATTATCTGCTGTGCTAAGCAGGTTTGTGCTTAAAAACAAAGAGAAATCACTCTCTACAGGACAATTTAATTTCATCAAAGATTAAATGTTTTCCTACCTTACTGATTTTAACAATTAACAGTTAAATGATTAAAACAGAGTAGTGAAAAGCCACAGAAGCTTAGAATGAGTTCTTAAAAGCATATGTAGCGTTTTAAGCTACTCTAGTGCTTTTCTTTGCCTAGGTGATGCATAAATGTAGTGCTTCTAAATTTTAATATACTCGTGTGTTAGAACAAGTAAGAACATAAGGCTTCCACTTCTCCATGATAGTAGCTGCTGAGCATTTTTAATACTTGCAGTGCATACTGATTCACATTCATCAACTCTGTGGAATCAATGGTTCCTCATTTGTTTTGGCAGTGCCATATTTTCCTTTACTGCCTGATGGAGCCTTTTAGTATCTGATCAAACATTCTTGCTTGTGGAGTCAACTCCAAATGCTAAATACTTAGTGGGGAGGTACTTGTGTATGTAAGAAGATACAAATGAGTTACAATTCTGGATATACCAATCATGGAAAAAAATTGACTACTGAATTAGAGCAATGTAAAAGCAGGAAAGACCAGGAAGCAAAAAGGAGTATTGACATCAGAAGTGTAATGTTATAAAAATGGCCAGTTGTTACCAAATTGTACTTTCTGTAGGTCTCTTCTTAAGCAGCTTTTCTGTCTTCTAAGAAATCACCCTTGGCACCTGAGATGGCTTCATCCCACAGGATCCTAGAGTTCCTCCTTATATCAGTGGGAATGGTGTGCAAGGAAAAACTGCAAAAAATGCTCTGGAAAGTATTACCATTTTAAAACTTGGTATTTTTGTCATTTTAAAGGCTTCCTGCTTGGTGGAAAATGTATCATCTCTTATTTGGGAAGATGGCATTTTCTGACAAGAGGCCAGCTATCACACAGGGTTCATGCTGTTACAGTATGTATATGTAATTCCAGAGTGAAAATGTCTTCCTGATGTCCTTACAGTCTTGTGCCCTTCTGTGCTCAGTGTGAGATCAGAAGTTAGTTGTCTCTAGTGATCTTCAGGTGCAGGTTTTGGCTTAAAGCTTAAACGGTATGGGAAACGGGAAACAGGCCAGGGATTGTTTTTAACGAGAACAAGCAGCTATTGGCTGAACATGCCGAGTGTTTATTCAGCAAACTCTTGTTTATTCCACACAGATTGTCACTAATCATTACAGTGACAAAGCCACTACACAGCTTTTTTTACCAGCAAGCTCTTTTGTATATAACTGAATGGGAGGAAAACTGATTTCTGTGGGTAGTCTTAAGTAGCACTGCTGGGAAGAAGAACATATAGATCAAGTGGAGGAGTGGATATTTTTGTGCCACCAGGATAAATGCTGGCTGTTTGCTTCCCTGTGTGGGGCTTCTGTGACTCTGTGACAAAAAGCACACAAGAAGGGCCACTGCAGCAATGAATGGGGTGTGTTAATCTAAGCAGAAGTGGGATAGAATTAACAACTGGGTTGGTTTCACCACAGTTGCTGTCTTCTGGTTGTTGAGTGATAAATCTGAGCATACTCTTGATATAAGATGGAAAGTGACATCACATTTAACAACCCTTAGTTAGCAAGGTCAGTGCTGAACAATCAACTCTTTGATACTTTAATTTTGTACATGCTGAATTACATTATAAAATCACTGCATCTTCCTGATTAATTTTTTGAATGAAAAGATTGTTCTGGTCTAGCAGCACTTAAGAGAAACAAGAGATGCTTTTTTCTAAAAAGCTCATTTTTGAAGTGTCACCTTCAAGATTTTGTTGTATTAAGTCTCAGTTACTCTCCATATTATGGGAGCTAATGACTTAGTTGGACTTGTTTTCTGTTCACTTCTGTTTTCTAATTGCTGAATTTCTAATTGCTGAATTTCTAATTGAACTCTTGGTGAGAGACCTTACATTGAGAAGCTCAAGGGGCAAAATATGTATGTTCAGAAAAGAAAAATTGTATGGTAGTAGCACACTTGTTCTGATTTCTCTTCACATCTATTATTTGAACTACACTGATATCCAGATGCTGCGACTGTGTAATAATTTTAATCCTTCATTGTCAGGGGGTCCATTTTATACCTCTGTTTTCAAGTGCTTATAAATAACATGGTTTTCAGTTTTCTGCAGTAGGAAGCTCTAGTATAAGCCTTCAAATAATGATTTTAAATCACATATTTTTACAAACTTCTTTATGAAAAGTAAACAAGGAGTTTTTATGGCACCTGCTTTTTTAAATTCACTTTGTACACAGTGATTTAAATAAGTCATGGCAGTAGTGCTCGCCCCCAGAACTGGTCTGACAAAGAGATTTGTATCACCTAATTCAAAAAAGCTTTATATAGGCCTTGAAAATAGGGTTTTCTACATGTGCAGTGACTACTATTCACAGACTTGTAATCTGGTTCTGATGTGCAGTGTGTACCTTAGGTATGTATTTGCATTTGATGTATGCTTCTGATTTGGTGGGTAGATAAAATCCGTAAATATATATTTATATATGTAGAAGATCAAGTATCTTCAAATGAAACAGTAACTTTGCATTGAATATGGTATGGGAATCTCTAGAAATAAGGCAGCAGAATTTTGCAAGTCCCTAAGTGTTTAAAGCTTCCACAGAAGCATTTAGGATATTGTCTGAAGTAAGGGTTTACAGGATCGAGATCACATTTGCTGGTAGTCTCTTCTGCCTCCCCTTCCCTAACAGTTTGCAGAAGGACTGTATCTCACTTAAAATGTTGGAGGGTAGAAAGTAAAAAAATCCAGCAGAAATTATCCTTTTTTTGTTGTTGTTGTTGTTGTTGTTTTGGTTTTGTTGGGGTTTTTTTGCTGGTATATCCTGATATAAGAAAAACTCTAACTAATTTTTGATGCTTTACCCGGTCTGAGACCTAACAGAGAGCTCTGGCTTCAGAAATATTTAACAGTTGGAAATTATTTCTGGAGTTGGGGTATTGAGGATTACTAGTCACTTTGGAAAGTCACATCACTTACCAAGGTCTTCTTTTAGATTAGGTGTAACTAACTGAGGTAGTTCCAAACAACAAGAACAGGGGAATGATTGTCCCAACACTTCAGAGTAATTTAACTTACTTTGTATATTGCAGAAGATGTATATTGCTTAATATAACACGCAAATAAAAGGTTGCAGAGATCTGCTGGGGGAAAGAATAAAACAGTCTAAAGTAGATAAGTTTTTATAGTTGAATCTGTGGTGTAAAGCGTTCCGATTCAACTGCTGTTAAAAGCAAGTCTTACAACTTGGGTTTTTGACTATCTTGTAAATGCTGGCCCCCCACACCTGAGCTGAGGAGCAGGAGAGGGGACAGCATTGCAGTTGGAGGGGCACACGTGCCTGCCAGTAGATCTGCTGTTGCTCCATACAAGCCCAAAGGTTGCTGAGGAGAGCTGAGCTCTGTTTGTTCAGCTGGTTTACTTTGTGCACTTTGCAGCACTTTGTGTATAGTCAGTCTCACTGGTTCCCCAGGTGCAGACAGAGTTGCTTGCTCCTGCTGTTGGGATGCTTGTTCCAATAACGGGGAGATGGGGAATGGATGGAGGGAAGTGGAATGGAATAGTGTGTATGCAAACTCATGCCATTTGCAAGACAGGTCTTGGACAGGCCTAGAAGCTACTTGTGACTTGCTCTTTACAGGCTGGATTTCCAAGGGAAGGTCTCCATTTAGGAGAATCATTATGATACCCTCCTTTTCTCATCCTGATTTTCAAAGTAACTGGAAAATGTACTTCGTGTCTCCTTCCTTGAGGGAATAAATAATGTTCCTCCATCAGTGCAATGTGGATGTAGAAAACATTAGGATCAGTCTGTAGAATATTATGACAATGTTTGTCTCCAGAGACGACAGTCAAAGTCCACATAGTTTGCTTTCTTGTTTGTTCCGCTTACTGTGTCCCACACAACTGAGCTTGGATCAGTCTGTCAGAACTTCAGTGCTTCTACAGGGATAAAGTCCTTCTGCAAAAACATATGATAGACCTAGTAACCAGTGCGGTTTGTTAGTTATTACAGATAAAAGTCCTTAATAGATACTAATCTGCCACTCAAGGTAGTGGTAGGAAAGGAAGTCAAATCATAAAGCTGCAAGCCTTGTTTAGTTTTCCATTTTGTACTCGTTATATGGACTCTAAAATCTTGTACAGTACCTTATTCCTGTCCTATATTCACTCAAAGGAGGCTCCTCCCCACAGCTGGCATTAAGCTGCTGTGTTGCCAATGCAGTTGCTGGTTCCTGCCTGCGTTTCACAGAGCTCTTGCTGCAGCCAGGGGATGGATAGGACGGATCCAAACGCATAATAATGTTACCATTACTGGGTGCAGGGCAGTTCTCACACGGGCACACATCCTGTCCATGAGACAAACATTGGGGATTCTCAGTGTCCCACATGGATGCTTACCCTCCAGTATTCTTTTGAGAACTGGATCAAATCTGCCAAATAGGTCTCTTAAAATTTAAGATATGCTTACATGAAATACAGTTTTGTCTTGCTGCCGTGTGCTGTTTCTGTGTTTGCAAAGACACCTTGAGTTCCTTAAAAATGGTATCCACAGCTGGCCTCATCTTTTGTTTTCTTTCTCTAAAGAATTAACACAGTGAAGTTCCACAAGCGGAGCTCTTTATGTAGCATTTTATCGTTGCATTTTTTGAGTCCTGAACATTGTTCTTTTTTCAGTCTCCCTTCAGTCATGACTTGCTACAATATCAAAGGGAAAGGACCCAGGGGACACACACTGTGTGTGTGGGAAGGGGGGGAGATACCTTGAAAAAACTGGAAGTGTTATTCTTGTTGCACATAAATTGGGTGGTGCTTTCACTGTCTTTTCCCTCCCACTGGTAATACCACGTGCATGTAAAACATGCTGCGTTAAAACTTTTTTAAATGGAAATCATGATGGCATAGTGCTCAAAGGGTTAACTGCAGTTTATTAACAGCTAATGTTTTTAGATTTGCAGTACACAACTGTTTAAATACTGTATTCCTTGTAAATGAAGTAAGAAAAAATGTTAAGGCTGGTGCCAATATTTTTGTTAATGAATTGTTCAGCGTTGTCTCTCACTACAGTCTGGTCAGAACTCTTTGTGTATAAGCTGGGCCTGAAGCCATTTTATAGCTTGTAGGCCTAATTGTGTAACTTTTCTTTCATAATGGTTTTGTTATAATATCTACTGTCATTTCTTTCATATAAATATGACATGTAAATTGTCATAATAAAAAAAATTGAAATAACTTGATGTACAAAGTATAATGTGTATTGCAGACACAAGTGCTTTTTAATGCGCATTACACCTGCACATATGTTTTTTTAGTTTTAGAACAAGCACTGAGTAATGGCTGCTGTGTATTGTTCCAGCCTGTGATGGTGCCACTGCCTGCTGTGGGAATGGGCAGCTCCTGGTCTATGTTGGTTTTGTTATGGCAGCTCAACTGACAGAACCTTCCTTTCTTTGAGCAGCTCTGGCTGATGGTGGAGAAGACCTGATGGATTTGTTTTTGCAGTCACGATGGTTTTCTCTGTGTGTTCCGTCTTTTATATACTTTTTATGTCTCACCTCGTAGTGATGTTGCAGTCACTTGACAAAACCCCAGTGTGCCTGCAGCCAGCACTGTACCCAGGAAGGCTGTGCCAGCAGACAGCCATGAGGTGTCCACGTGGTGCTCCTGACAGAGGAGCCAGCTTCATTTATTTAGACTGAGATGTGTAAAACCTGGAAAAAATGGGGAAAAAATGGAAGTCTGCAGAGACACACTGAAGAAGCAGATGTTCTGACACATGACAATGGACATGGACTCTGATGATATTTGAGACTTTAACAGGAGAAGGTCAGGGAGAAAGAAATAGAGGAAGGGAGTGGCTTTTCTGTGTGAATTGCTGAAGCCTGTCAATCTTTATTTTGAATGTGTCTGTGGCTGCAGTCAAGCTGCTGCCTGTTTCTGTAGTGATGAGAAATTGCTGTGAAATCCATCCTCTTCCTCCAAATCGACTGCCAAAACTTTACACTTCCATTTTTAACAGATTCTGGCTATCCAAGTCTGAACAGGCCACCTTATGGCAGGCAGTGCTGTGGAGAGAAACAAGCTCCCCTGGGACTGCTGCCTTCTGTGCTAAGGTGACAACCCTGTGAAGGTACCTGCTGCCCTCCACTGCCTCTGAACATGGCCCTGGTTGACTAAATCACTGCTGGACGTCCAGTGTTCAGATGTCACTGTGGGGCTGGATCCTGACTCACTTCTTAAAGCTCTTAGAGCTGAAGAAAAGTTTTCAGGTAATGTCATTCTGTTCCATTCAAACTTAGAAGAAATGTCTGCCTTCCCTCTCTAAGCTTCTCTTAGGTGCAGCACTCAGTACTCTGGTGTGAAGTGTCTGGATTGTGTAAGTAAGGAAGATGTGGATTTCTCCTCCTCTTTAATGCCTCATCCTCAAAACCTTCTTCCTGCCTGGGCTTAAACTATCCTTTTCCTGTTTTCTTTTGGAAGAGTGGTATGCCACAGAAGAAAGACTTCCAGCATTTGCATGCTGGAAGAGAAATGAACTCTGTACTACTCCACTGCAGTAGCTTCAACCAGCAGTAATTCAACCCCAACAACGCAGAAATCTTAATTTATAATGACCTCCTGAAGTTACTGTGCAATTTGGAGTCAACTGCAAAGGTGGTGAGAACTCTGTGGCTGATATGACAACCACATTAGGTAAGAGGGAGTGGGCATGAACAGGGGCATTGCTTTATAACCACTAAGTGTAGTGAATGGTATTTCCATGTATTTGGATCTCTTCCTACCAGCTGCCATATCTGATCTTTGTTCTTGGATGAACTGCAAATTTTTGTTTCCAATTGACTGCGTGTCTTGGTGTGGCAAACTTGAAGATAGTTGAGAAATTCCACTTTCCTCATCTCCTGTTGCTTCTGCTGTTGTTTTTTTCAAGCTATTCCAGCAGTGTTTAAATATCACTTCATTGTGGAATTTGCTTTTCATTTCAGTCTAGGTGATTATTTGTATGAGTAACAATTATTTGCATTATTATTTGTGTAATTAAAATCCAGAATGGGTAGGCATGGTTGAGCAGTTTTCCAAAGCGTTGTCAATAGCTCAGACTAAGAGAACCATGTTATGTTCTGCTCTTTGCTATCCAAGACCATAGCTAGGAAAGTCCAGAGAAAGGAAAGATGGAGACCTAATCTTGTTAATAATTGGTTCATGTTTGTGAGAACCTGTTTGCACACAGGTAGGTAAATGACTCCTAAAAAGTAAATTTAAACTGATAATAGGGAAGGTCAACATCCATGACAAGCTAACAACTTATTTTTGGAATGTTGCTATGGGAGCAGCATTTGCCATCCTGACAAGTCAGGGAGAAGAGATATTTGCAGTGATGCTGTCTCACTGATGTCATCAAGAGAAGCATCCCCTGACAGAGGTGTACTTCACTGATGCATCAGTAATCCCTGTTTCTCACTGCAGTAGCAAGAGAAATGGTGTAAATCCAGGGGGAGAAGCAGGGCCAGTGCTCCTGAGGGTGTGGCAGCCTTCCCATCCCTGCAATGTGCTGTCCTGCAACAACCCCTGCTCACCAGGTACTGCAAGTGTCGGCTCCTGACCCCAACTTCATCACTGCTGGGGGAAATCAACTGGATACCCTCTAAGCAATGCAGGTACTTGTGATTTTCTTCTCTGTGTCTATTTATGAGACATTGGGTGCTGGTCACCCACCAGAAATTCCCCTTCCAGCATCCAGTAGTGGTAATTGAGAAGCCACTGTGTTTATTTATTATTATTTATTATCTTTCCCTCTGTCACCTGTCCAACGAGACTTTCAGGCTAAAATAGATATGGCAGAGATCAAGAAGCATTTGGACAACGCTCTCAAGCACAAGGTGTGATTCTTGTGGTGTCCTGTGCAGGACTGGGAGATGGACTGGATGATCATTGTGGGTCCCTTCCCGTTCAGGATGTTCAATGGCTCTGTCACTGCTCTTGGTACTGTCAATTACAGAATCTGAACGTTTTGGGTTGGGAGGGACATTAAAGACATGTTCCAACCACCTTGTTCCAAACCCCCTGCCATGGACAGGGACACCTTCCCTAGACCAGATTGCTCAGAGCCACATCCAGCCTGGCCTTGAACACTTCCCGGGATGGGGCAGCCACCGCTTCTCTGGGCAACCTGTGCCATCACCATCCTCAGAGGGAAGAATTCCTTCCCAATATCTAATCTCCGCCCTCTGTCAGTTTGAAGCCTTTTCCCCTGTCCTATCCTTTCATGTCCTTGTCCAAAGTCCCTCTCCAGCTCTCTCGTATCCCCTTTAGGTACTGGAAGGGGCTGTACGGTCTCCCCGGAGCCTTCTCTTCGGAGAAGCGCTCTCAGCCTGTCCCCGCAGCAGAGGTGCCCCAGCCCTCAGCGATCCCCTCAGCGATCCCCTTTGCTCCTCTTTTCCAGACAAAGGCGACTTAACTCGCGGCACGCGGAGCGCAGCGCTGCGGAGCCTCGGCCGCGCCCGGCCCCGCGGAACGGCAGCGGGGCGGTGACATCGCGTGCCGAGGCGGTGACATCGCGTCCCGGGCGGAATCGCATCACAGAGCGGCGCGTTCCGCTTCCGGCGGCCGCGATGGTGGAGCAGGGAGACGGCGGCGGCGCCATGAGCTTCCTCAAGCGCTTCCCGCCGCCGGCCGACGGCGTCCGCCACCAGCAGGCGGACACGGAGGCGCTGCTGGCGGGCCGCAGCCTGGGCGCCGGCACCCTCTACATCGCCGAGAGGTGCGGGGCACAGCGGGGCTGGGAGCCCTCGGGGCGGCCCGGGAGGGATGGAGGGCTCGGGTGAAGGGGCCGTGATGTGGGGGAAGCCCTCGGGGGCTGTGGGGCTCTGCGGGTTGTGCCGCTGCTCCTGCTCGTTCTAAACCAGGCAAGAGGGAGCAGCTCGGGCAGGGACCCGGCTGGCTGGGGCATTCGGGGCCGGGCTGGATGGGACTTGGAGCGGCCGGGTCTAGTGGGAGGTGTCCCTGCCCACGGCAGGGGCTTGGAACGAGACAGCTGTAAGGTTCCTTCGCACCCAAACCATTCCGTAAAACACGGCACGGCGGAGAAATGTGCACTTGCAGCCCAGAAAGCCAGCTGTATCCTGGGACACAGCAAAAGCAACGTGGCTAGCTGGGCAGGAGGGGTAATTCTGCCCCACTGCTTTTGTGAGACCTCCCCTGGAGTGCTGTATCCAGCTCTGGAATCCCCGGTATAAGAAGGACTGGGAAATCTTGGAGCAAGTCCAGCAGACACTACAAAATTGATAAGGGGACTGGAATACCTCTAGTACGAAGACAGGCTGAGAAGATTTGGGTTGTTCAGCCTGGGGAAGAGGAAGTTGTGTGGAGACCTCATGGCAACCTCCCAGTATCAGAAGGGGCATGCAGGGCAGCCAGAGAGGGGCTCTTTGACAGGAACTGGAGTGATAGGACAAGGAGGAATGACTTCAAGCTGAAAAGGAGAGCTAGAGTGGTTATTAGGAGAAAAGTCTTTACTGTGAGCAGGGTGAGACCCTGGCACAGGTTGCCCAGAGAAGCAGTGGATGTCCCATCCCTGGAAGTGTTCAAGGCCAGGTTGGATGGGGCTCTCAGCATCCTGGTGTAGTGGAAGGTTCCCTGCCCAAGATAATGGATTGGAGCTAGATGATCTTTCAGGTCTTTTCCAACCCAAAGGATTCTATAATTAAAACAATTGCAGCTCTCCTCTTTTAACAGGGTAGATGGGGCTGTTGGGTTTCTGCTTAACTGCTGTGGTTCTGTGAAGTCTTTAATGTTGCATTAATCATGTAGAGACTCTTCTTATTATGCAGAAATCAGTCTGGTTATTCTGGAAGATGTTATCTGAGCTCTTTATGGTCTCCTTTCAATTCTCCCTGCATTGTATAGCTCAGGGAGACAGCTTGTTGATTCAAACAATGTAATTTTTTTTAACCATGGAAAAGTATTCATAATCTATTCTGCAATTGAAGAGCATTGTTGAAACAAAAACATAATTTAAAATGTGCACTGAGGAGTGAATTGTCTTTTAAAAACCTCTGACTAGGAAACTTATGAAATGGCCAATATTGTCGAAGGAGCTTTTGCCCCACCTGAGCTTGTTAGTGGTGTCTTGGAGAGGAATCTCTCTGGAATTTTGTTCACTCTTTTATTTAGTTTGGTTACAGCTATCAGGACTTCTGTTTGTGGGGTATCTGCTCTGAGGATGTGTAATGCTGACTTTCTTTGTAAGCTGCTTTCAGTAGACTTGTGCAAGGTACCTGCAGGTCTGCCAGCTGCCTCTCCACGTGTTCCAGTGCATCACAGAGCTTCCACCAGAGGCACTTGTTGGGATGAACAGAAAACACCAGTATTCACAGGAGTGTCGTGGGAGAATGGGGCATCCAGGAGCACAGTGTGGCTCTTGATCATGTACTGACTCTCCACCAGCAGCTGTAAGCATTGGGGACTGGACAGTTGAGGCTAGGAAATAAATTCCTTGCTCCCACTGCACTAGCTCTTGCTCTCAGCCAGATTTTCCAAGGCAAGGAGTCTTCTGTGACCTTTCCATTGGTTTTGCCCCACCACAAAAGCTTGTGAATGCTGAGTTTTGCACATGGTGGAGGTCTTGCTTTCTGGCCCTGAGTGTTTCTGTTCACTCTGTGACATTGATTATAGGCACCCAAATCTAGTTTGAGTTTGATTTCTCAGTGTCTAGAAAATGTTGATTGTTCTGATACAAAGGAGGCAGCATCCTCGTGGTGACAACCTGTGCTGTCTCTTGCTGTGGTTAGGGATGGCAGTGAAAGTGGGGAAAGCAGAGGCTGTACCACAGAATTTGTGACTGGAGGAATACCCATAACCTGGCTGTGCTGATCACACAACTGGCTGATCCTCTGCATACAGGCTATACCCACATCTGATCTATGACCTTCTAGGAATTATGACACTGACTTGCCTTTCAGTGTCCCCTTTGTCTTGGAAAACCACATTTAATAGCTTGAGTTACAGATCACACTCTGGAACCTCTGTAGTTGTCTTTGGAATGATAGATATCAGCAGGGAGGAGAAAATGGAGAAATTCAGCATTTAGTGCAAATGTGATAGAACTGTGATGTGTTTAGGGTTCTTAGCTTCACATTCTTTAGGCAGGGGTGTATTTTACCTCAGCCATCAGTTAATGCTGCTATAAAGTCCTGTTCAGGCAGGTCAGGACCGTGTATGCCCGCAGAGTGGGCTTAGTGCCTTGTCCACATTTACTCACGTTTTGGGCTTGGTTTGCTTTTCTGCAGGCTTGAATCAGATACTGTGGATTTCTCTGTTAGTTTCTAACTTACCTCTTCTTTTTCTCCTCCCTCCTTAGTCGCCTGTCTTGGCTGGAAAACTCTGGAGTTGGCTTCTCCTTGGATTACCCCACCATAAGTCTGCACGCCGTCTCCAGGGACCTGAGCGCCTACCCAAGGGAGCACTTGTACGTCATGGTGAACGCCAAGTTCGAAGGTAAGGACTGCTGCTTGCTGCTCCCACACGGTCCTGAGTGACAGGATTTCCTCCTCAGCAGGAGGAAATGTTGGTTTTAAGTAATTGCTTGCATTTTATTTTTTATTTTCCTGGAGGATAGTTGTTGTAGAAGCACAGCTTAGGGTTTGTTTGGAGTCACTTCTTTACAGTTCTGCTCTCAGCTTGTGGCTGTGTACACTGAAACTGCTGAGAATCAGTTCTCTGCCCTCTTACACTGTTATAAACAATTTAGTTCCTCTGGCAGTCTCCCTGTGATTCCATCTTGAGTATGTTTTCTTCTTTATTCAATTTATGTTAATGTTGCTGCCCTCTCCAGGCTTGATGAATTCCTGCTGTTTCACAGCCAGGAAACTTTTCATTCATTTTCTCCCACAGCTTGGTTAAATACAAACAAGAAAAGGCAATAGGTCATGTTACCAGGCTTTAATGAATCTTTGTAGATGGCCCACAAAACCCACCTTTTTGACCATTCTTGCTTTGATGTAGAGAAAGCAAGCTTTCTGTTTCATTGTTTCTATGAATATTGTATTTTTATACACATACACACATATATATGTATTTTAAATATTTTTTTTCCGGCAGACCTGTTAATAATTTAAGTGTGTCAAAAACTGCCATCGCAGTTGAAGATTAAATGAGTGTTAAGTCTTGAGCAGGTCTCCTTTTCCCCTTCCTGCCTACTGGTCATCACAGCTAAAAGTTAAGATCTGGCTTTTTTTTTTTTTCATGTATCCAGAAAGTAATGACAAGACTCTGAGGAGGTGGAGATGCTTCTAAGCTATTAGTGCATTATTTCCTTCTCTTATGTTACTAATGTTCTCTGACAGTCTATCACTACAAATAATAGGAGAACATCTGCATATGCCTCTTGGTTCTTCTTCCTCATTTTCCTTTAACTGTGGTTATTTTGAAGTAAAAAGAGCCTCATCTGAAGAAAGATACTGTTTGTGGCTTTTAATTAATTCTGATTATGGCATTTGAAATATGGATATCCTGTGAAAGCCTTTATCTAGAAATCCTTAATAGGCTGATTTTTTAAATGGGTAATATTTTGTGGGTGTATTTTTTAGTATATTAACTCTGCCTACCATAAATCTTCCACAGCAGGTAGGTTTTACTTTTTAAAGTCTAGCCCTGGCCTGCAGTTTTAACTGCTGAATAGTGTTAAACCTTTCCACTTAGTTGTCTTCAGGAGTCTTCATTTGCTGTTGTGCAGGGTACATTGTGTCCTTCCTCTGAAAGTTTTGTGTGTGCTCTCTGTGTGTTTGTGCCTTGTCCTCACCCCTTTTTTAGAAAAAGGCACTCAGAGGTTGACTGCACTGAAAATGAAGAGCTGGACTCAACAGTAACAAGCTGTGCCTGCGGGTGTCAGCTGGAAAAGAACCGGGTGGTTTCCTTGCACATTTCATTTTCAGGGCAGCTGGCTGGCAGCTTCTTGGCATCTTTATATTCTTGGTGGTGCCAGTTTTGTGTGTGACAAAAACCATTCTCAGTGGAGCAGCCTCTTCTCCTGTAGAAAATAATTGTGCATTTTTGAGGCTGTCAGTGCAGTGTCCCCAGGCCTGAAGTGAGGAACTGCAGCCATTTCTGTGGGGTTTTTGTTCACAGAAAGTGTAACACCACACTGATGCTTATTTATTTGTGTACAGAAGTCAGGAAGCACTGCAGTTGTCACTGGTTCTGGGTGCACTTTGTATTTCTGACGTCTTACTGGCTGACTAGGAATATTGGAAATAGAGCAGAGATCCTCTGCACATGTCAGAGTCCCCTGTGAGGGACCACACTGGAAGCTAGCTGATTTCTTGACAGTAATGTTAAGGATCCATAAAAAAACCCATGTGGTTTTAAAAATGATAACAGTTGTGAATTGGGTTTTGGGCAGTGTTGTTTTTAATAAGAATCGGGCAATTTTCCTGAAATACTTGAGTACATTCTGTGACCAGTACAGAAATCTGTGCTCCTTAAGTTATAAACAGAGAAGTTTTCACATGTGTTGCAAGTGTTGTTGAGGTGCTATAGGAGGGCCTCATATATCCATGTGGGTCTTGGGATTTCATGGGGTTTTTTGGGAGAACGAGTGGAGGTTTTGTGCCTCTCCTAGGTTGTTTCTGATTTCATTATGTGTGCTCCTGAAAGAATAAACAAATGTGGGTTTTTTTTAACAAAATAAACATGTTTCTTCTAAATCTTTCAATCTCTTAAAGAGGAGACAAAAGAGGCTCCCATGACTGAAGGGGAGGAGGATGACAGCGATGATGACGTTGAACCGATTGCAGAATTCAGATTTGTACCTAGCGACAAATCAGCCTGTAAGTGCAAATGGGAGTTGTGTTTTAGTTCCAAGTCCTGGTTATATGTGGAAGGCACTTGGGTGCAGAGATGTAATTACCATGATCCTTCAGTATCCTTCTCTAGTGACTTGATTCCTGTGTGCTGGAAAGCAAATTGTGTTATCTGGCTTGAAAATGGACTCTTTCAAGCAGCTGCTTCTGAAGGAAAATTCAAGTGCTTTAAAAGAGAAACTGTTGAGTATAAATACACAATGTGGATAATCTCACTTGTATACATTTGCAGAGAATATGTATGGGAAATGTCTTTTTAATTACAAATTCAGTGATATTTGAGTCAGTGACAATTTCATTAGAAACATGCTAATGCCCTGGCACTACCACTGAAAAGCTGTCATATCCTATCTGGTGTAGAGCTTACAGTTAGATTCAAGTTTTAGGAATCTGATGGATGGGATGCTGCAAGTTTTCCTGCAGTAGGTAACCACAGACATAATTGTCCAGAGATAAACCTTTATCATCAGTGAAATAATGCAAAAGTGCTGTTAAGAGGCTAAAGCACCAGGCTGGATCTCTGAAACCTGATTTGTTTCTTGCATGGCTTCTGGCTTGTTGGACGATGTTTTCAAATACGAATTCAGTTGTGGTTCTGCTAAAGGAGTATTCTGACTACCTCTGATCACTCAGAGCGGGGTTTCCTGCCTGTTGCTTTGAGGTGCTGGTGGAGGTCTGTGTTCCCTTGTGTCCCTGCAGTGGAAGCCATGTTCTCAGCCATGTGTGAGTGCCAGGCCCTGCACCCAGACCCGGATGATGAGGACTCAGACAACGATTACGAAGGGGACGAGTACGATGTTGAGGCCCGCGGTTGGTAACAGTTGCTTCTTTTGAAATACCTGCCAACACTTGGATACCTGATATCTGTCATAATTGTTTATTACTCAGCTTGCCTAAACCTCCCTTTTGCCACAGGCACATAGAAATTCATAAATCTGCAGAAAGCCTGTAGTTTGGCTGTTGCAAATGACAGGAATTCAGCAAAAGCATTGTTCTGGCTCTCCAAAGCCCACAGACATAAAGAGCAGCCTTTCCGGTTCCCAGTGGCTGTGCTAGCCCAGGTTTAGTGCCCATGCTGCTGTGTGGTCAGTTCACATTGCTGTGTGTATTCTGTACCTGATGTAAGCAGCTTTTTAATCTCAGTCAGTTAATCTGAGCGTAACTTGCCCAGCTGCTCCCCTGTTCCTCCACCTCTGCATGTTTCTGGCTCCTAAACTTAGGCCTGCTAAACATAAACTTGTTTTTGCAGAGCTAGAGCAAGGTGACATCCCGAGCTTTTACACATACGAAGAGGGATTGTCACATCTAACTGCAGAAGGCCAGGCCACGCTGGAGAGGTTGGAAGGCATGTTAGCCCAGTCTGTCAGCACCCAGTATAACATGGCTGGAGTGAGAACAGAGGACTCCATAAGGGAGTTTGAAGGTAAGACATGCTTTTGTTTCACTAAAAAATGTGTCTTCATCAGTGACACAGCCAGTGGGATCAAGGGCACCCTCAGCCAGTTTGCAAACACCAAGCTGAGGGGTGCGGTTGGCACTCCGGAAGGATGGGATGCCATCCAGGGGGTCCTGAGCAAACCTGAGGAGTGGGTCCATGGGAACCTCGTGAGGTTCAACAATGCCAAGTGCAAGGTCCTGCACCTGGGTTGGGGCAGCTCCCAGTATCAACACAGGCTGGGAGATCAAGGGATTAAGAGCAGCCCTGCCAAAAACGATGTGGGGGTGCTGGTGGATGGAAAGCTGCACATAACCTGGCAATTTGCACTCGTAGCCCAGAGCACCAGTCATGTCCCAGGCTGTACCCAAATCAGTGTGGCCAGCAGGGCAAGGGAGAGGAATCTGCCCCTCTGCTCCACTCTGGTGAGACCCCACCTTGAGTGCTGCATCAGTTCTGGGGTTCTCAGCATAATAGGCTATGGACCTACTGGAGTGAGTCCAGAGGAGGTTATGAAGATGATCAAGAGTCTGGAGCACCTCTGCTATGGCAACAGGCTGAAACAGTTGGGGTGTTCAGCCTGGAAAAGAGATGGCTCTGGAGAGACCTTACTGAGGCCTTTCAGTACTTAAAGATGGGGACAAACTTTTTGGTAAGGCCAGTTGCTGTAGGACAAGGAATGGCTTTAAACCAAAGGAAGTGAGACTCAAATTGATAAAAGGAGAGATTTTTTACCATGGGGTGGTGAGCCACTTGCCCAGAGAAGCTGTGGATTGAGGGCTGCTCTATTAAAGAGTGAGCACTTGTTAAAGAGTGAATTAAGAACACTTGATTCTTCCTGGCATGATTTCCTGGAACAGTGGTAAAGTGATGTTGATTTAGGATTTTAAAAAAATTAAACTTATCAGTCTACACCAGGGTTAGGAAGCAGTTTCTCCTCTAAATGAGTTGCAGTTTTAATTTGGGTTTTGATTTTGGTGGGTTTTTTTTTCATACCCTAATTTATAAGTTAACAGTTATCTTAACAGAGTTTAGGGTGAATTCTACATCATTCAAACACACTGAAACAGATTTATTAAAAAAGATCTATTTTTCTAAAGGATGCTGTCTCTTAATTCTATTGATCATTCAACTGTGTATTTAAGGAGTAAAATTTCTTTTTTTGGGGAGCAAAAACCTGATTTCTCAGACTGTCTTTTCTGTGTGCTGTTTTGACTAGAGCAAGATATTATCTGGAAGTACAGGGAAGTAGTTCAGTAGCATTGCTTCTTTTTTATATATAAATTGCAGTGCTTTTTATATGCCCTTATGTTTTTGAAAGATGGAAAATGACGCAGCAGTTGTGGATTTCTAGAAAATAATAACTAATTTGTTCTCATCCACAGGGAGAGGTTTTTAATCTTATTTGTTTAGTCAGTTGTTTTCAGGTTCTCTTTGTTCTGCAGTTTTGAATAAATTTATGTAAAGATAACCATAGGTGATAGGCTTCTGTTTCAGCAGTGCCCTTTGTTTGAAAATTCAGTCAGGTTTCTGAATCCCAAAATTCCAGAAATGAATATAAATTGAACAGCAAGTATGTCACATGTCTCAGAGTCATCTTCATCAGTTTTGTTTACTTTCCTAATCTTACTTGCTACAGTACTGCTGCTTGGTTTACTGCAATTCTAAATATCCCCAGGGCTGCTCAGTTTCAGAGTTACTTTATTTTTTGACACTGTAGCATAGGGCAGTCTTTCTTTCCAAGGATTGTTTCAGAACAGGATACAGCCTCTTTTTGCTAGAATAAAGTTATTCAAAGGAATCATGATATTTGTTACATCAAAACTTCATTTAAAAGATGAAATAGTTATAATCCAGTGTTTAAGTCGTATAATAAGACAGGATGAGGTGAGATTGTAGGAGGTGGTGACGTCTTTAAATGACTGACCAGCAGTGCTGGAGCAAACCCAGAAACTTGTGAGCTCATCAGCGTTTCCTTAGGCTGCTTTCAGAAGTTCAGTGAAGGGCTTTTCTGTCCTGGCCACCTCTTGTCAGCAGAGGGCATCTGCTCTCTTTCCCGGGAAAACCTCATCCCTCATCCCCTTGTTTACGGAGCACTGGCTGTTTTTTTTCAGATGGGATGGAGGTGGACATAGCACCAGTGGTTGCTGGGCAGTTTGAAGATGCTGAAGTCGATCACTGAGGAGGACGGGTGCTGCTGTAAGTTCCTCTGCCTTCTCACATCAATGCTTTTCAGTCCTGCAGAGCCTTCCCTCGCTAATTTGTAATTTGTGTAGTGTAGGTGATCTTACAGGAAGTATCTCATGATAGCAGGATGATGGTGATATAGAAAAAGGAAAAGGGAGCTGTAGTTGTCATAAATGTAGAAAGATGTTTAATGGTCTGTGCCAAAATGTCTATTGGCATAAACCATTACCCTGCAGAGGTAACCTGCATGGATGTGTCTGTCTGGAAGACAGGTCAGCCTTTTAGTTGGTTTAAGAATTGTCTGATCTCAAAGGCTCTTAGGTGCTGATACATGAGCACTGGAGGCATCCCTGGGAAGTTACTGCCTTTATTCTCTGTTGTTTTGCCCTTAGTGTGTAGGATTTCCCAGGCAGTTCAAGGGTGCAGGACACTTCACAGCACAGCAAGTGTATCAAGTCCATCTCTTCCTTCACTATAAGCAGAGCAGGAACAGTTCCTGGTAAAGTTACTGAGCTATCTGGGTGGGATTGCTCTCAGGAGCAAACAGCTTAGAGACAACATCCTGCTCAGGTGGTTTTGCCAGCGTGATCCCTTTTCTTCCATCGCCTGTGCTTGCTTTTCTCCTCTTAGTAGCATTACAAGATGTGCCAGTGGTTCCTTGGTGGTGCTGGGAGGGAGAGGAAGAGCAGCTTTTTTTGGGACTGTGTGTAGAGATGCACAGGCACAGTGGGGTTGTGATACCACCCTTGCTTCAGCAGTGCTCACTAGTGCTCAGTCTGTACGTGCTGCTCAAGTGGTGCTGGCATGTCACAGTTCTTGTGCCTATCTCAGAAGGGAGACTCACAGCTCTCACCCTAAAGTGAGGGTCCAAATATCCCACTTGAGATACTGGAGAGAGCAGCTGTGGAGCAGGCAGCCAAAAGCTCAGGGGAGGAAGGAGGAGAGTGACACAAAAAGGAGTGTGACACATTGAAAGAAAAGTGGGAAAGTAGTTGATGAGGGATTACAGTGTCACAAAGAAGGAGGCTGCAGTCCCCAAGGAGGGGTGCTGCATACCTGCATTCCTCCTCTGCTGCTTATTTTTCTTTGCTGCTGCAGTTCTGAAAGTCTCAGAGTAGCCTTGTGTTCTCTTACTGACCTCCATCACTGCCACTGCTCCTGAATTGGTATTTATTGTCTGATGTAAGAGCTCAAACTTCTGTAGTCACATTTCTACGCTGGGAAGGACTTTGCAAAAGAGAGAGGAGTTCTTGAAAATAAAAATTAGATACTGGTTGTCCTGCCATTGGCTGGTCTGCCAGTTTGGTCACTTAAAAATCAGAGAAAAGCCTTTACCTTTATATCAGGTGCATCTTAGTAAGTGAATGGAAATTTAGACTCTGATGACTCCATATCAAGATTACTTTGGTCAATGGCTTATTTAACAAAAAATCATGCTGTTGAAAATTCAAATTTGACTGCTTTATCTATTATCCTGGTTAAAATTTAACTGGATTAAGGAGAGTTAGTAGCTGATAGCAGATCTGTAAGAAGCCTGAAAGTGCTGGTGCAAGTCTTGTAGACTGTTCTTCTATAAAAGGACAAAATACACCCAGTAGGAAGTGGTGTTGGTTAGTGGGATTATTACTCTGCCTTCCATGGTACAGCATGTGGCTGTGGGAGATGAATGCTGTGAGAGGTGACTGGAGAGGATTTCCTCCTGTGCTTCTGCTTGTGCTGATCGGAGCTGAGGGGCTGATCCCTGTCAGAGCAGATTAAGTGACCTGCACGTGCAGTGTCAGGTGCTGCAGTGACATCACTCCAAGTAGCAGTTTGGGATGGCCCTTTTAGAGTAACCACCAGCCTGAGTGTGTGGATGTAATTTAAGGAAGTTTAGGAATCTAGGACCTTAAGGCAGCAATAAGGAACTGAAGGTAGAAAGTGACAAGGACAGCTCTTGGAGGTCTGTGCTAATCGCCCTGCTCAGAGGGTGGCTTGTCTCTACAGTCTGTGTGTAGGGGTAGAGAGGGAGCATGCTGTGATCTTGTGGGTACTCCATGGAACAGCCTGGCCCTCTTGACCTCCTGAACTGCAAAAAGATCTACAGGAACATCTTGTTGGTGATCCTTCAGAGAGCAGTGCTGCCCTGCCTCCCAAACAATGCCCTTGTGTGATGCTCATTTTGCATGCCACCCAAATGAGATGTGACAGTCTCCTGCTGAAGCTCCTGGAAGACTTGCTGGCAATTGGTGCAGGACATTTCCAGTGTTCCTGCAATAAGTGGTGTTTTGTCTGTGGCATCACGAGGCTGCAGCAATTGTTCTGAAGCAACTGGTGTGTCTGCCTGTGGGTGCAGTGGGGTCTGCCAGGGCACCCTGGTGCCTGCTGTGAGCACATGCTGTCCTTGGCTGACCTGAGTTAGAGCTGCTGCCAAAGGCAAAGATGCTCAGCCCTTCTGAAAATTCATGGGCTTGTGGTGAAGTGTTGTCCTCTGACTGCAACCAACAGATAGCTACTATTCTGTGATGCTTAACAATCTTTTATTTTAATGCCAATTATGTAAACTTGGGTGTCTTATGTCTTTCAGATTCCTCTTGTGGCACTTCCAGAATAAGCTGTAAAACCGAAGGCATTGCAGTGACTATCGGGAGTTAACCTTTCTTTTAATGACCTAAGTTTAGACATCAGGTCTAAAATGCTTGTAGAGATGTTTAAAACAGGGTTTGACATTTGTGACCACGTTGGGGTTATTTAAAAAAAAAAAAACAACAAAATAAACAAAAACAATAAAACCTCTTGCATCTAACACTTGAATGGGGCTAATCAGGGATCATTTCATAGAATTATAGAACGATTTGGCTTGGAACAGACCTTAAAGATCATCTGGTTCCAACCCCACCTGCCATGGGCATGGGTGCCATTGAGTAGATCAGGTTGCTCAGGACCCCATCCTAACCTGGCTGCAAACGCTTCCAGGGATGGGGCAGCCACAGTCTCTCTGACCAAACTCTGGCCTTTTAAAGAAGCCTTTGTAGGAATTCTAGGACTTCAGACATAAAACTGTAAGTAGAACAGAATTTTAGATTGTCCTGGAATTCTCCATATTTTTTTATCTGTCATTGACTCTGTGGAGTAGAAATGGGAATAGAAATGTTATGACTAAAAGGAAATAGGGTTGGCCAAGGATTAAAAGAAAAGGTAAATTAAAACCCCCTCAAGTAACTGGCTTTATCATTTCAGTGCTATCCCTTTCATTTCTCTGAGAGCTGAGCTTGGGTGGTAGAGGAGATGGAATAAAGTCTGTAAGGTCCAGACAAAGAGAACTGTTTTGTGTCTTTGTATTAAATGTTAACATTGTTAAATAAACTAAGATTTTTGTATCTCACAACCAGCTCACTGTTGCAGTTCTCCCTCCTTTACTTCAGCAAGCAGCTTGAGCCCTAGACTTTCAGACCTCTCTTCCGTAACAAAAAAATCTTCAGTGAAGCCAAAGTCATTTTCATCATTTACCTGGATGTGAGGATAAACAGACAGAGCAGAGTATGCCTGTGACAGAGTTAGTCAGACACATCCCAAACTTAAGAACCCAGCTTTAGATTGCCAAGATATTGGTCCTGCTGGAGCTTTTCCTGTTTCATCTCTCTGCAGGGTGGTGATTTTGCGATTGGAAAATATCAGCAAATTCAGGTTGTTCCTGACTTCCCCTGGTATTGAAATGAAAGTCTGGACCAAAGTTCCTCTATTTTCTTTTGCTTTGAAGTTGACCTGTGATTTTTTTGGGGGGGAGCAGGGGTGAGGTATTGCTGTGTTGATATATGAACAGTTTACTGGCCCTGCACTCTGATTACATGTTAGGATGTGATTTGGTTCCAAGGTACGTGATAATTATAACCACTCTTTGTTGAATATTTGTTAGGAATGCCAGTCAAATGAGGGATGTCTTAACAGGGCTGTGAACCATTGATGTAGCTGAATAAATGAGGTATTCAGCAAGTTATGCAACAAGACATTCTACAGCAATGTCTTTACCAGCCCCTTTGTGTACATACATACGTATTTATGTGAGTGCGTGCATGTTTTTGTTAGGAATTCAGAGTTACAAAGGAGGATACAGAGTTGATTTTTGCACTGGCATTTGGAGAATCTTGGCATGGTGAGATTTTGGGACAGGTAAAAAACTCTTACCGGCACCATAATTGAGGCAAAAGGCTCATTGAATTCTAAGTCACCACTCACTGTTGAAGCAGACTGGTGGAGTTTTTTAGTGTGTGTAAATCTGAGTTGGAATGTGGTGTGTCTGTTGTTTTCCATGTCAAATGGCATCCTGTTACATACCCTGGCAGATGGGCACAGTTAACTCCAGGGCAGCTGGACTGTTCACAGTTCCTCTCAGCACTCTCACTACACCCAGAAGGAGAATTTGCGTGGCACTATCGTGGAGCTCCAGGAGCAGACATCTTGTAATGCTTCCAGTCAAATCAATGGAGCAAGATTAATTGAGGTGAGGTGGAAACAAACCTGGATGAAGGCTGAAGGTAGTATCCAGAAGTGTCTTGTGTGGATTGACAAGTTTTATTTTCAATAAAACCTTGTATTTAGGCTGTGTGTAAGTGTTCTGGATTTCATAAGCACTCAGTGCCTCAAATGTAAAATACTCCTTTTTGCTTGCACACCAAAACCAGGTAAATTCTTCAGTTCCTAGCTTGGGTTTATTTTTCATTATTCCTGCTACTTTTGTTGTTTTTATTTTCTTTTGTTTTGCATTAATTTAATCAATTTAAGGCTTGTCTAATTCCTAGTGATTTAAAAAAAATTATATACTAGTGCCTGTAAATACAGCAACTACTTGTTAATAACCCAGATTTGTACCAATTTCCTTTAAACTGTATGTTGTGCCAAAATCAACAAGGCAGACATGGAGAAGCCAGATCTGATCTGACCTCTTCACTTTATGGACTTTGCTTTTGCAGGCCATTAAAAATGACGTGGAAGTAGGGCCTCTAATCTAACAACTCTTGGCTGCCTGTAGGTTTGTGTATCTGTTATCTCTTTTGTCTATTTTTATGCTCTGAGGTTTATTTTTGAGACCTTTATCCTGTGGGCTCCATGGCTTCAGAGGAGACATCAAATCATGTAGATTTTGAAATACTTGTTTCCATAAGAAAAGAAGTGAAAAAGTGGGGGGAAAATGTTATTAGGTATGGATCACTTTAAAAGGAGTTAAAAGAGATAAAAAGCAGTAAAGCAAGAAAGGGAAGGTAAAAACCCCCAAAATTATCTGTGTAAGAAGCAGAACAAGGTATAAAAATATGTATTTTTTCAGAGAATCATATCTTTTCAGGCTAAGTGTGCTGGTGTGTGGTCCTTGCCATGGACAGTTCTAACAAGAACAGGTTTCCTTTGGTAGTTCTACTCACACTGCAGTCAAAGAGCTGCTGAATGGTAACCCAGCAGTTCTAGTTCTCTTCAGCATATTAGCAGGCTAATTTTTTTTATTATTAATAGCTGAATACAGGGTCATGGATAGGACTCTTGTATGTAAAGCACATTTATACATCACATTAATTTTGTGATATGATCTTATAGGTACCTTGGAAAAATAAAACGAGAAAAGATTTTATTGCAACAAGGAAGAAATTACATGGAAATATTTACTTTTCAAACTCTTGCAAAAAAGATAGCTGACTACAGTAGCTGTAAAGACTTCATCAGTTTACTGTGAAAACCCCCCATCAGATTCCCTTTCTTTTAAAATATGGTTTGTAAGGTGACTTGGATGATGAGGGGAGGGACAAGATGTCTTTGTGGAATTTGTTAACCATCTCACCTTTCAAACTAAGTAACCATAAAAAGGAAAACTGAATTTACTCTTAAATTTGAGAAATATATTTTGGCACGTTTAAAAATTAAGCTGCAGCCAGAAGAAGAAACCTCGTGCTAGAAACAGAGCTTCAGAGGGTAGTACCCATCAGTGGTGTTTGCCTCAGCTGAGGCTATAAAGGTCATGGTTCTGTATGTAGCTCTCCTGTGGTTTTTATCTCTGATATTTATTCTCCTGCACTGCAGATTGATTTGTTTTTTAAAGAAGTTGGTAAGAGCTACATAAAATTAAGGACAAATTGAGTACTGCATGATTCATCCCTATATACTGTGTCTATGTGAAGAGGCAGCAGTTAATTGCTGATAAAAAGTCCAGGGTTTTGCCTGAAATGCCATTTGATGTGTGTGTCTACAGAATTTTATGGTATTTTATTACTGCTTTTTCCAACCAAGGTAAACATTCAGCAATCTCCAATGGGACAGGATGGGGCAGAGCCTTCCGGGAAGGAAGTGAGGGGTTACTTACCTGCACTCAGGTATTATTAAAACAATGTTGGTCATACAGATTTTTAATTTTGGTGTAGGTGCCTCTAGAACAGAGCTGTGGAGACTTTTAGGGAGTAGTGTAGCCTTTCTTCCTCTCAGAGGTAGGTATATGGCAAGTAGGAATATGATGATAAGAAATCTTCAGCTCCCTTTTTGCAGGTGCCTTCAATGGGAAGAAATCCAATAAAATCAAACCTTGAAAGGACGGGGTATTTCTCTAAAATTAGTTTTGCATGCTAATAAAGGTCAGTAAATGGCACTTACGGCTAAAGTGACAAATTTGTGTTTTAACAGTCCTTCACATTCATATGGCTTAACTGAAAATGGTGGCAGATATTCCCAAAATCTCAATACACATTTACAAAATAATTATTTGAATACAAAGTGGTAAGTCAAATATTTCAAACATGAAATCTGAAAATACAGCATAAAGATGGCACGGAAGTCTGTCTGCAGTTCTCTGAAAGCTTTATGTCTGCAGACGTTGAAAATATTATTTAATGTAATGCTCCCAAATTTCAGGATGTGATGTCTCAAGATATCCGAGGAACGATTCCATCCCATATAAAAGCCACAAGTATTGTACCTGAAATGAGAAGTTACAGAAAGGACCTTTATTTAAATGTGTTCGAGAAGGACACTGTACTGGTATGGAAAATAAACATTATGTTCAAGTATTTGAGTGTCTGACACAATAGAGCAGTACTTTTTGCAAAGGAAGCTTCAACATGCAAGTGCTCCCTGTGAGTTAATAATCTTGTTTTTCCTTAGTATGGTTAATGCTTTGATCTGTGTAAACCAAGCCAAAGGCAGAGTGTTTGGCTGGGTGAATCCAACACAGGCACCTTCCTGTTCCTGATCAGGGCTCCTTTCTTTGTAGCTGGATGTATAGATGACTGAGCCAGCAGATTAACCTCCATCCCTCACCTGAGTTTGTTTGCTGTGTCTGTTTTCATAACCACATCATTTTTAGGTGCTGCCAAGTGGGTATAGGATAGTGGGTGTTTTTTTTGAAGATCATTCTGATGTAGGGTTTATTCTGAAGCTGAAAAAATAGTAGAGATAGTGTATGCTTCTCATAAAGAAACTTCTGTCTCAAGTTGGAAGTGACCCATAAGGATCACTGAGTCCAAAGGGCATCCAGATACAGTTTATTTCCAGGAGTTAAAAAAAATCAGTTTATTCTTTCAGAGACAAAGAGGATTCTGCTTGATGGTGCTGCCCACACATAAGTGTGTATTTGTGGAATTTCTCAGATGACAAAAAAAAGCTTATTGAAAGGGATTCTCTTTAGTCCAGTCTGCCACTCAGTGCAGGACTTTGCCTACTTTGCCTTTGCTGGATGGGTTAGTGAGACTTTTCCTGGCTGAGTCTCAAAAACCTCCATGCTGGAGCATTTCTCCAGGAAACTAATTTCAGTGTTGCTGCACCCTTCCTCCTGAATGTTTTCCTGGAGTCTAAGCTGAACTTCCCATGCCCCAGTTGGTGGCCTTGGTGTTCTTGCCAAAAGGAACAGTTAATCTGTTATCCTTGTACCTACTCTTGAAATAATGCTTGACCGTGCTTAAAACACGCTTTCATCTTATTTTTCCAGCCTAAACAAGTCCAGTTCCCTCAGCCTGCCCTCTTAGATCAGGTACTCTAGGCCCTTCATTGTCTTTGTGGTCCTCCACTGTCTGGATCCCCTTTTTTGATGCATTGCTCTTGTACTGGGGGACTCCAAACCACCCATGTTCCAGATGTCACCTCACAGACCCATCATCAGCTCTGTTGCCCCTCTCTGGACCCACTCCAGCACCTCAATGTCCTTCCTGAGCTGAGGGGCCCAGAACTGGACACAGGACTCAAGGTGTAGCCTCACCAGTGCTGAGTACAGGGGGACGGTCACTTTCCTGGTCCTAGTGGCCACACTATTGTTGATGCAGGCCAAGTGCCATTGGCCTTCTTGGCCACCTGAGCACACAGTGGCTCATGTTCAGCTGCTGTCAACCAGCACCCCCAGGTCCCTTTCTGCTGGGCCACTTTCCAACCACTCTGACTCCAGCCTGTAGCCCTGCATGGGGTTGTTGTTGCCAAAGCATAGGACCCAGCACTTGGTCTTGCCGAATCTCATGTTGTTGGTCTCAGCCCACCTCTGCGGCCTGTGGAGATCCCTCTGCAGAAGTGCTGATCCCAGACTGCTGAATCGTGTGCTTTCTCTTGCAGAGACCAAACTGTTGTGGACAAACTTCAATTTGGGTCACTGTTAAACATCCTGGGGAGTATGAACTCCCAGTACTGACACCAGCATACTCTGCATGGTATTGGCCACCAGCCAGGTGTCAACCCATTGATTGTCACAGTTTGAGGTCAGTGGTTTAGCCAATGTTTATTCCATCTAACAGTCTTTTTGTGTGACCCCACTTTGAACCAAGAACACTGTGGGAGGTGGTATCAGAAGCCTTACTGAAGTGAAGGTACACTGCATCCCTGCTCCTTCTTCATTCCCATGCATTCATCACAGAAGGCAACCAAGCTGGTCAAGCATGGATTACCCTCACTAAGTCTGTGCTGACTGTTCCTGGGTTTATCTTTGTGTTGTTTACATGGTTGGAAATGGATTCCAAGACTCTACCATCTTCCCACTGGCTGAAGTGAGACCAGCTAGCTTATAGTTCCCTGGCTTCTCTCTCCTCCTTCTTAAAAGCAGACATAGTATTTGCACATTTCCCATTGGCAGGAACCTCCTCCAACTGCTGTAACTTCTCATAAATGAAGGACAATTCCAACACTGGCCAACTCTCCCTTTATTTCTAGGTGAATCCCACTAGAATCAATGGATTCACAATCACATATGTTGTTCCTATTTATTGTTCCCTATTTATTGCTTCCTTTCCAAACCCTTACTGATTTACACAGAGGTTTGGGAGCAAATTTTGCTTGAGAAGACTGAGTGGTACCTCACCTCAGCCTTTTCCATGCCATCCATCACTGGGTTGTCTCCCCCATCCCTCAATGGATCTGCATTTTCTCTGGACTTTTTTTGTGACTAGTATATTTGTAACTCTGCATGTTCCTGCTCTTAGTTCCAGTTGAGCTCTAACCTTTCTGTCTTTGTTTCCAAGTGCCTGTGCAAAGCTCTTATACTCCTCCTTTCCTGCCTTTCCCAGTTTCAGCTTCTTACATGTTTTCCTTTGTTGTAGGGAAGCTCTTTGTCTAGCCAGCAGGGAAAGGCCTTTAGTACAAATTCCCAATCTAACACTAAGTGACAGATTCCTTCTGCACATCTAAATCTAATACTGAGCTCTCATAAGCTTTTTCTAAAAATCGCCTTTTCCCATTTATAGCAGTTTCCAAGGGAATTACTGACTTAGCAATTCCCTAAATAAGCAGAATTTTGTTTTGAACTCTGAAGTCTGGACTAGGTAATAGCTCTGCTATTTACTTTCCAGTCTTCCTCTGCACCCTGAACTCTTGTGAGGACTACAACCCAAGTGGCCACATTCAGGACCCATTGTTCTCTGTAGGTAGGTCAAGTTCAGCATTACCACTCACTGGCCCTTTAGTATTTGGATTAGACATAATTACTGACAGTTTCTAGGAACTTCATGGATTGCATCCACTCATTGCATAAGAGTTTTCGCTCTGTCAGATGATGTCTGTGGAGCTGAAAACCCCTATGAGGACCAGGGTCTGGGAATAAGAGTAGTTTGTTTTCAGTTGTTTGTTGAAAACCTCCTTTGCTTCCAAGTCCCTGAGATACTGAACACTTCACTGCACATGGACTTAGAATTCTTGTTTCTTTGCTTAAGTGTTCTGAACTTGCTGGCAGCCTCAGAATAGCCTCTCCTCTGAGCAGAAAGGTCAAAGTCTTACCTGTTGCCTTCTCCCTTGCTTACCTCCTCCATTTACATCTACTGCTAAGTGAACTGTTGTGGCACTTATTTTCTAAGGAATTGTATTAGTCTTTCTAGTAAAACTGATTTAAATAAGGGGGCCCTGGTTCTGGTTTTATAGTCAGAAACACAGCAGGAGGCTAGGCCAGGCTGGATGGTTTGAGCATCTTTGAGCATAGTGGAAGGTGTCCCTGCCCCTAGCAGGGGGGTTGGAACTGGATGGTCTTTAATGTCCCTCACTCTACAATACAATTCTATGATATGCTAAGCTGGCACCTGTCCAGGAAAGAGCATTTCATTTTATTGACCTCCTGACAGTCTTGTCACCAACTTTTCCATTTGTAGCTGCCATCTCCCTGGTACTGAAAGAGCAGCATTAGCTCAGTCCCCATCATTACTGATGGTACAATCATGCCTGGACAACTAACATGAATTCCTTTGGCAGTAAAACAGAAATAATCTTTGCTCCACTGGTAATTATTGAGTCTGTGTTCACAGTGCAGAACTTAGGCCTGCCTGTGCTAAGTTATAAACACTTGCTGGCACCTATGTTTATTGCAGGAATCCAGAGTTTTATGCTGCTGGAGAATCACCTTCACCATAACATTGGTGAAGCCATTTTGAAAAATGAGTAATTAACTACAGTTTCAAGAGTAAATTCCTGAAAGACCATAAACCACCCGTAGATTTGTTTATCCTAAAAGAAAACTTCCATTTCATCCTTGTCTTGTGAAAGTGATAATCAATCTTCCTCTTCTTCCAAGTGTCTTTTCTAAGAACATTGTTTACAATGTGCTTACAGCCAGATCAGGATTCAGTTGTATTCTGAATGCTCTCCATATCCTTGCCCTTGTGGATTTTTGCTACAGCCATAAATGAGAATATGAGTGGAGCCATATTCCACTTTGCACTGTCAATTTTAAGTTTCATGATATGTTTTAGTCCATGGTTCTACTGTGAGGTAATTATTACAGCAAAACACAAAAAACCCTACTGAAAAAATTTCCCAAAGTCAGAACAAAGTAATTTAACCATCTGAGAGGCTGATGCTGGAAGAAGTAAGACATCAGATTAGCATATCATTGTGACTCTGCCTGTTTCTAGAAGTCTGAAACAGCATTTCTGCTGACATGTGGATTCTGAAAGTAATTTTTACAATTGAATTTAAAATATCTCTTCCCTCATCATCTACTTTCATGATTCTGCTTAGAGGTTCTTTCCACAAGAATTTATCATCATAAGAGGTCATTTTCCTAAATGCTTCATCATTTTCTCCAATCGTGAAAGAAAAAATTCTATTCCTATTATTTTCTTATTTTCAAAAAGTGTCAGAAAAAAATCACTTCATGTTAAGATTTGTAGATCTGCACTCCTGTATTCATCAATTCAGTTTTCAGATACAGCAATCTCCTCTGTACTTCTACCTCAGCCACTATATTTGTTTAGAACTCTTGATTTATAAGGTCTCTTAAATGTATCCATGAAACATCCTTGTTCTGTAATGAGGTATTTTTATCACCAATAGATTACTCAGTCCTTCAGGTGGTCCATAGACCTGAGATCTGTCACTAAATGTTTGCTACAGTAGTGATACTGCAAGAAGTGATGTGTCCTGAGTATTCACATCTTTACAACTGCTCAGTCTGGAGGAGCTCCTTTCCCTCATAAATCAAGAGACAGCATTCAATGTATTTTGTGTGTATATTCTAGATGTTAACTAATGACAAACCACTGTTTATGAATTTTCATAGAAAGGTAACATTGCTCCCTAATCACATTCTAAGTTCCTCAACTCATGGGTCCATTTAGGTTAACAACTGTTGATTTTCTTATGTCAAAAATCACCTGGAGGTTTTCTGCAGAGCTGTTCTGCAGGACACATCTTGGCATGTAAGTAGAACATGGGGTTTCAGAGTGCCTCCCATTTCTTTAAAACATTTGCCTAAAGATTAAATCTCACATACTTAAAACCTGGAATATCTTGAAATGGTTATGAGGTTGAAATCAGTTGATGAAAGCTAAAGCTGAATTGTGAGAAATATTATGTGGTCTGTCAGGATCTGAGCAATGCTGATCAGCTTTGCCTATGACATTTAATTACTCACTGAACAGTTATCAAGCTTACTGTATTGTTCAGTCATCCTGTTTAGAGATCTAATTCAATAAGATTATATTAAAGTGAATTTTAGTTAGGTTTAAACTTCCATCTTTGTTTTCAGCTGAGAGTCAAGGCAAGTAGAACACGCACAGACGTGAACTCAAGTAAAGGAAGATTTTTGGTTATAACAGGAGCCCTTTCCAGTGTTTCCTGTGTGTATTTTACATCCTGTTGTGCCTTCTAATAGGATTAACAGTCATGAGAGAACTCGGGATTAGCAGACTGCTTCTTTATATACCCTAAGCAGAAAGCTCAAGATTTGTACGGACCAACTGTAAACAAACAACAGCATGAAGTATCACATGGAGCATTTTCATCTGCACACAGCTAGAAGTCAAAATCAATAGCTTCCAAATTCAAACTGTAATTTAAATTAGAAAAAACCTAGTTGCAAACACTTCTTTTCTTAAACTAAGAGCAGACGGTGTCCAACAGTGACTAGGGGAAAAACACAGAATGAGAACTGCAAAGTTTAGACACTGTGGGGATAAAAGATTTGATATCATAAAAGTGGTAATTAAGAAAGCATATTTAAGGCACTTGTCCCAATACCTGTGGGTAGGTCTTTTTTTAAATTTATCATCCCCATGTTTTTGTAAACTGTCACAAAACAAGACACTGTGTGGTAACCAGCATGTTTCTCTTTCTGAAGTTAATCAGGCTGATATTTACTTTCAGGTAAGGATCACATGATCTTTAAAGGTCCTTCCCAATCCAAATAATTCTATAATTCACTAAACAGTGCTGCAGGCACTCTACATAGAGCGTTAAAAATGTTAAAAATAAACAGCCTGCATTTGCAAAATGAAACCACAATTCTGAATTACTTCAACACATACATTATAATTTACTATTTTCAGTATTTATTTAATGCACTCTCAAATGAAGAACACTTATTTCTTGATTTATGAACCATGTAGTAAATAACACTTTCTCAAACACAGAGTATTAAGAACTTACCTAAGCATGGTGCTATCCAATATACTAGTGAGTAACTCAAAAATTTGTCATAGAAACAATCTGCATGTAATGAAAACGCCAGTGCTGGGTTAAATATTGCTCCTGTGAGATTTCCACCTGCAGTAAGATGTAAACAGCATGAAATCAAACAATCTTTCTTCATATTACTTTAAATTCAAATGCACCATACTACAAGAAATCTACGCCCTGCAATAAAATGAATTAGCAGAAACAGTTTGAACAGGTAAAACTCTTCTGAAGTTATTTACCTGATGACACAGTAAACAGTTTAACTGTTTTCTCAAAGGCTTTAAAATGTGTGAAGGGTAAGCTATAACTTCCTTTATCTCTTTCTAGCAAATATTCTTTAAAGAGATAGGTTTGGCTAACGCTGAATGTTTCTATTGATAAAGCTAGAAGCTATTTCCATATCATGATTTTGGAGGAGACAGAAATTACATAAGCCATTACCTCACAGCCTTGTGTCATGTGAAACCCATATGCAAGATAAAAGAAAAAACTGTCAAGTAGTGTTCTTGCTCAGCTGACCTCTATACTTTCTTATAAGAACACTAATATTATTATATCAATGTACAGAATGTTAAGATTTTCACATGGTATATGAACTGTGGAAAAATTCTATATGTTGTTCAAAGAAAATAGAAGCAAATGCCACTCCACTGTCTTGTAGAAGGAAGCCGAGCATCTTTCCTTGCCTCAGATTTCAGATGTAAATTAAGTTGCCTAAACATTTTCTAAATAACAAGATCCAAACACATTACACTGGGGACTAAACTGCAGCCCAGTAATTACACTGCAGACAGACCTGGAGCTAAGTGTGTTTAATTCTGACATATGTTGTTCCTCCCATTGCAATTCTGCAGAAAAAGCATTACTCATAGCTAAATTACCTGTATTCCTGTACTGTTAGCTACTGACTACCCCATACCTGTTTTATCTATTAACCTATTACCATAAAATATTCTGTAATTGCATCTGTATAATTCTTTACAGTTTATTCTTGACTTCTCCCCAAATAAGCTTGTATGAGCTTTGAACTTACCCTTTGTACAAATACCCTGCTGCTGTAATCCTCATTTGCTATGACTGTGCAATCATTTATCCAAAGTTTTAGTAAGGTCTTTGTCATTCTCTTCTTCTGTATTTCTCTTTCTCTTATTATTATCTTCTACTTCTATTATTAATATCTTCCCTTATTACTTCTACTATTATTAGAGTTCAGGAAAATTTTAATCTTTGCCTACTCAGTTTACTGTGGTTTTATACTTGTTCTCAAGAACAAGTCAGATTTACTGTGCAGTTTGTTTTTCTGCACACTGACATATTAGCAATGTCCACGGTTGCCAGGAAGCCCAGCTACAATAATTTACTTTGCTTTAATCTATTTATGACTCCACTGCTTCTGCTGTTATATCCACAAACATACAGTTGCAAGCAGAATTTCACTCTCAGGATGCAGTTGATGAACATTAAGCATTAGACAGAGTCTTAACTGCTGTATTTCCTTAATATTGATTACTAATAACTACTGGAATATCAACCATAAGCCATGGGCATCACTATAATCTTACTTAAAATTATTCATTTAGCACCTCAGTCTGTGTAATGTAAAATACAAATTATTTTATGGCAGAAGAAGTGTAATCTCTTTGATGGGGTGTGCATAAAAACTTTAGAAGGGGAAGTAACGCCACACAGTGCACGAGAAAGTAATTTTACCTTTTTGCCTTTATTAAAGGCCAAAATTAGGAAGAAAGTCAGAATTAAAAATACATATGTCATTTGTACCTTGATATGTTAGGCTCAGAAATATCTAACCAATTTCATATGATTCTGACTTAACTGTAATACTGCCTATAAATGAAAAAGCCCTCAAAAGGTGTATTTTTTTAACCCCTAAATAAGTACTTTCCCAAAGGAATGATACAAAAATATTCTTGACCATCTTGTATATGGTCTGCATCCTTAGCTAATGAATCATTAAGGGTAATATGTAAAGACATAATGTTCTTTTTTTTGTCTTTATTTAGAAGAAAAAAGAGTGAAGCAGTACTGGAGCTTCTATGTACAGTATGCACTACTATAAAAATTTGGTTTGTGTAGGATTAAATGTAGAAACAAAATTCAAGTATTTTAAAATATGAAAACATAGAAGAAAAAACGAAAGTAGCAGCTTGTGATTTTGAAACAACGGTATAACCTGATGTTATTTGTTGGAGTAAGGTGCATGGCAGACCTACAAACAATAAACAAAGAGGTGCAGAAAATTTCCTGAGAATGATCAGCCCAGCTAAATTATGCATCTGTCCGTCTTCACAGCCTGCAGATGAGAACTCACCCTGCTGGAGGACACTATTTGTGACACCTGATTTGTGAGTGACTCTCCCTACTGCATGTAAGAAGCAGAGACAGGCATGGCTAGGGCTATGCCATGAGATCTACAGGATACATGGGATATGTGCAGCAGACATTGCCCACGGCTGCTATGACAGGATCTGTATACATATATATTTTTACAGTAGACAAGGAGATTGTAGTTTATAAGAAATGCAAAGAAAAATGTCCAGGTAGCACAGGGTGTTGTGCACACGACGCAAAGGAGGCCGGAGGTTTCCTAGAAGTACGTGCAGATGGATTGCACCAGGGAGTCCCAACAATCCCAAGTTTATGGCACAGAAGGGCACCTGGTACACTCAGCCTTCACGTGGCACACTTAGCCTTCTCCTGAAGAAGACAGGAACCTGGCCAATGACACTGAGAGTGAATTCTTTGTATGGATTAGCTAAAAAGAAAGGCAGTGTGACACGTATTATTTTATATGACTGTTTGCTAAGCAGGAGAAGAATGTTAGGAATCAGGAATCCAGATTTCTATGCTTGTAGAAGAGGGAGGAGGATATTTGGCTACACTTCCACCAAGCAACTCAGAAATATATTTAATGTCCTCAAATGCACTGACACCTTGCTTCTGCTTTTAGAAAGTAGTTCAAATTGCTATGTTAATTCTCAAAATTCCCCACCGACTTTTATCTTCGGGTATTAGCTAATTTCAGCTAAAGATAATGAGTAAAGATTTTTACATTACTACATCTGAAAATGTGACTGTACACTGTTCTAGATGCTATTGTGTTAAATAGCATTAATACAACTAAACCTTTAGGACAAGGCATCAAAGATATCCTGGATGTCTGCAGGTAAGAGAAGTATTTTGGGGATTTGGTAATTCCCAATATGATTTTTTCTGTGGTGGGGGCAATGGCAACAGCAAGAGTTCGGCAATCATCTTTCACCTCTCCAAGCTACACAATCTCCTTGCCAGCAGGAGAAGGACTCTCAGCAGGGCAGTCCTCAAGTGACCTAACAGCTCATGTCACTTCAGTGGGGACAAGAGGGAACATCAACAGTCAGAAGGAAGAAGTTCAGGCTGACTCCCCTCACCTCTCCCTTCCCATTCCCATTGGTCCAGAGGGGATGCACAGGTGACAGCGTCTCAGCTCTGGGAAGCATGAGGCGACAATCAGGTAGCGAAAGACAGGGATATGGACACACATGGCATTACAGACAAGGGAGGCTCTAATAAAACAAGCACCTATTTTTTCCCCCTTTCTTTACATTTGGTCTCATGAGGTATTATTTCTGTATGCATTCCACAAATAACCATTCCCGCTTCTGATTTAAGGAAGTAGTTAAATAAACTGCACTGATATGAATTATGCATTATTTAAATGCAGAGCCTCTGTATCACCTACCAGTCTGTACCCTGCTGTTGCACAATCAGCACTTTCTCCTGATGCAGCCAGCGGTGCTCTCCCAATGTCACTTGGTAATCAGAGCACATAGTATGAAATCTCTCCCGCTGTATAAATAGTTGGATTATGAAACAATCCTTCACTGAGATATTTTAACACTTAACCATATGTACTTGCAGACCTGACATCACTTTAACTGCATAACTCATTTCATTCTTAACCCCATACCTGCCTGGAATGCAACCAGGCAAACTTTATATAAACACCAAATGAACTTTGCATACGTAGAATGATGCAAAAAGAAATGTATCAAGGAAAGTGTAATTTAGAAAGTGTAATTCATCAAGGAAAGTGTAATTTAAGAAAAAGCATTTTACATCCTAACAGTTCTAAGAAAACAGTAAGAACCCTTTCCATTACAACTTTATTGCCGGAACAGAAGGAAAAAAAGTAAAAAGACTAACCTGCATACACGAGCATGGTGACGAGAAGAGCAATTAAATGGACTCTGTATTTGGGATTAACACCTTCGGCTTGCAGGATGGCCAGCTGGAAAAAGACAGAAAAGAGCAGTTCTATGCAGAACGCCTGCACCTCTGTAGTCTGCATGGGGCTGCTGCAGCCCTGTGCGAGTGCTCCAAGATGTGGCTCTGCCATCTCCAGACTCCAGATAAAGTGCATGAACGCTCTGGCGAGCACGGCAGCCACGAACTGAGCGGCGATCTGGAGTGCCGCCGTCCTGAGCGCCGTCCCGCCGGCCCACACGGGCTGCAGGGTCCCGCAGGGATTGCAGCTGCTGCCGGCCAGGCTCAGGCCGTGCAGGACGGTGAAGCCGTAGGTGAGGGTGAGGGCGGTGTGCGGCTTCGGCTCCACGCTGCCGAGCAGGCTGAGCTCGTTGGTGCAGGCGCAAATCTGGAAGGTGCTGAACATCTCCAAGAGGAAAGCGAAGAGGAGCGGCCGGGAGTGCAGCCGGCGCCGGGCCAGCCTCCGGCACAGCCCCACGGTCACCACGACGCCGGACATCAGCAGCAGGGAGCTCCCGACCCCTCCGACAGCCATGCCCGGAGCTTCACAGGCCCGAGGGCTCGCGGAAGGTCCAGCCCCACCACCTGCGGGGAGAAAGCAAGCAGGAGAGGGAGGGGAAATGCCTCCGCTTTCCCTTGGAGGTAGGAACCAGCTTCTGTTCCCACCTGCGAGCAGCGCGACTCACCCTCCGCCCGGCGGAGCAAAGGGCAGGGGCGAGGGGAGGGGGATCCCGCTTCCTGCCAGGGCACGGGTTAGGACAGGGAAGCTCTCTCCCTGCGCTGGAAAAATACGGGGAGGGGAGCGGGGGCACGGGGGCTCTGCCGCCGCGGGACGGACCGGGCTCCCCTGTCCCCTCAGCCTGCCGGAGGACAGGGAGGGGACCGGCCGCGGGGGAACGGGAGGGGAGCCGGTTTTCCCGGCGGGATCGGCGTTGCGGTGCGTCCGTGGCTCCGGGAGCGGCTCCAGCCCCAGCGCGGAGCCGGGCACGGGCCCGGCCGCGCCGCCCCCTCCGGCGGGCGCTGCGGCACCGNCATATCAATAGACCATGGCACTAAGTGCCATATCCAGTCTTTTCTTAAACACCTGCAGGGACGGCGACTCCACCACCTCCCAGGGCAGCCCATTCCAGTGTCTAATCGCCCCTTCAGTGAAGAAATTCCTCTTAATGTCCAGCCTACATCTCCCTTGACACAGCTAAAGCCTATGCCCTCTCACCCTCTCCNTGCCATATCCAGTCTTTTCTTAAACACCTGCAGGGACGGCGACTCCACCACCTCCCAGGGCAGCCCATTCCAGTGTCTAATCGCCCCTTCAGTGAAGAAATTCCTCTTAATGTCCAGCCTACATCTCCCTTGACACAGCTAAAGCCTATGCCCTCTCACCCTCTCCCTTGTTACCTGGCAGAAGAGACCGACCCCCTCCTGGCTACAGTCTTCTTTCAGGGAGCTGCAGAGAGATAAGGTCCCCCCGAACTTGCTCTTCTCCAGAGTAATCACGTCCAGCTCCTTCAGCCACTCCTCATAAGACTTGTTCACGGACAAGTTACATAGTTCTCTCATTTATTAGTACTCTATCTTCTATTGGTTAATGATTCTCTCACTTCTCACGCTAATTAGCCTGCATGCTCAGTGTTTCTCTTTTTTGAGCCGGTGTGTTTCTTGGGTCAGGAGTGTGTGAGTTGGTGATCGGGATCGCACCCTGCCAGAATTACCTTTTACCTAGTTGGAGCTGATCCAGCACAGTTGCTGAGTTGTCTTTATTAGTTTCTTCCTTATCTTGTGAATTCTGCTAAACGTCCTTGTTGCCTGTAAATTCTGTGTTGTGCCTACTATCAGTGGTACATCCTTCTTCCCAAGCTCCCCCTAGGTCTGAGGTCATGGAAACATGTTGAGCTCTAAACCTTTAGAAGGCAATTCCACTGACAATTAATTTGTGTTTCTAACACCAGACATCACTTAGAGCATGTTGGCTGCTCTGTTTCATGGATAGAACCTCACTTCTTGTTGATCAGGTTTGAAATACACGATTAGGGAACATCCTTTCTTAAGACAATTTTTACATGTACCACATTTTGTAACGAGAGGGGTTTCTTTCCTGTGTTTTTGGGAACCTGGTGGTGTAAAACGCAGGTGTGCAGATTGATTCTGCCTCTTCCTCCCACTTGCTTGCTGGGAGAAGAGTGTTTGACAGAGTGCCCAGAGGAAGCAGGTGGTGATTCTCGGGCTTCTCCAGTGGAAGCAATGCTAAAAATAGGCATCAGCCTCATTCTGCTGACTGTGGCAGCGTTGGCATTCATAGCAGGGCCCAAATGGCATCAGCACCGTCCTGGAAAAATAGGCATGGGCTCCTTTAGGATAATTCTTTTGACCTGGTAACTGAGAAGTGTGAGCCCAGTGTGAGGCAATTGGTACATGCTTCCTGTCCTGTTAGGCTGGGGCTGAATTTTCCTTCTGCAATGCTATTTTACAGTATTTGGAATGGATTGTGCCTCTTGCCAGAGTGTTTTTCTGGTGGGAAAAGAGAAAAAAAATGCCCAAGCTCTAAGCACATGAATGATTGTACCATGTGTCATTGGGTATACATTGGGATTTAGTTTTCACCCTAATAGAAAAAAAAAAAAGTGTTTTGTAGTGCTTCTTCCTACTTTTCCTTTTCTCTTTTACTGACTGGCGATTTGTTTTTAGGAGTGTCCAAACACTGATTGCATGAATTCTAAAACTGAAGCACTGCAAGCAGCAGTAACCACTGTGCTGCTGTTCGGTGCACCTGCAAGGAAGGGCAAATGCTGAATGTTTTTCCAGAATTCCAATATCTAGTAGTTTTGCTACAAGGTGGCATCAGTGACAGTGTAGCAGACCTCGCAGGAATGACTTCTGCCCGAACAAGGCAATAAACACATATATTACTTCCAAGCAATAACAGCAAGCTTTTAGTTGAAGGTCAACCTACCAAAAAGATCAAAGTTGAAACATACAGAATTGTTTCTCTAGAAGGGAGTGATATGACAAGCTCTTCCTCATTTCCAGAAATGTAGGACCATTGAGACATCTGGGCTTAAGAAGTCTGGTAATAAAAGAGTGTTTGGAAGGTGCACTTGGCTTTGAGAAATAGGGTTGTTTTTTAACAGGAGAGGGGAAACACAGCAGGTGAACAGTGATGATATAAAGAGAGGAAAGAAGAAAATGACAGAGCAGTTAGTATTTGGCTTTCACTGTTTGTACAAGATGAGATGTCAAAAAAACCTGATGAGGCAAGGCAGGAGACCCAACTGTGTTAAGTCATTACATAAGTCTCAAAACACCTCCATGAAAACTGTGCATTGCAACAACTGCTTTGCCCAGCGATGATGTTCTGTAGATGTGATGTGGAAGAAAAAAACCCGGGTCTCTTTCAGAGCCTTGGACAGTTACTTGTGCATATGACCAGTCGTGAATTTGTCATTTTAAAACAGACTAATAAGATGTTGGATTTAACAGCACGGTCTCGAGGTGGATTACTGGAGTTTGGATTGGAATTGATTGCATCTTTTACTTATCTGTACGACCAGCTGTGAATACTTTACTTCCTGGTGTACATATAATTGTATTTTCTGACCACCAGAGGGTAGTACCATTCCAAACAATTGCTTTTGGTGTGCTCCTGTAGGAGCTTTATTTTGTGTTTTGCCACAAGGAGGTGAGAATAGTAGATCTCCTATGTAAAAGTTCAAGCCCTTAATTTGTAATTTGTAAAAACGAGTGTTCAAGACTGAAATGTCTCTAAAATTCACTTTACAACATACAATTTTTTGGTACTGAATTAGTTAGGCTCATCAGTTTCTTTTTCTTGGTGGCATTGGTGGTTCTGTCTCATTCCAGGTTGTCCTTGTGTATGCTCTCTCCTCCCTGAACAAGATTCCCTCATGTTCCTACCTGCTATATACCAGGACATATATAATTTCCCTTTTGTCTGATTTGTCTCATTTTCTTTTCTCCTCATTACAGAGTCCCTCCACATCCTTTTCACCCATGTTTCCTTCCATGCAAATCAGACTTTGTATTTTCCTTCCTAATTGTTTCTATTCCTACTTTCCGTCTTTGCCCAAGCCCTTGTGTTTCCTGCTTTTTCTGTGTGCAGTCAACTGTTAGCTGTGTGTATGGTTTCAGCCCCTTTCCTTCCTAAAATTCCCTCATCTACTTCTTTTTTCTACGGCAGGCTGAGTCATTCGGAGGGTATCAACATGCCAAGAATTCTTGGATGGGTTTTGCCGGGGTGAAATGCTGGCAAACACTTCCATCCACATTAATGTTAATGAATAATTGCAGAGGAGCTGAATCTGTAGTTCAGGTGACAATATACCAGGGAATCTGTGTGCCCTGTTTTCTCTGTTGTTGTTCAGGTGGTTTCCCCCAAAATTAGTAAATTTACACTGACATTTAAATCTGCATTGGAAATACAGAAAGTTAAAGTAGTCATAGTGCCTCCAAACAGAAAATCCTTGTTGAGCAGGCTGCGGCAAGCTCAGGCACAGCTTCAGCACAGCTTTTCTTAGCAAGCGGCTGTGGCGGTTTCGGACGTTTCCCCTTTCTGGCTACATTTCACAGCAGTTGGATGCCAGAGCCAGGATTTGCACCAGAGGGCAGCCGGAAGCTCTGGTGTGCGGAGAGAGATCCCGGTGCGCAGGCAGGAGGGAAGAGCCAGGGATCACAGCAGCAGGGGAATTGCTCAGTACACAGGAGTCTGAGCTCTTTAACAATACACCTGGGAGTCTTTGATTTCAGGGCAAGAAATGCCACTGCCACTGCCTGTAAGGGCTCCTGCCATGAGGACTAGAGAGACCTGGAACTGTTGGATGGATGGGCA